>CAJHZI010000235.1:0-267500 GCA_905160935.1 Enchytraeus crypticus | reverse complement strand
CTGCAACCGATCAATCTCATAGCCTGGGAGATTTAAAAACAGGGAATTGTTGTAGTCAAACTTGGATTGCACAAGAGCTGCATCAAACTGTTGATAACTGTTATTTTTCACATATTTAACATATTCTATCAAATTCTTTTTGGAAAATTAGTTAGAAAGTTAGATAAGTTAATAGGAAGTGTAATTTAATTACGCCATTAAGCTCACGAATGAGAGATGAAGAGAAGTGAGCGTCGAACGCATATATCAATAAATGCCTTTAAAAAATCATCGTTTTTTATAACCATTGAACTAGCAACAAGATCAATATGGCTGCCCCCATGAGATGTAAATAATGAGCTTATAATTAATATTATTGTGTATGGCTATTTTTAATAAATACAAGATGAAACTAACAAATAGCAAAATAACAATGAAAACAAGAATATTCAATGCTTATATTACGCCAGTATACTTATATAATAGTGAGCTGTGGACATTAACTTCAAAACAAGAACACGAAATCGGCATATTTCATAGAAGTCTATTAAGAAAAATACTTAAAATATATTACCCTCACATTATAAGCAACGATAACTTATACATCAGAACAAATGAAAAAAATGGAGTCTTGCAATCAAAGGCACGAAGACTAAAGTGGATAGGACATTTACTTGGTTACCAAACAATGCACCTGTAAAACTTGCTTTAAATGAGAATAAAAAATCTCAGACAAAACAAAGAGGTTGTCAAAATAAACAAACATGGATCAAATTGGTAAATAAAGATCTTAATGATATAAATCAGAATTTGAACATATTAGATGAGAGCATCTGTGATCTGGCTGAGGATAGAGCGAGGTGGAGTCAATTAACCTTGAAACCTACTGCAGGGACCAAGTAGGACGTAGCGCAGTCTTAGTAGTAGTAGTATAATTAATATTAAATTTAATATTATGGAAATTGTGCATATCATGGCAAGCTATCGCTCGGCTTAGAATGCTATTTCGATATTTTTATAACGTACTTGTTTCAGAACACTTATTGCTTTAGCTCTCTGTGTTACAGTAATTTAATGATGCTTTAACCCTAGTATCTACAAATTGTGTAAAAGCTTAGCATACCTGGCAGAGGTCTCAAAGACTCCCATAGTTTATTCGGGCTCTTCGAATAAACTCTCGAATAGGGGAATATGTTATTAAGACCTATATTAGGAAATTATTCTAAGAATGAAATTCTATATCATGAGATTTCAATTATATACAAGCAATGTGGATTTCATGTAGACCTATATCACTGACATACGTTGATAAGCAGAGGGCAATTAAATGATTGAAGGTTTATGTTTAGTTTATATAAGTTTTTTATCTGCTTTCTTATAGCACTTTTTAGCCATATATTTAAACACCTTTGTATCCTAGAATGTTTCTCCTTTACTTTAATTGGTTGATTTCTTTCTGCTTCAACCACAGAAAGAAATCATTTCCCATTTTTCATGCTCTAGATGTACTTTCATTGCTTTTTCTTTCCATTTATCTTGTTTTAGCCCTCACTACTCCACAAATGACCAACCATTTCACTGGCAGTTCCATTAACAACATTTCTTCCTCATGCAAACTCACTTACCAACCTATACCGCATGCCTCCGTTTGTCAATGCCTTGATTCTTTGCCGTTGCCATACTTTTCCAAATCCTATCTTCATTTTGTTTCACTTAATCTCTCTTCTAAACGACATTTAAACCTCTTTCTTTCCTTTCTCTTAATTCTAGCAGTCGATGTTGAGTTGAATCCTGGCCCTTTTTCTTCTTTTTCTAACCTGTCCACTTACTGCCTCAAATGTTTGGTCTGCCACAACTGTTACAAAAAGTCTAAATAAACCTGAACTCATTCAACAGTTTATTCTTGATGAGTCCATTGATATTCTCTTTTTGACAGAATCATGGCTCTCTCCTGATACTCCACCTGCTGTTCTTAACTCTCTCACTCCCCGTAACTACTCCATTCAACATGCCGGTTGTTCTTCTGGTCGTGGTGGTGGCATCGCCGCTATTTTTAGATCAACTTTTTCTTTTTCTGTTTGTAACTGTTTTTATCCTTTGAATATATGTCGTTTCGTCTTGTATGCAAATCCCAATCCTATCTCTTTTTGATTGTCTACAGACCACTTTCTTTATCCAAGGCCAATTTCATGTCTGATTTTTCTTTGCTTCTTGAAGACATTGCCTCATCACCCACTGATTTAATAATTATGGGTGATTTCAACATCCACCTAGGCTCTGATGACTATTATTCTACTTCCTTTTTATCAACACTTGATGCCTTTGATCTCAAACAACATATATCTTCCCCTACTCACTCGTCTGGTCATATTCTTGATCTTCTTATCACTCGAAACAACATGTCATTTCTTGATCATGGAATCTCTGATCCTTTATTATCAGATCACAGTGCGATTTTCTGTAAATTGCCTGTGACTGTTAATGTACACCCTTCCAGAACACTTAAAACTTATAGAAAACTCTCTTCTATTAACATTGATGCCTTCTCTGCTGATATTGTGTCCTCTTCTTTGTATTTTAATCCATCTTCAACTGTTGCCGAATATTCAGCTCAATTTAGCTCCGTACTTTCTTCCATATTAGACAAACATGCCCCTCTCAAGACCATTCATTGCCGCTCAAACCCTAGGAAACCATTCATTTCTGAACAAATCCTTAAACAAAAATCTGAACGGTCTAAACTCGAAACTAAGTTCAGGAAGGATCTGAAAAATCCATCAGAACTAAGAAATCCAGACATTAAGTCCAAGTACCTCAAACAAAGAAAATTATTAAATAAAATGATTAGTTCTGCTAAAAGCTTGTACTATCAAAATCTAATCTCGCAGAATCAAAATTGTCCCAAGAAATTATAGGGAGCACTTGACTCTCTGCTTGATCGCTCCATTCCCAAGTCACTCCCTTCTACCACCTCACCATCTTGCTGCCTCTTTTCTCAACTTTGTCGATGACAAAATAGCCAAACTCTGTAGCTCTATACCCTCCAACTCTATTGACACCGACAACTCCATTTCTGTAAATATGCCTGAACCACCACTACATTCTAGTTTTGAACCAGCTAAACCCGAAGAAATGCGCAATTTTATTCTTCGCTCTACCGACTCATCTTGCTGCCTTGATGTTATTCCTACACAATTACTGAAATCCTGTATTGATGTTTTAGTTGCTCCTATTACTTACTTAATCAACCTCTCATTCTCAGAAGGTATCTTCCCGGCCTCCTTCAAACAAGCAGTAGTATCTCCTTTGCTAAAAAAGCCTTCTCTACCAAAAGATGATCTTTCCAGTTACCGTCCTATTTCCAATCTTAACTTCATCTCTAAACTTCTTGAAAAGGTAATTTATACCCGTTTGCGCACTCATCTTGATTCTTTCCCTTCTCTCTATCATTATCAGTCTGCCTATAGAAAACTCCATTCTACTGAAACCGCTCTTCTTCGTATACGTAATGATCTTAGCTTGGCCATGAGTAGTAAACAGGTTTCTGCCTTGGTTCTTCTAGATCTCTCTACTGCCTTTGATATAATTGACCATGGCATCCTAATAAATAGGCTTAAATCTTGTTTCGGCATATCTGATTCTGCTTTTTCCCTTCTCACATCATATCTCTCATGTCGTACACAATCGGTTGTTATTGGTCAAAATCGCTCTTCTGAACTACCCCTAATACGCAGTGTTCCTCAAGGTTCAGTGTTAGGTCCATTGCTCTTCTCTTTATATATATCACTCCTCTTAGCTACCTGCTTGCTCAGTCCCCCAAAAATTTTCATTTCTATGCAGACGACACACTACTATATATTTCCTTTTCTAATCATGATTCCGATCAGAAACTGGCTCATCTCTCATCCATTCTAGACAAGGTTTATTCCTGGTTTTGTGCTAACCGTCTTGCTGTTAATCCCTCCAAAACTGAATAGCTTTGAATTGTCACTCCTTTGCAAAGAAGTAAAATCACCAATAACTCTGTTAATTTTCAGAATCTTGCTCTTTCACCTTCTCGATCCGCCAAAAACCTTGGAGTCATATTTGATGAAAACCTTGACTTTAAATCCCATATCTCTTCTGTTTGTCGCGCTTCTTTCTTTCAGATTTGTCAGATTAGGCAAATACGTCCATCCCTTACTAGAAATTCAGCCACTATCCTTGCTAATTCTATAGTTCCTTCAAAGCTCGACTACTGTAATTCATTTTTACATGGGTTGCCTACTTCTCTCAATCGTTTGCAGCACGTCCAAAATTCTCTTGCACGTGTTGTTTGTAAGTCCTCTCGACTTCAACTTAGCTCTCTTTCTCTACTTCGTAGTCTTCACTGGCTCCCTGTTAATCAACGCATAAAATATTAAATAGCTCTATTGACTTTCAAAACTCTGCGATTTGGCAAGCCTTCTTACTTATCTGAAGTTCTTCTTCCCTATCGTCCCTCACGTGCACTTCGCTCCACCAATGCCAATCTCCTCTTAGTTCCAAATGTTCTCACGTTATTGGGCAGACGTTCATTTTCTTACGCAGCACCCACAATCTGGAACTCTTTACTTGCTAATCTTCGCTCTTGTTCTTCTCTCTCAACATTCTCTAGCAAGCTTAAAACTTACCTTTTCCCACCGTAGACATAATTAATCTATATTGACCATTTTTTGATCACCGGACTGGCTTTCGTTTAGGATCTTACTTCTCCTCAGCGCATTTCTTTTGCAGATTGGTCTGGGTGAATTGATCTGTAGTGATGTGTGCTGTTGGGGACGTCCCTGACATCATCCATGGATGAGGCAACGGACGTTAAACCTTTATTATTTATTATTATTATCTCAAAATCTGTGACTCATCAAGAACTTGATTTAAACCATAGACCTAGTACTCTGCCTTCAGATATTCTGTTATGTAAGCTGCTCTGTCCTCTAAACATTAGCAAACATTAAGTTTTTATTTTAATTCTTAAAATTTGTTCTATCGTACGTCCTACTAAATTTGCTATTAAATCTTTCTTTCAATAGTTTAGAATAAGCAATTTGTGTGCATCAATTTTGACTAGTAGCTTATAAATAAGGAGATACATTAAATGTAAACTAGTTATAATTAAATTTTTTCATGCAGAGGCTATATAAAATGTTCTTTTTGCAAAATATTACCAGATGCTACTATGTCGAGATTGTTAGACAAGGTGTCAGTTATCAGCAGTCGATATCAGCTGCTGCTACGAGAGCCCCAGCAGCTACAGCAGCTGCGATGGAAGGGTACAAAGAGAGTTCGAGCTCCGCCAGTTCCTAAAGAAAAAGAAAAATTTATTCCTCGGGCTGCCAGGTATTTCTTGGGCTGTCTCTGTAAAATTCAACGGTAGTCTAGCACAAGTAATAAATTTGGTTAAATCTGGATAAATCCGGTGCTAACGTCAGTGTCGTCTCTCCTATAATTAATACTGAGGGTTAGACAGCATCTTTCCACTATCTGCATTTGCAGGAAACCATTTTCAGAAAGCAAGCTTTTCGATGGTCAGGCTCTACAGCTAGAGCCTATGAGTGTAATTATAGCATTATAACCACTGTGTGAGCCTATGACTGCAATTATAGCATTATAACCACTGTGTGAGCCTATGAGTGCAATTGTAACATTATAACCACTGTGAGCCTATGAGTGCAATTATAGCATAATAACCACTGTGTGAGCCTATGAATGCAATTATAGCATTATAACCACTGTGTGAGCCTATGAGTGCATTTATAGCATTATAGACACTGTGTGAGCCTATGAGTGCAATTATAGCATAATAACCACTGTGTGAGCCTATGAGTGCAATTATAGAATTTTAACCACTGTGAGCCTATGAGTGTATTTATAGCATTATAACCACTGTGTGAGCCTATGAGTGTATAGCACTATAACCACTTTGTGATCCTATGAGTGCAATTATAGCATTATAGCCACTGTGTGAGCCTATGAGTGTATAGCACTATAACCACTGTGTGAGGCTGTGAGTGTATAGCACTATAACCACTTTGTGAGCCTATGAGTGCAATTATAGCATTATAGCCACTGTGTGAGCCTATGAGTGCAATTATAGCGTTATAACCACTGTGTGAGCGTATGAGTGTATAGCACTATAACCACTGTGTGAGCCTATGAGTACAATTATAGCGTTATAACCACTGTGTGAGCGTATGAGTGTATAGCCCTATAACCACTGTGTGAGCCTATGAGTGCAATTATAGCGTTATAACCACTGTGTGAGCGTATGAGTGTATAGCACTATAACCACTGTGTGTGCCTATGAGTGTATTTATAGCATTATAACCACTGTATGCCTGTGAGTGTATTTATAACATTATAACCATGTATTTTAGTCTTTTGAAGAAACCCATTCAGAAATTTATCATTTCATCTCTGGCATTTTAACCTCTCAGCCATAACCACATGTTGATATTTTATTTCATAGTAATTAAATGCTGCTGCTGAATTCCCAATGTAAGTAAATTACGTACGTAGTAGGTAATTACCCATCAGAAGTTTATAATTGTCTGAAAAATAGGTAAAAAACGTAAGCACGCATTATAGTGAAATGATCAACTATGTTGATATCTCTCATTTTTTAATACCACATGTTTATTCCGTTAGGCAATTAGTCCATTTTCCGTTTAACCAGTCCAGTGAATGTCCAAGATTTTGCTCTCAGATCAGCGTGGCTGGGATTCGAACCCACGAGAGTTCAATTCACCTCAGGATTTGTCATTTAAAATTTCATAACGTTACCCCTGCGCTATTAATACATTCTATTCTATTTGCTATTAAGACTGCTGGGGTAAATAGTTAACTGCACACATTGTAAGAGTACATCAAAGAAGAACTGAAGAAGGCAAAGAGAAACCACCTCAGAAGGCATAAATTTTACAAGCCATAAGTTGCATAAGGTAAGAATATGGCATATCCTTGTGTGAGTGGATTAACCTGTTGATCTCTGGGATGCTCTTTGTATAGCCCAAAAGTAAACTTTGAGTATGAATATGTACCATGGACCTGTCACTTGGCAAGAAAATAGTGAGAGAGAGAGAGAGAGAGTGCGATTTAAAGTTAGTTTTGCAAACATATTTTGAAACTTATTTAGATGTGCAAATTCAAGTAGCAAAATTTTTGTAATTTTAAAGTTTTCACAATCTTGTGTCTCAATCTGAACGCACACTATTATTTGAAGTATGAGATACTGCTATTGTATACATGTAGTGTGCATTGAGAATACCCATAATCTGCTCAATCTGAACGCACACTATTATTTGAAACTTAAGATCTTGCTATTTTATATGTGTACATTATTATATTATATACATTGAAATTACACATAACCTGTGCTTCTAGATTGAACAAGAAGACCGCAGGGGGTATGACGGCTAAAGAGCTTGCGGAGTTTGAGTCTCGTGTTCCAGTGGACGACGTGTGGATTAGGAAGTATTATCCCACGCAGACGTGCACTCTGCTTGATGCAATAGCTCGACACTGTGAGCTGGCACAGCCGGAAATGTTTGACTGTATGGATAATGCTGTCTTCCTACAGCTGGAGCTTGATATGACGACGAAGAAACAGGTGATGTTATCTCGGTTCTATTCTTTCCAAAATTTCATCCAAAATTTTTTGTTTGTTGCTAATGTAGTTTGTGTAATGTTAGATAAACTACATTCGGAATGAATAATTACCTTTTGGAAGGAAATATACATAGAGACATTACAGATTAGGAGTGTTAGATGGTTTAAAGATCTACTCGTTTGTGGACATGAAGAGGAAAACCGAGGACAGAGAGGAGTGGAGGCGTTATATACCATGGACCTGCCAGTAGGCAGTGCATAGAGAGAGAGAGAGAGAGAGAGAGTGAAAGAGAGATAGAGATAGAGAATTTATCTAGCGTTTGACTTCAAGTCTTAAACTCTTTTGTCCAAATATACAAAACTAAAATTGTAATTCTCTCTAAGATGTCAAATTACTGCTAATTGGTTTTTTTACTAATGTTGTCTTTATGTATTTAGTGTTTGGCTTAGTGTCTCAAAATTTTTGTCTATTATTTTAAATCATAATCATCGCAGTAACTAGTTTTTGCTATATAGGAAATGCAATGCACTTAGATATCAAGGTGTGTATTTACTGTGAAGAAAAATGTAATTATGTTAATATTGATAACCGTTAATTTTAATTAAGGTAATTAATTTTTATCACTCTGGTCATTGATGATTCTTTTATACAAAGGACCAAAAAAGTAAACAAATCTGTTTATGTTATCGTGCAGAATGTTTTTTTAAATGGATTCGTCATTTTCATTAAAGGTCCATTGAGCGTTGAGTCGTATCAAAAGTCCATTTATTATGTTTTAATATAACTTGATCTACAAATTATCAACAATTTTATATTTCAAAATATTTATTTCTGAATATTTTTCTTTGGCTTTGGTTTCTACGGATGTGTAATATGTACAAATTTATTTATTTGTTTCATTTTAGATCACAGCACAAATTCGCAATAATCATGTACTCAATGAACGTAATGGCTTTTTTGGTTCTTATTGCTTTGTTGTATGTGTTAGATTCATGTATGGGTTATTATGCCTGAAATAAAGTAGTAAATAAAATAAATAAATAAATGATAGAGGCGGCAAATAACCAAGTAATGATTTCATTAAAGTTGTAGGGGATTGTAGTTGGAGTGCTTTGTGGTATAAAATTGCTATTGCTTATTGTGATGGCGATTATGTTTATATCTGTTACATGTTGTCCTCTGTTGTTTCAGACAAAGTTTGTAAGCGCAGTCAGCGGTACGGTGCTGTTGCCTCATAGCTTTGATGATGGCGTGGAGAACAGAGTCCTCGTTATCACCAAGGTATTCTCTAGTATTCACTACTGCTATTCTCTTTATATTTAAATATTTTAATTGGTATTCATTATTGCTGTTCTATATATATTTAAATATGTTAATTAGTATTTAGTAGTGCGATTCTGCTTATATTTAAATGTATTAATTAGTATTCTTTACTACTGTTCTGTTTATATTTAAATGTATTAATTAGTATTCTTTACTGCTGTTCTGTTTATATTTAAATGTATTAATTAGTATTCATTACTGTTGTTCTGCTTATATTTAAATGTATTAATTAGTATTCTTTACTGATGTTCTGCTTATATTTAAATGTATTAATTAGTATTCCTTACTGCTGTTCTGTTTATATTTAAATGTATTAATTAGTATTCATTGCTGATGTTCTGCTTATATTTAAATGTATTAATTAGTATTCATTACTGATGTTCTGCTTATATTTAAATGTATTAATTAGTATTCTTTACTGATGTTCTGCTTATATTTAAATGTATTAATTAGTATTCATTGCTGATGTTCTGCTTATATTTAAATGTATTAATTAGTATTCTTTACTGATGTTCTGCTTATATTTAAATGTATTAATTAGTATTCATTACTTAATTTTCTATTGATATTTAAGGATATACATTAGTATTCATTACTTATATTCTCTTTATATTTAAATGCTGTTAGAAATAGAAAGAAGATTTGGATAGGACTGATTCTAAGGGGAGATAGTTTACTAAAGGAGGTCATTGAAAGTAGAATGGAAGGAAGGAGAAGCAGAGGTAGACCGAGATTAGGAATGTTGGGTGATTTACAGATATGTAAATACTCATATGTAGACATGAAGAGTAAAACGGGACAGAGAAGAGAGAAGGCGTTATATACCATGGACCTGCCAGTAGGCAGTGCACCATGAGTTAGAGAGATATTTAAAGATATTCTTTTTTATTCGTAGAGAATATCAGATGACTTACAATTAATGATGGGCTGATTTAGTTTCTTTTCTTTGAATTTCACTCATGACTTATGGCTAAATAAATATAACTGAGTAAAAGTATTGCAGATGTTGTATTTATGAACAAGCTGCTACTTTTCTAAACAGTTCTTTACAATGACAACAAGCTCTGATACATGATTAACATTCTAGAGACCTTAGGGGATTTCCATTTGTTGTTGATTGTTGTGGGCTTTTAACTCAGGCCTCCTTCTACCTAGGCAAATACTAAACCGTTATGCCATATCTCCTCCACCCTCGCAATTTGCTTCGATAAGTTAATCATAGGTTTGAGCATAAAAATTTGAAGCAGCTAGATGGGCTTGTAGACACTTAATCGTCAGATCTTGTCTTCAGGAACCATTTTGTTAAACCTAATATTACTTGTATACACATGTGCACTGTATATAATGAATGTTCTTAAATTTATATTTATTATAAATAAGCAGCGTATGTAACAGTGCCTTAATGTTTAATAGAGTTTATCATGCAAAAGCATTTCAATACTTTACAACAATTATGTACAATTCAACACGCAGCATACAATAAAATGCACATATTAACAAGCACCACAATGTTAATGAATAGCATACATTATATAACTAAGATGTCTAAATTTAAAAGATATTAAAATTATCAGTTAGCAGAATTTACCGAAAAGATTTTGCAAAAATATGCGTTTAAAGATTTATTTTAAAGTTAGCACGTTTATCAGAATACCCTATAAAATGTGGAAGTTCATTCCACAATTTGGGACCTGCCAAAGGAAAATACGCCTTCAGGTTCTTGTTCATGTGTAGGATTGCAAGGTTGACCTTGAAATAATCACTATTCTATTCTGTTCTGTTCTTTGTTAATGTACTTTAATTGGAGATGATTGGAGAGAAATTAAAAGCTTCTCATCTTAATGTTTGTAGTTAGTTTATGTCTATAACGTTGTGTGTAACCAGGAGGTGGAAGATCAGGAGGCTGCATTTAGTCTTGGAGCAGAGTTTGTTGGAGGGACAGATATCATTAAAAAGGTTCTCTTTCTATCTCTGTTACAGATTATTTTTTTAACAAAAATTTTATGTGATTTACATATTTCAAAGTCTATTAGAAACATCGTTATTTGATATTACTATCAAAGAGACATCGTTATTTGGAACTCTTTTGATGAGGAGGTTGTGAAGGTGGTGTCGGTGAATAGTTTTTAAAACAAGCTGGATGTTGTAATCTTGTACGTTTGGGGATTGAAATAAGCCCTGGGCTTTCTTCCCTTGTTCCTGCTACCTAAGTTTGAAGCAGGATTGGAATAACAAAAGGTGGTAGCAGTTCTGATAAGTCCTGGTAAATTTAATGTTGCTATCAAATAGACATCACTATTTGACGTTGCAATCAAATAGACATCGTTATTTGACTTTGCTGTCAAAGAGACATTGCTATTTAATATTGCTATTATATAGACATTGTTATTTTATGTTGCTCTCAAAGAGACATCGTTATTTTATGTTGCTATCAAAGAGACAACATTATTTTATGTTGTCTATGTTATCTTTATTTATGTTTGTTTGTGCTATCAAATAGACATCGTTATTTTATGTTGCTATCAAAGAGACATCGTTATTTGATATTGCTATTAAAGTTAATTTACATTTAAATCATACCTTCGAAAATTTTGCATTATATTGTATTACATATTAAATCTAGTGTTTTACTGCATTACATGGTATTACAGAGAGAGACTGTTGTAATAAACTGCATTGCATTGCATTGCAAATTTAAATAGATTCTGATGTAAGAAAGCTGTGTTACAGACTGAGACAGATATGATAAAACTGCATTACATTGTATTACAGATAGAGACGTGTGTAATCAAGCTGTATTGTGTCGTATTTGAGATATAGACTGGTATCATAAAACATTTTTTGTATTACAAATAGGGACTGGTGTAAAAATTTGAATTACATTGTATTACAAATAAAATTGTGTAATAAAACTGTAGCGTAATACAGATGGACCGGTAAAATAAAGTTGCATTACATTGTATTTGAGATGGACCATTGTAATTATAAAGCTGTATTTTGTTATATTACACCAGTATAGTATTGCGTATTAGAGGCTGATAGACCTGTATTGAATTGTATTACAGATAGAGAGTGGTGTGATAAAACTGTATTATAATATATTACCGATCGAGACTGGTGTAATAAAACTGTATTATATTGTATTACAGATTGAGACTGGTGTAATAAAACTGGATTACATTGTATTACAGATTGAGACTGGTGTAATAAAACTGGATGAATTTGACCATGTGGTTCTAAATCAAGACCTTCTTCTCGAGGCCAGTACAATAAAGAAACTGCTCAAGGACAGATTTCCTTCCAAGAAGAAAGGTTTGCAGTGATTCTATATGTTATCTCGCCATGATTTATTCGCTCTGTTTGACTGATTCACTTGCTCGTTTAAGTGGGTGCCAATGATTGGGGATATTTGGTCTAATTTCTGTTTAATTAGTATAATAATTTATGTTCTGTTAACGATGGTAGTTTGATTTACGTTTTTGTCGTTTTTAATAATATAGTAGTTCTTTGTGAAACTAATAATAACATTAATTTCTATTGTTGATTCTCTCATTTTATTGTTTCTTCCCTGTAGGCGATTCATCTATGTAAATGATGTTTTCATTTAATTGATGCCTTAACTTAATTAACTAATTAAACTAGTTGATTCTTTTTGGCTTTTATCTCTCCTGGTCATCCTTTGAGCATCAGACTGGCATAATTTCAGACCTTACTTTTCTAGAGTATATCTATTGAGGATTTGTTTGAATGAATTGATCAGTAGTGATGTTTGCAATGGATACGTCCCAGACATCATCCTTGGATAAGGAAATTGACGTAAATCCTTTATTATTATTAATATTATTATTAAGTATCATTATTGTTATTATTATTATTATTATTATTATTATTATATTTAGTGATCCAAACCAACATCAGAAAGGGCGTTCGGTTGGTGAGCGCCTAGGCTCCAGAAATTGCTACAACATTTGCAAAACGAATGGAAAAATAAGGGATTGACTTACCAATATCATGATATGGTATGGGACAGAGAGGAGTGGAAAAGGTCTATTTGTATCTCGACCCTGGTTAAACTGAGATCAAATGGAAGATGATGATTATCCTTATTTTAATTAACTCATAAAGGTAATTGATTCATTAATGGGATCTGATCTATGTGGAACACATTCAATAGTGAAATAATAAATATAAAATATTATAAAATTATAATAAATTATGCAAAACACTTAATCATTTTACTGTCATTCTTTATTATTTTTGTCTACTAGGCTCGACGCATTGTTATCTGTATGCCGAACTGTATAGCTTGTCGTGATTAGATTGGTCATGTGTCAGCTAGCAACAGCATCCATCATTCTTTTCTAACTCCTCATTGTTGATTCTTCCTTCTCACTTGCTTCATCTATTCATTCATGACGTCCCTGACATCATCCTTGGATGAGGAAACGGACGTTAAACCATTATTATTATTATTATGTATTCATTAATTCATTCATTAATTCATTCACTGCATATTTTGAGTGTATTGAAACAAACATAGTTCTCTCTCTCTCTCATTCATTCATTAATTCATTCATTCATTTAATCATTCATTAATTAATTTATTCATTCATTCATTCATTCAGTCATTCATTGGTGACACAGGTAACATGGGTAGCGATATATCGTCGATGGTGCAGTTGTTTGTGAGCGGACGACAGTTTGCCAGTGACAAGCAGGTTGAGGGCTCCTCTCAGCTTATCATGCCTGTAGGACTGGTAGGTCATCTCCTCTCTTCATACTCTTAGCGTTCTGAAGAATTGACCAACCGGTGACTGCACGTGTCGTAGAAGGCAACTAACGCACTAAGATGCATACAAACATCAGGAAGGGCATTCGGTTGGTGAGCGCCTAGGCACCAGAAATTGTTACTAAACTTTAAACGAATGGAAGTTTCCAATAGGGGATTGGCTGGTGATGTGGTGTAGGACAGAGAGGATTTGAGACAGTCTATTTGTATCCCGATCCTAGTTAAACTGGGGTTCAAGGGATGATGATGATGATGATGATGATGATGATGATACTGTTAGCGTTTTAAGAAAGAGTAAACAGTGGAGTCTCTAGCGAGGTTTGGGGTTTAAGCCTTCCTAAGGTCTCTCTAAAAGAATATGTAGTATAGCTGACAGTTGTATCTATTCAAGAATGAAATAATATAATTAATGCTGTTCTTATGTACAAATCTACAGTTTTATATTTGAAATGTTTAAATAACGTTGTATATATGTATATATTGTAAGCCTAACGTTGTATATATTCAAAGCCTAACGTTGCTGCACTTTTCTTAAAAGGCAACAAAGCACAAGGATCCAAATCCAGAGTCAGAAGGGGCATTCGATTGGTGAGAGCCTAGGCTTCATAAATCTACAAAAAAAATTAATCACGACCCTGGTTAAGCTGAAATATAGTGGAGGACGATGATGAAGATTTTGTTTGATGTTGTAGCTGCGAATGCCGGCAGAGCAGCTGTTCAACAACAGCAAAGCTATCATTGAAGCTGTCTCAGCTACGAAGCTGCCGAGTGTGGGTAGGTTCAAGCAAAACGATAGTTCTGCTTTTTTGTAAAAGTAGAATTTTTATTAACACAAATTGACTATTTTAATGTAATAGAACACATTTTAGCTGTACAGACATATGTTTGCTAAATCGCCATGGGCTTACTTAGTTTGACAATTTTTTCCTAGTAAAAATTGTAAAGTTCCTGATTTATGGATCATTGCACGACTGATTGTTTCCATGCTAGATTGTCAGACTCTATTCTGAAACAAATAGAAAAGTGAAGGTCCATTCGTATCCTGACTTTAGCTGAACTGGGATTGAAGGGAAGATGACGATGATGATGGTGTGCTAGTGTTGTTGTTTTTGTATTTTCATTAGTTGTGATATATTAGTGTACGTTTGTATTAATGACTAATAGAGCTCATAATGCGTGATGTTTCTATTGATGACTCATAGATGATGATGTTTCCATTGATGACTCATAGATGATGATGTTTCTATTGTTGACTCATAGATGATGATTTTTCTATTGATGACTCATAGATGATGATGTTTCTATTGATGACTCATAGATGATGATGTTTCTATTGATGACTCATAGATGATGATGTTTGATGACTCGTAGATGATGATGTTTGATGACTCATAGATGATGATGTTTGATGACTCATAAATGATGATGTTTGTTGACTCATAGATGATGATGTTTGATGACTCATAGATGATGATGTTTGATGACTCATAGATGATGATGTTTTATGACTCATAGATGATGATGTTTGATGTTTTAGGTCCGCCCATAGTAAAGAAGATAGCTGTAACCTGCCCACCCTCGGCTGAAATGTTCTATGTCCTAGATCCTGAACTCTTAGCGTCTGTAAAAGCTGCAGCAGGCAGCAAGACATCTAAAAAGTCTGCTAAAGATATTGCTGCAGAGGAAGCCTTGCTACAAGATGATGATGAGGCGGATGATAAAGACAATGATGATAAGGACAGTGATGATGAAAGTGATAATGTTAAATCTAAAAAGTAGTTAAATTAGGAAGTAGTTAAACTGTAATAAATGTAATTCAATGATTTGTGATCACAATAAATCTAACAAGTTTAAAACGTAAAGCGTCGTTTTGATTATAAGTATCTCGTCATACACGATATCTTGCGTGAACAACAGTTCATTCATGGATGAATGTGGAATCATGAATGAATGAATGTGGAATCATGAATTAATGAATGTGGAATCATTCATGGATGAATGTGGAATCATGAATGTTGAATCATGAATGAATGAATGTGGAATAATTCGTTCTTATATGAATCCTTCATTCTTATATGTATGTTGAATCTTTATTCAAAGATTAATGTTAAATTATAATTATTACTTTCTGTTTGAAAAATGGAATGTTAAATCAGACGAATGATGAACGTTTAGTATTGGGTGAATGATGAATCGTTTAATAATGGATGAATGAATAATTGTTCAGCAATAGAATAATGATTAACTCCTGACCTCTGAAATATAATACTTTTGTGAATAAATATTGAACTTGATGCACTTTGTTCAGAGTTATTGAAGCGGTCTTGGATTAGATAATATCTATAAAAAGGCTAAAATATTAATTTGAACATTCTGTAAGTTCTTAATCCATGTAAATTGTTTTACATGGACATTAACTTGAGTTAAATGTAAGCTTTAGGTTAGATTACATTTTAATAGTTAATTAGTCATCTCATTAAATAGGCATCTCATTAAATAAGCATCTAATTAGGCATCTCATTAAATAGGCATCTAATTAAATAGGCTCCTCATTAAATAGGCATCTAATTAAATAGACGTATAATTAAATAGGCATCTTATTAAATAGGCATCTCATTAAATAGGCATCTAATTGAAGAGGCATCATAGGCATCTCGTTAAATAGGCATCTCATTAAATAGGCATCTCACTAAATAGGCATCAAATACCGCTGAAACAACATTGTCGATACTCGTTTATTCCCAATTGTTGAAATATAAAAATTAAATCAATTAACTTATGCTAGGGATAAGAGTCCATTAAATGAAGCAGTTAGATTCATTATTCTCTCTTTCATCGTCAGTCTGAGATTTTTGTTATGTTTTTGGTGTACACGTGGGTCAAATCTTCAATGTTTAATATTTCTCTATTTTATTTTGCGTTTTTTTTTCATTTTTTCTACTGCAAAGCTGCATTTGCAACATAATTTTGATCAGTTTCGTGTAATTGCAGATTGGTTTTATTTGAATCATGTTAATGTTTAATTCTTTTAGAGGTGTATCCATTTGTTTCATTCCGCAAGCAATTAAACTGCATATTGATACATATATCTATAAATTGTGGATTGTCTTATCAGTCTTCTGAAATGGCAGATCGTATTATCAGATATCTATAGTAACTGATAATGTCATCAGCTCTTGATATCATCGATAACCTTTACCAGGTCCTGCAAGGTCATAACCTCTATCAAGTCCTACAAGGTCACGACCTCTATCAGGTCCTACAAGGTCACGACCTCTACCGGGTCCTGCAAGATCACAACCTCTATCAGGTCCCGCAAGGTCACAACCTCTACCAGGTCCTACAAGGTCACGATCTCTACCAGGTCCTACAAGGTCATAGCCTCTACCAGGTCCTACATGGTCATAGCCTTTATCAGGTCCAGCAAGGTCACAACCTCTATTAGGTCCTACAAGGTCACGACCTCTACCAGGTCCCTCAAGGTCACAACCTCTATCAGGTCCTGCAAGGTCACAACCTCTACCAGGTCCTACAAGGTCACAGCCTCTACCAGGTCCTGCAAGGTCACAACCTCTACCAGGTCATGCAAGGTCACGACCTCTATCAGGGCCTGCAAGGTCACAACCGCTATCAGGTCCTACAAGGTCACAACCTCTACCAGGTCCTACAAGGTCACGACCTCTACCAGGTCCCTCAAGGTCACAGCCTGTCGTGGGTTCGCTGAATTCTGGGCAGCGCGAAGAACTGCGGCTGATGAGGAATTTGATCAGTCGTTGATGAGTTCTTTCTCGTCATGGAAACAATGACCATGATTATGGTGAGGATAACGAGGAGTATTAGAATGGAGCCAATGACGATGACGACGATGAATCCTGTAGAACCCACCGTGAAGCCTGTCCAAATAATAAATCAGTCTCGATGATGATGTTACATAAATTAATCATCATCAACTTCTTCCTTTGCATCCCAGATTATCTAGGGTCAGAATTAGAAAATTTTGTAGCAATTTTTGGGGCCTAGGCACTCAACAACCGAATGCATTTCTGGCGTTGTTTTGGATCTTAGTGCTTTGTCGCATATTACAACACTCACAGTCTACGGTTGATCTATTCGTTTTTTATATATAACCACGAAACAATACGTGTAAAACTTTTAAAATATATTTAAAAATTGTTAAATACATGCAATAGCAGAATTTTATGATTAATTCAGAAGGAGACTATAGTGCGTAAAACTCTTGATAAACTCTTTATTTATTTATTGAATTACATCATTCAACAATTTAACTTTAAGGTACGATCACTAGATGTTGATCATTCATCATTCTTTTGAGCTACTTTGATTTAATTTTTTCTCAACGTGCCCATTATTCGTAGACTGATTCTGTTGAAATTATTGTGCTACTTATATATCAATAATCCGATTGAACATCTACTTCTTTAAAGCTTTTCAGTAGTGGGCTACGCGACTGCGGCCAATCGCAAAACATATCGTTGAGGAGTGCCCTCTAACCCGCCTACCGGGTGGACTGTCTACGCTAAGTTGCTTTATAAGTGAAGCAACTATCTGGATTAACGCATACGCTAAATAAAAATTCAACAATTGAAAATCTTTATTTTTGCTGCTAATAACGATGTTACAGTAAATGTATTAAACACCACTTTTAAGGCGTAGTGAAAATTTATATAATGTACCAATTAAACTAGCAACATTGTTTATTATAAATTGATAAATTATTATTATATTGTAACTTACTGATACATTAACTTTGTGACGGTAGCTCGAGTGTGTCGAGTCGTCTTGAAGAGAAGCCTAGTGCTTCTGAACCTTGACGTTAAACACACTACAACCTACCTACCTAGCAACATTGATACTTTTAATTGTACTTCACTCGTTTACTCCGTACAATAAACGGCCTTTTTTGTGAATTAAAAGCTTAAACATTTAGGACGACGGCTAGGATTTTTCGAATCGTCTTGAAGAGAAGCTTTGTTCTTTTGATGTAAACGTGAAACATGTGCAACTTTCAGCTACTGCTAAATTGTTTATTAATTCACTGTTACTAATAAATAATAAAGGTTTAACGTCCATTACCTCATACTAGGATGATGTCATGTTCCGGCATCACACGTCGCTACAAATTCAATTCGTGCTAACGATTTGAAAAAAATGTGCTGAGTGAGAAAATAGATCTTACATATTGAGTGAATTAATGAGAAAAACGAAAATAGAACCACCTGAAGCTGCCTCTGATGCAATGGGATCTCTAACGATCAACCCCGTCTGAACATTGGCTGACTGCGGCACTGCACCATCTGTCGCCCTCTTCCTTCTGCTCACCCCCGAGTGGACCGGTAAAACTACGTCCACACTGCTATCTAGCGATACTGAACGCTTTGCTCTCTGCGAGGATTGGCTCGGACAGTCTGCCTGCAAACAAAGTTGCAATTAGAGTGATACCGTCGCTCATGATGACGTATAGTACTATGAAGCTGAAGAGCAGCTGATGTAGAAAAATGTGCATAACCAGTCTAAGAAAATGAGAGCTGTATATGGTGGCATAGACTTTGTGAAGGGATTAACTTGTTGATCTAAGGAGTGCTCTTATGGAGCGAGAAAACAGACTTTGAGTATGAATATGTACCTTGAACCTGCCACTTGGCGGTGCACTGAAGAGAGAGAGAGATATGGTGGCAGTGCATTTGGTATCAAGATAAAGATGAAACATATAACTGAAGCTTTGACTGCACAAGAAACTACAGCTAATAGGAGAATGACGCTGATGTCAAGAGTAGTGAATAAATAAATGAGATTGAAATTTGAAATATATTTAGGATTTATTGGGAGTTCTGACCTTAAATTAATCAATCAATCAATAAGAATTTAACGTTCGGTTCCTCGCCATAAAGCAATATCAGCGACGTCAAAGACATATGACCTTGACATAATATATCAAACAATATTAGAAAATATGATCTAATGTACGTTCTACGTGGCTGTGGGCGGGGTTTAGTGCAAATGGTTAGCGTGAGCGTAAAATTAACGAAAAAACGTCTAGATCCGGTTACTACTTGGATGGTTGTCCAGGCCTTTTCACCCATCCCATATACATGTATAAATGCTGACACTTTGAATGAAAAGAATCTCAGGGTTTTGAAAAGCTAGTCATACGTCCATGCCAAAATTATGAAGTCAATTATGCAGTCACTTATGCATTCATTTACGCAGTCACTTATACAGTCACTTACGCAGTCACGTATGCAGTCACTTATGTGATGACTTATGCATTCATTTATGCAGTCACTTATTCATTCATTTATGCAGTCACTTATGCAGTCACTTATGCAGTCACTTATGCATTCATTTATGTGATCACTTATGCATTCATTTATGCAGTCACACACAGTTAGTTAATTCTTTGTTAATGGCTGTCTATTAATTAAATGTTGCTCTGTTTTTGACTATTGATTGTTTACGCTGGAAAAATATAGAACACAGATCACAACTTTATCTTGGATGAAAATAACTAGGCCTATAACACCATAATTAATATTAATTATACAGAATATCCTCACACTTATAAAATCCGGGGCAGCCTACGTCAAATTCGCAGGTTGGACTGCATTACTATACCTGTCTTATCGACAGGGTCTTCGAGACTACTTACAATGCTTTTGATTTTACAACTGTTGTCTCCTTTGATGCAGAGCTTGAGTGAGCAGTGGATGTAGACAAAGTCAGATTTTGTCATCTTGAAGATGGGCACTCTGCCAGATTGAACGCTGTACACATTCGGATCAGGGGCATACTTCTCAAAGAACCAACTGCTCTTTGTTGGTTCAGAGTCCAATGGACAACTGAATTAAAACATATAATATGGCGTTATCCTGTGAATTAATGTAGTGTACTTTATTTTATTGTTTCTCTCAAACATGTGTAATAGTATCTCTTAGATAGTTAGCAAGTTAATAGAAAAGAGAACTGTCTTTAATTTAATGTATAAAGTAAGACGTTTGGATACAAACTGTTAGAGTTATTAGCCTTCAAAGTAGTTTCATTTATTCTAGACCACACTGTATATTGTTGCCTACTGTTGTGTTGTTGTAAGTTCCAAACAGCCAATTATAGTAGGCCTTTGATTGGTTACGTTTTTAACTGCTGATAAGCAGGTCTTAGGTTCAAATTCAGATCAATCCATTATTCTCACAACAGATTATGTGTTATAATTACTATCATACCGACATATCTAGCCAGTGGCGATGTCGGTAAGATATCCGAATGCGGATCAGCATGTGCGGGGTTCAAATCCTGAACTCGCCCGTTACTGATGTAGATTTCGGGAGATGCAACCAAAGTTAACATTAGCTTCACTTCTTTATTTTACATTTTAAAAAGGTTTCAAAGCAAAATTGCTAATATTTTTCTGTCTACGAACGACATCAGAATTTCAAATAATTCAACAATCATTCAATCCATCTATTAATCAGTTAAAATTTTAGAATTTAAAGTCCACTTCATCTCCAAAAGGCAGTCTCAGGGACATCAAATAAATAGCGTTTGAAATTGCAAAGAAAAAATAGAAAAAGCATTGTGTAGTTTGGCATGATTAAAACTCTAAAGACTCCGCTAATATCGGCACATGTATTGTCTAGTGACGGGCGAGCCCAGGATTTGAACCCCGCACATAGTTATACGATATTAATAAGATGGGAGTTGATAAGATATCTACAAGTACAGTTTAAGGTCAATATGATAAGAGTTGATAAGATATCTGTAAATAGTATGTCAAAGGTCAATCAGGATTGATCAATTATCAATTAGGATCAATTAGGAGTTGATAGGATATATGTAAGTATATGATATCAATAAGATCATATACTTACAAATTTGAGTTAACAACTTTTTGATAACTGTAAGATGTTGCAGATAAGGGACTTTTCATACTTTTTCAATGTTATTGGAAAAATGTGAAAACTGACTTTTAGGAACTCCCGAAAAACTCGATAGTCTACAACTCCAACATTAGCTAAACAATAATTTAATGTTACCGATTAATTATCGGTAAAATTAGACTGATTACAAAAGTTCCTGTAAATATGGTGAAGTCTACATTTTGCATGACTAGATCTTCTATACTATACAGAAGTTACAGAACTAGGCCTTAGGAGAGAATGAAAGAAAGACAGAGAGAGAGAGATGTTGAGAGATTTAGGCTAACCCGTCGCTGATGAGTGCTCTCGTCTCAGCCGTGCTGTCTGGAATGACTGGAGATGTGGAGGCAGTACATCTCAGGACCTCCAGGCCGGTGTACGTACCTGCAGAGTTAAAGTTAACACACATTATAGTGAAATGATCAACTACGTTGATATCTATCACTTTTTAATACCGTTAGGCAATTTAGACCATTTTCCGTATAACCAGTCCAGTGAATGTCCGAGATTTTACTCTCAGATCAGCGCGGCAGGGATTCGAACCCACGAGGGTACAATTCACCTCAGGATCTGTCATTTAAAACTTCATGACGTTACCCCTACGCTATCAAGACATTCATAAATGCATTAACTGAGCATTGATTTCTAAAAACCGTCATCTATAGTAATTTAAAATCTACAGGAAGGGATAGAGGAATCGCTGGGGAGGAAGAGGAGGGGAGGCTGTCGAACAACTTTCAGAAAGAGATCTGTACAGTGTTGTCACTGGGATTGCCAAAGAAAACTACACAGACCTATTCCGAAAAGAAACCCCATCTTTGATCTTAAACTTACACATTACCTTGTTAGTGCGGTGAGTATGGGTGTATGCTTGAGCCATCAACTAAGAGAGAGATAGAGAGAGAGAGAGAGAGAGAGAGAGAGAGAGAGAGAGGTGAGTAATAAGGGCTAAGATCTAGTTATCCAGAAAATAAGTAAAAATAAAGTTAGAGATCAGACATTTATACTATTTATATTTACATTTATACATCTCTTTATACTATTTTAAATAAAGAGAAGCCATAAATAGACAATAAATAAACAAGTTTATAACAATAAACTGGACAGCTGTGAAAAAAAATTATCATGTGCTTTGGATTATGATAAAGTCTAATATTCAAGTCAATTTCTAACGAACAGATATATATGTATGGTAGATGGCAGTTAAAAAGTGAGTGCGTGAGCCGGGAGTCGAACCCGGATCAATTGCTTGGAAGGCAACTATGCTACCGTTATACCACTCACGCTGGTCTGCAATTGTTATCAAATAGATACATATATAATATTCTGTAGAGCGTAGCAGCCCTGCTACATCGTTGTAGTAATATCGGCCGTTCTCACATGACAGCTTTGATAACTCAGACATTATCTTTAGTTCTGACAGCTCGAATAGCTTCAAATAGCTTCATATATATATGTTGTATATATATATATATATATATATATATATATATATATATATATATACAACATATATATGTATATATATATATATATATACAACATATATATGTATATGTATATATATATATATATATATATATATATATATATATATATATATATACAACAGTGTCAAAACTGTCAGAGCTGTTGAAGCTATTCGAGCTGTCAGAACTAAAGATAATATCTGAGTTATCAAAGCTGTCATGTGAGAACGGCCGATATTACTACAACGATGTAGCAGGGCTGCTACGCTCTACAGAATATTATATATGTATCTATTTGATAACAATTACAGACCAGCGTGAGTGGTATAACGGTAGCATAGTTGCCTTCCAAGCAATTGATCCGGGTTCGACTCCCGGCTCACGCACTCACTTTTTAACTGCCATCTACCATACATATATATCCGATCGTTAGAAATTGACTTGAATATTAGACTTTATCATAATCCAAAGCACATGATAATTATATATATATATATATATATATATATATATATATATATATAATCATTAATTCATCATTTTTTGGTAGAAAACACGCATAGTTACAATTACATTGCAACACGTGACACAACAGCATACATATAAAAAGTACATATAAAAGTTTAACAATTTAAATATTTTTCACAAACTGTGCAATAGTTAAAATAAAGCATTTTTTAAATATCGCCAAAATTTGTAAGCTCTGACAGTTTTGACAGTTTTGCTAACTCTGACGGCTTTAACAACTCTGCATGACAGCTGTGATATCTCTGACAGTTGTGATAACTCGTGACAGTTTTGATAACTCTGATAGTTGTGATAACTCTGACAGTTTTGATAATAACAGCAACAATTAGAGTATTACAGTCATCAATGACAACATCGAGCACTATTGAGACAAAATCAATCCGGTGAGCAAAAAAAGAAGGTCCAAAAACGGTGCAAATTCCAAAATCCAGAAATTCAGTCCAAAGTGAAACAAAAATGATAACTGGACAGCTTGACAACTCTGCATGACAGCTGTGATAACTCTGACAGTTTTTGTGATAGCTCTGACAGTTTTGATAACTGGACAGCTGAGATAACTCTGACAGCTTTGACAACTCTGCATGACAGCTGCGATAACTCTGACAGTTTTTGTGATAACTCTGACAGCTTTGATAACTCTGACAGCTGTTTCTTCTGACAGCTTTTACAACATTATCAGCTCTCTGACAGCACTGTCAGCGTAGCTGCTTATCGTTTATTTCACAACAATCTGACAACCACAGATGTAATTATAATTCATAGAATGGCATAACAA
This sequence comes from Enchytraeus crypticus, assembly GCA_905160935.1. Taxonomy (NCBI): domain Eukaryota; kingdom Metazoa; phylum Annelida; class Clitellata; order Enchytraeida; family Enchytraeidae; genus Enchytraeus; species Enchytraeus crypticus. The sequence continues at coordinate 243,079 of CAJHZI010000235.1, read as the reverse complement.
TGCTGCAGTGCAAATACAAAAAATGTACTTTAAACATATACTATGTAGGCCTACACTGTGGATTAAAACTAATTAAAGTTTATGATAAAGCGTTGCTCATGACCTTTGAGTTGCAATTTTAATCATGGCAGCCTATTCTACTTGTCCATAAGGTCATCAATGCTCTTTAATTCAAAATTTACTTGAAAACTAATCGATTTAGTGAATCTTGGAGGCGCCAACTAATAAAGGACTTGAGCACAGCATTAAGTAAACAGTTAATAAAGCACTAATCATGAACAATAGCAATAGCAATAGTAAATAGAGGACTAAAGCCTAGAGTTTAACTTATATCAGAATCGTGTACGAGAGGTAGGGAGTATTTTGCTTTTTCATGTATATTTAAATTGGACTAAAATTTTATAAATATTGGATACATTGTCGTTTCTTTAGAACTCTTGTGTATATACTATAAATTCGTGATTTATTTTAGTTCAACAATTTAATTCATTTTCAGTCTAGTTTTGAAGTTAAAGTCATGACATTCAGATTAGTTCAACGTTATCGAGGTCAAAACTTCTCTTTTTAGAACATATAGAATCTTAAAAAGAACTATCAGTGATAGGTCAATTTCATGTCTTCAAAGAAATTCATTTAGTTTTTAGCTAATAATTGTGTAATTAGTAATTTAATAATTAATTAATAATTCAATTCATTGTTTGAAGTTTAAAAGTTGAACTTTCGTAATTAGGAATTGATCCACGACTAACCGTCATCAGTCCTGAGGGAGACCCTGAACTGCAGGGTGTCCCCCACCCTGAAGTACATCCCGGGCTGCACCTGGGCCCCTGAGGGTAGATGGGCGGTCAGAGCCAGGCCACTGGGGTCCACCTGGGTGCCTCGGTCATTACCATTGATTCTGAGATAAACATAGAGCAACGCCACGATGAGACAGAGAGATGAGATATAGAGATGAGATATAGAGATGAGATATGGAGATGAGATATGGAGATGATATATGGAGATGATATATGGAGATGAGATATAGAGATGAGATATAGAGATAAGATATAGAGATGAGATATAGGGATGAGATATAGAGATGAGATATAGAGATGAGATGACGATTGAGGAGACATGGAGATTAGTGTATAATGTGTACAATGTAATGTAATGTAATAGTGTATTATCAATTTTTCAGTTATTCCAATTACATACTGGTAAATTTGTTTTTAAATGTATTAATTTCCCCGATCTGACTATGTCAGTATCCATGAAATGTATTTTTATTGATAATCAGACCTCGTTTGTGTATAATACAAGGCTCTCCGAGACGATATATATGTGTTATTTGTGTTCTAGAACAACTTCCGAATTTTTTAAATCTTATGTTTGTAAGTATATCAATTGGAACCAAATACCTCCTGATATTCGCAGTTCGAGGTCCCTAGATGAATTCACTAAACGTTACAAATATTTATTATTTGATGGTTTGTAAATTTCTAAACTTTCGTTTTTTGTGTGTTAATGTCCAGCTAGAATTGTTGCTTAGCTAAAGTGTGTATTTCAGTTGATTTTGCATTAAACATGACATTAATATAGTTGTAGACGGTGGTCAGCTAGATAAGATGTGTATCATCTTCCCTGACGGCCGTTGTTCTGGTTTCTACAGACTGTTTGAAACCCTGTATTTCTGTGAAATTTTATTTTATTTTATTTCTCTTGGATGTTTATTTCTATTTGTATTTGTCATTGATTTGGTGTTGATGCTGAAATAAACACATATATATCTCTCTCTCTCTCTCATTAGATAGATAGTAGCCTATTTTACAGACAATCTTTCTCGTGAAGATTGTATTAGAGAAATTAATCGTATCCCTTGTATCCCCTTTTAACTAGGATCGGGATACTAATAATATAACTTATTTTCCATTCGTTTTCGAAAATTTTGTAGCAATTTATGGAGCCTGGGCGCTCACCAACCGAATGCCCTTTCTGACGTTGGTTTTTATCTAAGTGCTTTGCCTCCTTTTACGACCCGTTCAGTCCACCGTAGGTCTATCCTTTAGCAACCTGAACCCAACAAGGGTAAAAATTAAAATGATTATTTAACAAATTACGCTAAAATACACAAATTTAAATGAATTCCAACCTCCCCACGCCCAGGCCACTGAAGCTGCCATCTTTGTAAGCAGTGAAGGAGCAGTAGACGTTGAAGGCGAATGGAGGCTTGATGCCCGTCTGGTTAGCCCGTACACTGAGGGGCAGCTCGGCGTAGATCTTATTAGTGTAGATGATGTTATAGGCCTGATGAAAACATTAGAAAATATATTCAAGATATGCTAAATAGCAGTAATAAGCGCATAATATGGAGAAATAGTTATCCTTTTTTTCGTATAGTTACACACATGACATACCGCATGCGCTACATAGTTTCCTTTCTTGGTTTCTGTTCTTGTAGTTTTCGTTATTTCCATTATTTCGTTATTTCACTACCGTTGTGCAACCTCTTTTCTTTTTTCGGTTCTTCATTAACTCTGACATAAGAGTGTATTACAGTTGATTTTTGAATTTCACCTTAAGTGATTATAGTTATTTAACGGTGGTCAGCTAGATAAGATGTATATTCCCTTACGGCGGTTTTCCTACTCTATATGAACTACCTGATGCCTTGTATTAGTAAGATTTAAAAATTATGTTTAATTCTATTTGTGCTATATTGGGTGTCAGTGCATTTGGTGTCAAGTTAATGCTGAAACTTATGTACTTATCTCTCTCTCACTTCTATGTCGAGGTTGAAGTGATTGAGGCGATGGAATGTAAAGTGGAAAGAAATAGTTATAGGAGGTAAATTTTTGAAAGATGTTATGTTGGCAGATATTGCGCTATGACATGAAGGAAAAATTACACAATTATAGTTGAAAAAGTTCTTGAAAGAGTCGGTATAGATAGAACGTAATAAGAAATAGAAAGACAAGCTGGAGAGGATATATTATAAGGGGAATGGTTTGTTGAGTGATATAATAGAAAGAAGAAACATGCTACGGAAAAAATTAGAGGCAGACCAAATAACAAAATTCTAAAACAAAATATATGCTAAAAAATTAAAACAGCGAAGCAAAGAACTGAAAGAAGCACTAACATCCATGGACTTTCTCGTACCACACTGGTCTAGCTCGCTATCGGTCAGGTTGAAGCGAATAGCCACGTTGCCTGTGGGGCAGGTCGTATTGGTGCCACTAGCCACAGACACGCCCACACAGGAGGGCCTGTGTGACATGCTGTTAGCGTAGACTCTCCAGCCCTCGGTCACGTTCACTCCAACGTGAGGCTCATAGCACATCAACATCTCCCCCATAGCGCAGCGAATACTCACTAAACACAAATAGAGCCCGAGTCTAAAGCGTAGCGTAGGGGTAACGTCATGAAGGTTTAAATGACAGATCATGAGGTGAATCCCAGCCGCGCTGATATGAAAGTAAAATCTCAGACATTCACTGGACTAGTTATACGGAAAATGGACTGAATAGCCTAAGAGATTAAACATGTTGTATTAAAAGTGATAGATATCAACATAGTTGATCGTTTTACTATAATGCGTGTTTACTTTTTAAAGCCAAGTTTAACGTCAGTCTTCTGCTCGAATAGCATGTCAGTGACGGGGAGAGGAATAGATTTGAATCTGGCACCTACTGATCCGCTGTCGAACAGTTTGCCACGATGCTACCGGCTCAGCTCTATATAACATTAAGTGCAGAATAAAGATGGAGACTTAAACGTAAGTAGTTTTATTAAATATATTCACACATTTCACTCGTCTTTTCTCGGTGTTACGTCGAGAAAGGTTTGATAATTAATCATATATTGCATTTCTTAAAACAAATAGTTTGAAACAATAGGAAGCAGAATTTGACCATACTGCAATACATGTGAATACGCTTGCTTCTTAATACAAATTTACTTACAGGATTAGCATCAATTCCTATTTTGAGTAATGCTAGCTGACGTACGGACAGGTGGCTTAGTTGATAATACGCTCGCTTGCAGCAGCAGCCCATGAGACACAGATTCGAATTCCGTCTCACCGTCTATGAGTCTATGATTATATATTTTGTATTGCGGAAATACCTCAAACTTTAAATAATGAATTAAAAATTAATAATGATTATTTTTTAAAAAAAACTTCGGACCTGCAAAGGCTCCAAGCTTTTCTTACGACAAAGACTTGACGTTCACTGAACATTCACTGGACTGGTTACACGGATAATGGTCCAAATTGCATAATAGTTTAATTAAACATGTGATAATAAAAGTGCGAGATATCAACACAGTTGATCATTACACTATAATGCGTGTTTACTTTTTTTAACCCACCGTGTGTTTTGTTACAGTTGGTGCTCGGGCTTGACTTGGACACGGGGCACTGACAGAACGTGGCCTGACTGTTTGCCTGCCGCACACACGTGCCTTCATTAGTCTCACACGGCCTACAGTTAGGCTCGGTCTGCCAGGAGAGGATCTCACCTAGAAATAGTTTCAAAACATTGAAATGAAATGATCTTTTTCGTTAGTATATCACAAATACAAAGCAGAGTTTAACCATTATTTCTTGACTCGCATGAAGGTCAACGAAGTGGGGAGCTCTAGATTTGAATTCTGCGCCCACTGATCTTCAATCGAATGCCTTATATTTGTTTTATCATTCTATTGTTATTAATATTTATAATTATTATAAATACTATTAATTATTGTGATTTATATTCGAATTACCCATGTTGTGTACGGGTTGTTGATGAATAGATAAACCGTGGACTACACGTTTCGTAAAAAGCAACAAAGCACTAAGATTCAAACTAACGTCAGAAAGGGCATTCAGTTGGTGATAGCCTGGGCTCCAGAAATTTCTACAAAAATGTCTAATCTCGACCCTGCCTAAACTGGGATTCAAGGTGATGATGATAACAATGATAATGATGGTTACGATGATGATAACAATGATAATGATGGTTACGATGATGATAACAATGATAATGATGGTTACGATGATGATAATAATGATAATGATGGTTACGATGATGGTAATAATGATAATGATGGTTACGATGATGATAATAATGATAATGATGGTTACGATGATGGTAATAATGATAATGATGGTTACGATGATGGTAATAATGATAATGATGGTTACGATGATGATAATAATGATAATGATGGTTACGATGATGATAACAATGATAATGATGGTTACGATGATGATAATAATGATAATGATGGTTACGATGATGATAACAATGATAATGATGGTTACGATGATGATAATAATGATAATGATGGTTACGATGATGGTAATAATGATAATGATGGTTACGATGATGGTAATAATGATAATGATGGTTACGATGATGATAATAATGATAATGATGGTTACGATGATGATAATCATAGATATTCGCAAGTTTAAATAATTATCCGTCAGATTGAACCGTTGTCCTTGCATTAGCAGATCCACTGAATTATCGTTACTTAACTTTCAAAGATTCCACTCTCTGTCGAGAATAGAACCTGCAAAAATCAATTTCAGCAAGGACATTTGCAATCAAATGGCACTGGCTGGCGCTCCTAGCACTCAGTTATTTTAATATTCTAAATACCTACAATGTTGATACTAAATACTTTATGTCCGATCTCAAGGTTGTTAGTCATCCGTCTCTAGTACTTCTTTCTCTCTCTCTCTCTTTTTCTCTCTCTCTCTCAGTACACTGCCTACTGGCAGGTCTATGGTATTTAACGCCTCCTCTTATCTCCATCTTCCGCCTTCCTCTCCATGTCCACATACGAGTGGATCTGCAAATCATATGAAATTCCTCTTGCTAAACCGTTATTCTTGAGGAATTATGCAATAAAGGGATTATACGATGATACAATTTATAATGATATAATTTACAATAACCAACTCACCGCACATGAAGTCAGAGGTCTCATTGATCTGATACGCTGCATACTTTGGCTTTAGACAGTCACATCTAAACATGCCTGAGTTGCCACCGTCGTCCATGCAGGCTGAATTGGGAGTCATTGTGGAGCAGGGCGCTCCTCTCGGATCGCAGAGTTCCATGTATTTAGGAAAGACTGGAGCTTTACACAAGCACAAAATAATATTACAAACTCATAAATACTTCAAAATATTACAAATAACTTTTTCATAATATTTTGCAAAATAATAAATTTGTCAGTAATGCATGCAGTTCAATTACATACGTGTATTTCGAATGTTTAATTTTGACTTAAAATTGCCCAGCTTCTTAACTAAATGGCTGCGTGAGAGCCTAAATTAATTTAGATTAGAAGTGATTAATCCGTTTTAAAGTATTTAGCCAGTAGACCCTACTCGAATCATTTAAAGCTGTAAAAGGTAAGCGTGCAGTTTGAGAAAAGTTCTAGTATTATTCGAACTTATTTTATAGTAAGCTTAAACTATATTTACTATTTGAAAGTAGTAAAATAAACTTTTTGAATTGTAGATAGTTAAGTGATATTTTAAATAAAAATTTAAATCTCATCTAGTATCAATATTAAAAATTAAAACCATCCTAGATATTTCACTTTTTTTAAAGTAAGATCTGTAGGAGCTACAGATTACAGGAAGGTGTAGATAACTCTAAACTTTTGCGAAAGAATTAACTTCTTTTTTCATTCCACTTTCTTTCCGGAAATAGAAAGTTTAATAGAAAATATATAAATCGAACCTATCTTCTGCAGGAATACTTTAGATAAAGAGAGAGAGAGAGAGAGAGAGAGAGAGGGAGAGAGAGAGAAAGAGAAGCAGCGAGAGAGAAGCAGAGCGCGAAACAGAGAGAGAGAGAGAGTGGTAGAGAGAGAGGGTATGTAATCTGGGATGCCCAGGATATCTCAGTTAGTGACACTCTAAGAGTTAATTGTAGATAAGAAGTTGGTATATAACTAAGCAACTAAGCGCAGGAGGTTAAACTAATCCAATAACATACCAACAGTTACCGCATTACTGGTGGAAACTCCAGGAGCACTGGTGGTCACCTGACCTCCAGTCAATGTTAACAGACTGGTAAACATCGCAAGCCACAGGATTGCTTGGACCGATGCGTATTTTATGAATAATTGAAACATTTCCTGCATTAACGGCGGCCTATCCTTATTGAAAACCATGCTAATTGAATATACTTTTGAAATATAGCTTGTTGCGTGAACGCGGCTTGTTGATCTTTTACATCTATTTATTCATCTAGATATAATCATACACAATAATATGAAAATATGTGATAAATATTGTTGGCATTCAGAGAGAGAGAGAGAGAGAGAGAGAGAGTGAAGTCCAAAATGGATATTAGCTTGTAATTTAAAACTTACCACAATAATTTAGTATTACAATTTAAATGAATATGTGCTTGGGAATATAAAAACAACCAAGCAGAATCAATGATTGATGTTTCATTTCTTACATTAGCATTGTAACATCAATGCCAATATCATAAAATTAAAGAGTATTAGCCTGATAGCATATAGAACACTTCGGAGAGCCGCCTTCCATCTTCGGTAGCCTAGCATTGTCATTTAAAATTAAAAAGTTTACTATTAGCTATGTAATTAAATTGCATTATTATGCTAGGCCTACACTAGCAGCAGCTCAATGCGGAATAAAATAATTGTTCCGATAATTAATATAAATTCTATTTATGAGCGTTGAAGCTAACTAATAATACAAACCCTATTAAACTAATTAGTCCGATGCCAATTATTTTCCCATTTTGTGTCCGGGTTGCTACTGAATAATAATAACAAAAGTTTAACGTCCGTTTCCTCATACAAGGATGATGTCAGTCAATCAAGTATCATGATTCAATCAAGTAGCATGAATCAAACAAGTAGCATGATTCAAACAAGTAGCATGAATCAAACAAGTAGCATGATTCAATCAAGTAGCATGATTCAAGCAAGTAACATGATCCAGAATGTCCGTCTACGTCCATGTCGTCCATATCGTCCCCTTCCGGTGCGGAATCAGAATCATACTTGCTTGAATTATCATTAAATCCTTATTAAGCGATCACATATTGAATTATATACTTAAACTAAAGAAAGAAAATACGGAGCTGATCGACAAGGCAGCCTTGTTAATCTCCATGAGATGTTTCCTCAAAACCTGCGGAATTCTCAACAAACTTTTGCACCATTATGAATGTTAAACTTAAACTAGTCAAATTGCTTAATTATATTTATAGCTATGTTAAGACCTCCTTGAGTGTTTTAATAACTAGTAGCGATATTTACAAACGAACGTAAGCAGATTACTGTAATTTTATCAGGTTATATTAAATAAAAGCGTCGCGAGAAGCACTCATTAGTGCTTCTCGCGACGCTTTACTCTATTTTTAATTTTTAACAAGCCATAAATTGAAGTTTTATCTCTTCGACAACTGAAGCGGTATCGTTACTCAACAGCTTTGCACTATTTTAGCCCAATTTTAATTCGCAACAATTTAACGACCTACCTGTTATGCGCAATACACGACAAAAGTGAATTAGCCGACGAGATGTGTGTTCAATTGATCCCCCGCCTATTGAACAGCTGTTGTTTGTTTAATAAATCAGCTATACATCTGATTTAATGCAACAGGACCGGTGTAATTAAAGTGAATATTTAAGAAGAAGTGAACTATTTATTTATAAATAGTTCATTATATTACTGGCTGGAGTCAGTGGCGGTGTCGGTAAGATATTCGATCGCGGATCAGTACGTGCGGGGTTCAAATCCTGGACTCGCCGTCACTGATATCGCTTTCGAGTGAGAAAACTGACGTTAATCTTAGCTTTACCAGCTTTTATTTGATGTTTAGGTGAATTGATATGTAGTTGTGTGTGCTGTGAGGACATTAACATTAGCTTTTTTATATTGCTTCTTCGTCGTTCCCGGACAGTTCATGAATATTCGCAGACTAAAGAGTCACTAAATCTAAACAGAATGATATAACTAAGTGTGTGGAGAGTATATCAACGCTATTATTTTCAAATATCTCAATGATTTGAACTCTAGTGGCTTCTATTTCCGCACTGGTTGATACAGGGTTATATTTATTATTATTTTTCTAGGGGGGGGGGGGTCGTTGGAGTCGAAGTCTTGCCATGGTTATGTCGTAAAAGCTGGTAAAGCTAAGGTTAACGTCAGTTTCCTCACTCGAAAGCGATGTCAGTGACGGGCGAGCCCCAGGATTTGAAGCCGCATCAACTGATCCGCGGTCGAATATCTTACCGACTTCGCCACTGGCTCCAGCCAGTGGCTAAGTCGGGAATCAGGGGATCATAGGGGGATCAGGTTCAAATATTATCAGAGGGGTTATACATCTGCAAATTACGGGTCGAATAGCCCGACAAATATAACCCTGGGTTGATAGGAGAGAAAGTCCTAGACATACACAGGTTCGGTAAATGGAAAATTGACTAATTGATAAATAATTAATTGATAATTAATTAATAGTTGATAGTTATGTCAGTGATTTTTGCACCGCTTTTGGACATTCTTTTTGCTCGCCGGCTTGATTTTGTCTCAATAGTGCTCGATGTTGTCATTGATGACTGTAGCACTCTAATTGTTATTATTATTATTGATGTCATATGTCAGTGAAGGGCGAGTCCAGGATTTGAACAACGCACATACTGATCCACGGTCGAGTATCTTATCGATTATCTTAACCACTAGCTCCAGCCAGATCAGATCAGCGCGGCTGGGATTCGAACCCACGAGGGTTCTTCAATTCACCTCAGGATTTGTCATTTATTTTGTTACCTTCCGCGCCTCTATAACCACTACACTATTAAGACATTCACAGGACTGGTAGCATGGATATTTTTATATAACTGCTCAGATATTGGTTTAAACAAGTGGTAATGCACTGATGAATATCATTTCACTATAAACAATGTTTAAATTTAAAGTCAATTCGTAAGTTCACTAACTTTGCTTTTGTTATTGTTGTTATATGTTAAACAAGAACAAAAATTATAAAATGTTTCACACTTATATGACGTCATTGTACAAACTCGGGCTAATATTTACATACATGATATATTAGGTTTGCAGTGATAAAATAACATAACATGGTAACCATTAGAGTGATACAGCCCTTCAAGACAACATCGAGTACTATTGAGACAAATTCAAGCCGATGAGAAAAAAAAGGTACAAAGCGATGCGAATTTCAAAATAAAATTCAAAAATCAGTCCAAAGATAGGTCTATGATATTTTCTTTCTATATTTATTCCGTGATATATTCGAAACTTTTCCCTTACTATACAGTAGGCCTATGAAGGATATAAATTAACCATTGTAGTGTATCATATTCACTTTATTTACTAATGCATTTATCGAATGAACTCTCTCCAGGACTTCTTAATTAGTAGCATTTTGGTTACAGCTTACATTTCCCATTCTCCGCATCCATATTTTCAACGCTTCCAGTTTCTTAATATCTTTCGTAAAATCTAATCCATACTTAGCATCCGTATAATTGAGTGGTCCATACCAAGATTTCCACTATCTTTAATTTAATGCCTTTCTTTAGACTTTTCGATAAACGTTCTTTCCCACTACCGAAGGCCTCTTTAGCTTGTGCAATCCTATGGCATATTTCAGTCTCACATTTCCATTCATTTGGTACAGTATGATCTAAATATTTTAAACTCTCATTACGTGTTCCAATCTCTTACCTTTATTATGATATTGACGTTATGTTAGAGATGTTATATGACATAGCAGGCCTCTATATGACATAGCAAGCCCCAATAGCTGGAGCCAGTGGCGAAGTCGATAAGATACTCGACCGCGGATGAGATGATGCGGGATTGAAAGCCTGGGATCTCCCGTCACTGACATCGCTTTCGAGTAAGGAAACTGACGTTAACCTTAGCTTTACTAGCTTTTTTACTTTTCTAGTAAAGATTGATCTAGAGAACTAGAGAGGATTAAGTTGTATTTATACATAGAGTACAGGCAGACATGGCGGCGAGGTACTCCAGGTCAGAGTGTCTGTCTGATCCTGTGAGGGCCATCTTATCAGCTGAGAACAAAGGCAAAGAAAAGATCAATCAAGCTCGAATCAGTTAGTAGATTAATCGATCGTCAATCAATCAAACATTAAAGTGAATGAATGAATGGATGGATGGATGTATGGATTGATGGATGTATGGATGGATGGATGAATAAATGAATGAATGAATTAATTAATTAATTAATTAATGAACGAATGAATCAATCAATCAAGAAAGCAATCAAACAATCAATCAATCAGTATTCAATCAGTCAATCAGATAATTAATCAATCAGTCAGTCAGGCAATCAAGCAATGGATGAAACAATCAAGTAATCATTAAATTATTAGTAAATTAGTAAATTAATAAAACAATAAATTACTCAATAAATTAACCAATCAATAAATCAATCAAACAAATCAATGAAACGATTAATCAATCATCATGAATTCATCAGCATTAAGAATGACTCATTTTAACTGTGTCACGGTAACGCTATGCAGATAGAAATTGAAATTATCGTCTTGCCTATAAAAGACCCCGACCGATGTGGTAAAGCCTAAAGTACTGACTTAATAATCGTACTCGTAGTTCTCGTAAATAATCGTACTCGTAGTTCTCGTAAATAATCGTACTCGTAGTTCTCGTAAATAATAGTACGCCTAATAGTAGTTAAGTAATCTTTAAATGTTTAAAGTTGAATAGGTAACAATCGAAGTTAAAACGCTGCAAAGTATAAAATAAAAAATAATTAATTCAATATAACTGATTGTTCAATAGAAAACAACAAACTATAAGAAGTACTCTAGTTTAATTTACTTTGTATTAGGAGTAAATAAGCTCCTAGAACTACTCATGCCATACTTGGTTCAAGCTAATTGAAGTACACAATGTTTCTATTACTTGTACTATCACAGGACGGTACAAAAAGCTGAAAGAAGCGCAAGAGGCGGCTAAGCGAGATACTGAAGAATTAAGACGGGTCTGCGAGCATAGATATCAGGACCAGCTCAACAAGGTTTGTTACACAGAGTACTTACAATAAAAAAAGAATAAGCTAAATTACTCGCTACTTACTACTACGGTATGTAGTTGATTTCTACTCTAGTTTCTACTTTGGGTAGAGGCCTCATTATTATTAGTAACATATTTAGTTGTATAATTAATACCATGTAGTGATACTAAAATATGCCATTAATAAAATATGCTATTATTTAGTACCATTAATAAAGTAATGGCATTAAAACCAGTACTGATTATAAGAATACGATACAGTACACGCAACACAATTGAAACATTTAAAAGTAGGCCTAGTCTAGATAAAAATCTCAGTAAGTCAATATGACCATAGTAAAGTCATTGATGATATCAAGTTATCCATAATGATATAAAAATATACTATTGTATATTATACTATTATATAAATATACTATAGGCCTACTATTATACTTTCCCCGTGTTTGTTTCCGGGTTGTTTGAAGAATTGACTAACCGATGACTGCAAGTGTCGTAGAAGGCGACTAAAGCACTAGGATCGAAACCAACGTCAGAAAGGGCACTCGGTTGGCGAGCGCCTATCCTTCAGAAATTTCTACAACATTTTTTAAAACGAGTGGTTTAATAAGGGATTGGCTGATGATATAGTATTGGACAGAGAGGAGTTGAGGACTATTCGTACCCAGACTATAGTTAAACTGAGATTGAAAGGAAGACGATGAAGGTGATGATGGCTATACTATTACATGTATGTAGTTAAGAATAGATATTCTATTTTGATATTATCACGAGTCTTTATAAAAGTTAAAAAACTGAGCCTTTCTATATCACTCAAAAGAAGAACGTAGGGCTTAATCGTTCCACTCAGTTCCAGGATCTTCGCCATTCTTTAAAAAGTTTTATATTGATCCGGGATAAATTTCTAATGCGTTGTATTCAAGTTTAATATGGTTTAACCAAAGCATTTGACACTTTTCAACATAGTAGAGGATGACGTTTCATTAAATTTAAATTTATAGACACGATCGACGGTAGCTCTCTATACTTGCTGTTGTTGTTGTCAGATGATGGGGAGTCACGCGAAGCTGGAGGCTAGAGTGGTAGCTAGGGTGGAACTCGAGATGAGGGAGTTGGACGAGAAAGCAAAGAGAGGAAGAGAGAAAGCTGTCTCTAGACTGATAGAAGAAGTCTGTCATCTTCCTCAAGTCATTCATCATAACTACGAGACTGTCAACAGAGAAACGGATGGAAAGTTCACCTTCAGAGGTGGCACGTGACGCTGTTACTAAGCGTGACCACGTGACATCGTCACGTGACGTGACGTGGCGTCACGTGATGCCTCCACATGACAAAATGCTGACGTCACATCAGTATATTCAAACCTTTGCGGTATATGCTGCATATACCGCAGAAATATACAATTTACACTGTTAAGCTAACTTGATTTAATAAATTTACACTTATACAAATACGTGCATGAGTAGCAGTAGATTCTCTAGTAGCCGTCGCTCTATTCCAGTAGACTTTCAGACTCCCATTAGACATATATCATTATAAGAAAGTTACTTATATAAATCGGCATAGAGAAATTATATTGTACTTTGAAGTTTTCTTCAGAAAGCTGATAACTACAATACGTGAGTCCACGACAGGACAATAGCGTTTCTCGTTCATTTTCTCATTCACGAATTAAATCGGACACATAAGAATGGCATCCGTCTAGATACTATAGAAGTAGGTCAGGGATATAGAATGACGTTAGTATATATATATATATATATATATATATATATATATATAGAGAGAGAGAGAGAGAGAGAGAGAGAGAGAGAGAGAGAGAAATAGATATAGATATATATATATATATATACTACGGAATGACGTCAGAGATATAGAATGACGTCAGTAGATATATAACAGAATGACGTCAGGGAAATATAATGACGTCAGTATAGATACAACTACGAAATGACGTGAGGATATAGAATGACGTCACTATAGATACTATAGAATGACGTCAGGGCACTCAGGGATATAGAATGACATCAGCATAAAGCTGGTAAAGCTAAGGTGAACGTCAGTTTCCTCAACCAAAAGCGATGTCAGTGACGGGCGATCCCAGGATATGAACCCCGCACCTACTAATCCGCGGTCGAGCATCTTACCGGCATCGCCAATGGCTCCAGCCAGTTATGGATACTAAATAATGACGTCAGGGCACTCAGAGATACAGAATGATGTCAGTATAGATACTATATAATGACGTCAGGGATATGGAATGAAGTCAGAGCAGATACTATAGAATGAAGGCGTTTGACGACATTTTAGCGCGACCTGTCAGTAGTTGTATTTTCATTGTACATATTTTCATTAAATGTTCGATGAGCGAGAGATTTTTTATAAGTCTAAGATTAGTCAACTCTTTTGTTTTAAGTTGAAATCTCTATTATTTTATTCCAGCCATTATCAATAAAAATATAATCTTTAGGAGAATTTCTCTCTCTAACCTCATAGTGGAAGGATTTAATCGTGTGACCTAGACATTAATACGAGTGAATAGATTTGTAGTCCATTCAATACAGTATCCATTAAAATAACTACAAGTTAGTAGATAGGCTTAATCTCAAGCCAAGTTTTACGTCAGTTTCCTATTCGATAACATGCCAGTGAAGAGGATGGTAATAGATTTGAGTCCTGCTGATCCGCCGTACTTGTCAACATTCTGCTAGATCAGCCAAAAAAAAAAAAAAAATGAATTATTTTCCACAAATCCTGATTAATACATATAAAGCTGTTATAATGGCTGAACTAAATTCAGGCATATGAATAGGCCAACATATTGGCACAGATGGACTACTAGTGATCTACAGTACAAAAGTCTTTGAAAAATATTTTACTAACAAATATTTTTTACTGAAAAATATACATGTATATACGCTAGCTAGCATCGATACATTTTAAAATTCGCCATATTAACGTAGACAGCGAAAGACTATACTAGTTTAACGTCAGTTTCCTGTCTAGATATATTGTTATTACAGAGCGAGTAATGACTTTTAATTTCTTACGTACTGACACATGGTCGTTCAACTTACCCATACGCTACCGGCTCATCATCATCATCATCATCATCATCATCATCATCATCATCATCATCATCATCATCATCATCATCATCCCTTGAAGTCCAGTTTAACTAGAGGGTCGGGACTAGAACATTTCGCAGCATTTGCTGAATCCTATAGGCGTTGATCAATCGAATGCCCTTGCTGATGTTGGTTTGGATCTTAGTGCTTTATCGCCTTTTGTGACACGTGCAGGACACGGTTGGTCTATTCCTTAGCAGCACGAACTCAACGCGGGTATATGCTAACGGCTTAGTCAGTTTTTACACAAAGCATAGGCCTAACAAATGATTATAACTTATGTCCGCACTTTAAATCTAGACCGATAGCGATAGGCGGTTGCACAGGTTGGATGGTCGAAAAGATAACAGTCTTACCTGAGAATCAGGAGGCTACCGGTTCGAATCTCGGCCAGACCGTCCTTGACAGTATCCATCCCTTGTGTTACAGAAACAGACGTTAAACTTGACTACAAATATTTACACAATAATCACCCGTACATAAACATGACGGACATTACGTAAGGTTTATAACACAGTGTACAGATAAAGATTAAGTACTGTTGTCAGATCATGTGTAGGCTACAATAGAATAATCAAGGGGCAAACATTGATATGTATACGTGATAGATATTATGCCACGAATCTAATGATAGATATATCCTGATTGAACAATTAGCATATTATAATATAGCCAGTAGAATAAGATTTTATTTTAAAATGGGAATTCCGTAAAGAAACGACAGTATACTAAAACGTAATATTATATATATATATATATATATATATATAATATATATATATATACATATATCATATATACATATATACATATACTATATAATACATATATATTATATATATATATATAGATATATATATTATATATATATATATATAGAAGAAATTGAAGTTGAAATAGAGAGATTTAAAATAAAAACGAAAAATAGACAAAAAAGACGATTTAAAAAGTTATTTAGCAACTTGCAATAGATTGACGCAAAATTAAAATCGAGAAATAGTAAAAGAAAAAGAAACGAAACATAAAATAAAAAGCGGAAAGTAAAGACAGATGATATCTAAGGAGCACTTGTGAAAATCCTAAAAATTTTAGCCGTTATAATCATTAATCTCCATTCACGAAGTAAATTTGATAAATTTCTTGAACTTTCAAAGAGAAACACAATAAAATCATGTTAATCTCTTTGAAGCGCTGCATTGGTTAGCACTTGGAACCACATACTTAAACGCATAGCAACAGTTTTCTCGCCCGATGTTGATTTCTACAAATCATTAATATTCAGTAGAACGGCTTTCTTCTAAATTATATTTAACTCAAATGATTTGTTTTCTAATTGATTTAACTAAATTATTTACTTTAAAATTGATTTGATTTAAGTAAGATATAATTAATTGATTTACTTTCTAACTGACTTAATTTAAATACGTTACTTATCATATGCCTTTACTTCATCCCTGCGGCAAAACACCCTAGATAAGTTACTTATCGTACGCCTTTACTTCAACCCTGCGGCAAAATATCGTAGAATCTATTTCCTAATAGTTTCATATTTCGAATCTATTTTCTATTTCCTATTTCGGCTATTGTCGCTAAGCTGTAGGGCTTCAGTCAGTGAGGTAGCACGAGGCAGGGCCGATGGATGGGGGCACGGTGTCAGATGACCGCAGAGACAGGCTAGCTGCCCTCAGTCCTGCCCTAGTGGAGATGTCTGGACATCTACCTGATATCAGCCCTGCAATATACGTCGCCGCCAAGCTGCGGTAATAACAATAACAACAATTAGAGGGCTACAGTCATCAATGACAATATCGAGCACTATTGAGACAAAATCAAGCCGGCGGGCAAAAAATATCTTCGATGCATGAGATATTAAACTTATTGTTCTGTAATCCGAACACTCCACAGTAATTTAACACTATTTATTACGCTATTATTCAAATTACTTCAGTCTTACCAATCTCCAGCTCCAGACACTGAAACAGTTTTCCCATCTCTTCCCCGAGTCTCAACTCCACCTTGATCCACCGGATAGTGCACGGCCCACAATCCACTTCTATTCGTTGATAGGAACGTCCCGTGTCTGAACAACCACTCCACCTGAGCATCCATTGACCTGGACTCCCTTCCATCGCCCCGGGTCAATCTTTGACGGGAACCCCCCTGACGTGAAGGACTAGAGAACAAATCATCCTCGTCATCAGAACCTGACTGGATCACGTGACTACATGGATCAGCAGGCGGCGCCACTGAGGCATTCAAGAGAGCTCTCGACGAATCAATGCGAGTACCGGTCGATTCCTGATCAGCGAATCTCCAACGAATTCCCAAAGTATTTGACGATAAATTAGAGATAAGAGATTTCTCCGAGAAGAGATGCAGCACACCGTGCTGACCTAAAGTTACTAGAAGATGAGGAATATGATCAACAAGCGGACGACCAATCTCTATACAGCGAGATAAGACAGTCTCTAGAGACGATTCAACGCCGCTTTCTGATGTTCTGATAGGCAGAGGGCTTCGTACAGAGGCTGCAGAATGTCGGGTGGGATTTGATGATGATGGAAGCGTGTCCATGAGTCCACAGTGAAGCGCCTCCAGTTCTCGAAGGTTGGGAGAGGCGCACGTGATTCTCTGCCATGCCCTGGACTGGAATAACTTGATCACATGATGGGTATCCGTGGGTTCAAACCAAACTGAGCAGCAATCAAAATAATAACAACAATTAGAGTGCTACAGTCATCAATGACAACAGCGAGCACTATTGAGAGAAAATCAAGCCGGCGAGCAAAAAGTACGTCCAAAAACGGTGCAAATTCCAAAATCTAGAAAATCAGTCCAAAGTATCATTCAAAATATCAAACATACGATGTCAGCGCTAAATAGAAATAAGAGCAACTAGAGTGCTACAGTCGTCAGTGACAACAGATAGTTAACTTTGGATTTAACCAAATCGAAAGCAATGAGTAAAATGTAGTAGCGCCCACAAAGTTCATAAATTAGCAAACAAGTCCAAAGATAGGAAACTAAATAAAAGAAAGTTTAAGGTCGCTACTTATGGACTCTGGATGAAAGAGGAAAAGGAAGATCTACATGTATAACTGCCTAAGAAACTGTTCATAAAAAGGTCGATGCGACACAACAGAAGATTAGTACATCGTATGGTAGTACAATGTATACGTGAAACTTATGGACTGATTCAATGCGTTAAGATCTTTAATTTATGAGGTAAATAATATATTGAGATATATTTATGCATATAGGGATCGCTTGTTTATTCCCAGTTACTTTAAATTACTGTTTATAGCAGACTTATGTTTATGAAAATGGTACTTTTAAAACTGAAAAATATTTTGTTTGTAAGTTTATATGCAATTAAAGTATAATAGTAATAATTTAACGCTATTAAGTTACTTATAGCACCAATGAATACTGAAAAGTCCAACCGGGAATGTTGCGTTGTTGACAGAGTTCGGTAACGTAGTCCATAGTATCGGCTGGAATGTTACCATCGATACAAACCAGATCTGCTTCATCTAGTTTAGTTTTGTGCTTCTCTACCTGTAAATATTGAAAACCAATGTTCGTAAATAGTCATTAAATAATTTAATTCTTTCCATTTTTAATTTTTTTCAATTAATTTTTTGTGTTTTATATTTTTCGTTTATCACACACGCAAACTATGAGAGACGAGTGGATGATTTTGCTCCTTCACGGAATGTCAGCACATACGACCTTAGCATCTACTATTATATACACGTAGGCCTATAAAGTATAAATAAGATAGAGAGAGCGAGAGAGAAGCGACTGAGACAGAGAGAGAGAGAGAGAGAGAGAGAGAGAGAGAGATAGAGAGAGAGAGAGAGAATCAGAATTAGAGAGTGAAAAAGAAGTTTTCAAAATGCTTTTAAGAAAGAGGGATATAATATTATTAAAATTAAGTCGAAAATATCATAGATATCGGGGCATTAAATTGCATTAAATCTAAGTTAAAAAATCAGTACAATTACAAAAGTACAGAAAAATTATAGAAAATAAATTACAAATTTTCGCGATAGAGAAATAATAAATAAATAATAAATGATAGAGAAACTTTTAATAACGTATATTAACAGTTAATCAAAATTAAAATATTTAGTTTTGTATAATCAAGAGAAGTCTTTGCAGAATACAGACGAACCATGCTAGGAGATAGGTTAGAGTGAATACCACAGTCTCCCACAGCTAGAACCAGCTCGCCTGAGGTTGACACAGTGGCTACGTACACAGCCGTGGAACAGCGGGTAAGTGTTTCAACTCCGCTCACATCCTGCATACATAAACATCACTTATATGATAAGTGAACATAAACATCACTGATATGATAAGTGAACATAAACATCACTTATATGATAAGGGGATATAAACATCAATTATATGATAAGTGAACATAGACATTACTTATATAATAAGTGAACATCAACATCACTTATTCACTTATACGATAAGTTAATATAACATCACTTATATAAAAAGTTAACAAAAAAGTCACTTACTGTATATGATAAAAACATCACTTATATGATAAAGGAACCTAAACATCACTTAATATATGATAGGGGAACCTCACTAAAATGATAC
Source organism: Enchytraeus crypticus (assembly GCA_905160935.1). Lineage (NCBI taxonomy): Eukaryota > Metazoa > Annelida > Clitellata > Enchytraeida > Enchytraeidae > Enchytraeus > Enchytraeus crypticus. The sequence continues at coordinate 223,279 of CAJHZI010000235.1, read as the reverse complement.
ATTAGTTTTATTGAAATATAAAATAAATCTTCAACTAATAATAATAATAAATAATAATAAAGGTCTAACGTCCGTTTCCTCATCCACAGATGCTGTCAGGGAAGTTCCCAACAGCACACATCACTACAGATCAATTCACCCAGACCAATCTGCAAAAGAAATGCGCTGAGGAGAAGTAAGATCCTAAACGAAAGCCAGTCCGGTGATCAAAAAATGGTCAATATAGATTGATTATGTCTACGGTGGGAAAAGGTAAGTTTTAAGCTTGCTAGAGAATGTTGAAAGAGAAAAACAAGAGCGAAGATTATCCGGTAAAGAATTCCAGATTGTGGGTGCTGCGTAAAAAAATGAACATCTGCTCAATGACGTGAGAACATTAAGAACAGAGAGAAGACTGGCATCGGTGGAACGAAGTGCACGTGAGGGACGATAGGGAAGAAGAATTTCAGATAAGCATAAAGGCTTGCCAAATCGAAAAGTTTTGAAAGTTAATAGAGATATTTTATACTTTATACGTTGATTAACAGGGAGCCAGAGAAGACTGCGAAGTAGAGAAAGAGAGCGAAATTGAAGTCGAGAGGACTTGCAAACAACATGTGCGAGAGAATTTTGGACGTGCTGCAAACGATTAAGAGAAGAAGTAGGCAACCCATGTAATAATGAATTACAGTAGTCGAGCTTTGAATGAACTATAGAATTAGCAAGGATAGTGGCTGGATTTCTAGTAAAGGATGGACGTATTTGCCCAATCTGACTAAGATCAACAGTCAAAAAATACCTACAAATCATCTAACTTCAAGTATCAATTATATAGGAACCAAAATTTCAACAAAGCAAATATGCTCAGGCGTAGTTTACAATTTACACTCGTCAGCCACAAGAACTTTCACTGACCATAACATCGGAATGTTGCTGCCTAAAGGCATTACCAGCAAGATCACGACCCACGGCAGAGATGAGGAATGGCTTCTGTTGAAGCAATGTGAGGCAGTAAGCTAGATTACGTCCTACCCCTCCAAATGTCAAGTACACCTTTCCTTTATTTGTTCTTCCGTCCATCTAAACAAAAATTACATTGACTTAATTAACCACTGTACAGATTCTATAAGCGCTAAAGCCTAAGCAACACATCAAGTCAGTTTCTGAATATTTTACCGACATCGTCACCAGCTCCAGCCAAAAAGCAGCTAATAAGTCACCATTTATCCTTAAATCACAGAAAAATCTTGAAATACATGTAAAAGGGTTCAATATTAGAAAGATAAAAGAATTAATTAAGTACGAGAATTGTTTAGTTTGTATTCAAAATTTATTATTTTTTGAACCCGATCACCAACATCTCTGAAAATATATTAACGACACGATGCGTATGTTCATAAAAGGCGACTAATGCATATACAGTTGCAATAATAGCGGGGAGAAATTGAAATTTCTGAATGCAGCATAATGTAGAATAATACAGCTTTAAAGCAATATTTATTCTGTATTCCTAGCTAATTAATTAAATGAAAATCACTTAAAATAAAAGCTGTGATTTACTGACCACAACTTCATCAGAAGAATTGCTGACAGTAGATACCACGTCATAATTAATTCCTCCAACAATCACCTAGACAAACACACACACACAGCTATCTAGACAAATACACACATATAGCTATAGACAAACACACACAAATACCTATAGGCAAACACAAACAGCTATCTAGACCAACAAACACAAATAACTAGACAAACACTCACAGCTGACTAGACAAACACACACACAGCTGGTTTACATCTGTCTACAAAATTTTGGCAGGAAAACTTCACGATGGATCACACAAAAGCAGCAAGCGTTCGTAAGAGAGGACTTTAATAGATAAACTAGTATGGATTAAAACACCTGCGTCCAACATGCTCTACAGGCCTACCTGATCAAATAGGTCGCTCAATACTCCATTATGAGGAAGTTTTGTCGCATCATCTGAATGGCTAAGCTACTATTCTCTTTGAAAATACAACGCTTCTGAAACCAAGCCAAAGTGTAATCCAAATCAATTGATTTCTTGAGTTTTGATATAACATTAAAACTTAAAATGATGGCGAATAAGATCATTACAATTGCACTTAGAATCTATTCCGGCAACAACTGTAAGCTCAACATTATACACATAAACACAGAAGAGGGCACAACAAACTTTCATATTAAATTGACGTCCCTGACATTGCCTTAAGGCGAGGATCCGGACATTAAATCCCTATTGATTGCCATGATTGGTTTATTGTTTAAGAAATTGTCAGCAATTAATTTTTTCCATTTTAGTTAGGCTCATTAGACACATTTAGTGTCTAATTTTTGACGTGCTGTAATATAATATAAGTATGTAATATGATATAGTATATATACTATACTGCGATGTGATTTGAGATTTTCTTCCACAAATGTGATTACTTTATTAACATATTCCTGACGTTAATATAGATCTATGCGTTGTTATATTTTACAAACAACGTTACTTCATAATTTGAAAAAATACTTTTACTTTTTAATACCGTAGAATGATTACTTTTACTTTTATTTTTTAAATCCTAACAATAATAACTTTAACTTTAACTTTTTTGTTTTGAAAAATTCACTTTTTCTTGTACTTTACTTTTAGATACCCACATATAATAAATATTTTTACTTTTTAGTTTCAGAAATTAAAGTACTTTTCCAGGATTGTCAAATCCCATAGCACGGATCTTCGACTTGCACTGTTTTGATCTCGCTTTCTATTGTAGTCTTAGTATACTCAGTCGTCATCGCGTGGTGTTTTTGCGACTGTTTATGCAGAGTCTGCAAGAGACGTCTCTGACATTTCCTTATGGCGAGAAACCGGACGTTAAATTCTTATTGATTGACTGATTGACTGAAGGGATTAACTCGTTAATCGACGAAGCGCTGTCTATGGAGAGTGAAAATTGCATGTGACTAGGAATATGTACCTAGGACCTGCCGCTTGGCAAAACACTAGAGAGAGAGAGAGATAGATAGAGAGAGAGAGAGATAGAGAGAGAGAGAGAGAGAGATCTTTAAAAATTCAGCGAACTAAAACATTTCAATAATAACCCCTTAACCCCTAGAGTAATGGTAGACGAGAACTTAGAGCAACTTACAATGTTACCAGGTCTTCCAGATGTCTTTTTCTTGGCCATGGTTTCACGTTCATTTGATGACTGTTTTGAGGTGTTTTGTTTTGACTGCTCACCCGCTAAATCATTGCCACTCGTTTCACTACCACCACTCCTTCCACTCGACTCGCCCAACTCTGTGTTATTACTGCTTGATTTGGACTCACTGGCGCTCAAGTGAAAATAGTTTTCCTTATTTCTCCTATTTTCAGCTCCCTCTGTAGGGGAATTATTGAAATATTCCCGTTTTCTTGTCCCACCCTCATTTCCCCCAACCTGATGTAACTTAGCCAGTTCCACTGATATCTGACTCGCTACTGCCGCGTTGTTTTCTATTAGTGCGATATCTGTATGTGCGTCAGGTTAAGATGTCGTAAAATTATATTTTTTTAAATTATTTTAATACAATTAAGTAAATTTTAGTTTATTTGAATTGTTTTATTGTGCTTTACAGGTGTTGTGTCCGGGCTGTTTGAAGAATTGTCCAACCGGTGGCTGCACGTGTTGTAGAAGGCGACTAAAGCACTAAGATCGACACGAACGTCAGAAAGGGAATTCGGTTGGTGAGCGCCTAGGTTCCAGAAATTGCTACAAACATTTAAACGAATGGAAAAGTTTCAAATAGGGATTGACTGATGGATGATATGATGTAGGAGAGAGAGAGGATATGAGGCAGTCTATTTGTATCCCGACCCTAATTAAACTGGGATTTAAAAGAATATGATGATTATGTTTTATTGTGCTTTAATAGTTTTATTTAATTCAATGACTATATTAATAATATTAATTCAATTAATTAATAATATTAATTAGTTTTAGCCACAATTCAGCATATAGACTTTAAATATTTTCGCCATCATCTTCCCTTGAATCCCAGTTTAGCCAGGGTCGCCAGGGTCGGGAAAAGAATAGACCTTCTCCAGTCACTCCTCCATAGTGAAACATTCAATTAGTTTGAGAAAAATTTGTAGCAATATCTGGAGCCAAGGCGTTCACCAATCGAATGCCCTTTCTGATGTTGGTTTCTAGACTTTAGATCTGTTAATTTCAAATATAATACAAATAAAAATAAGGAATCTCTTGCTGAAATATAGTAACGCTCTTTATAGATCTAAAGATTCCACCAGCGACGGTTCATCAGTGTAATATTTACTAATCAGTAAAATTTAATAATCAGTAGACGTCCCGGACATCATCCCTAGATGAGGAAATGGACGCTAAACTTTTATTATTAATCAACAGACGACGTTCAACCGATGCGCCGCCGTACTAAGGAATTAAAATATGACACGTGATAGACTACACGAAGGCTAATTAAATTGTGCGTTACGAGTTTTTAGACAATTTTTAAACGAAACTGCCAAAAAGTACGCATGCACACGCACGCATTCACGAGCACGCACACACACACACATGTACATACAAGCAAGCACACACACGCACATGTGCATACAAGCAAGCACACACACAGACATATGTGCATACAATCACGCACACACACGCACACATGTGGATATAAGCACAAACACGCGCACGTGCATATAAGCACGCACAAACACACGCATGTGCGTACAAGCACGCACAAACACACACGTGCGCACACGCACGCGAACATACGCACACACGTTATTCAACATTTAACATGAGTTTTAAAAGGATACTGGCCGCCAAAGATTTTCCCTTCAGAAGGTCATTAACACGAGCCAGTAGAAATGGCGTCACATCTTTACCTTCTATTCCCTGAGCGCTGTTTACATATATAACAATCAGCATGTAAATCAATTAATCAATTTATTAACACTCGATCAATCAATTAATTAATCATGTTAACTATTTGCAATTACTTAATTATTAATTGCCGTATATAATTCAAGATAGCTTCCTTGACCTTCAAAATTTTAAATTTTGGTGAACCATCCTAGCCATCTGATCTTTAATCAATCTATCAACCCTCTCGTAGTCTTCATTACTCTAGTAAAAACCTTCTCACTGTACCTAATATTAAATCTGCCATGGGCAGACGCTCCTTCATGTTTTCTGCTCCGACAATATGGAACTCTCTGCCACAAGATCTTCGATATTGTAATTGTATTGGTACTTTCCTTGGCAAGCTAAAAACCCATCTCTTTCCGCCATAGGTCTAAATTCTGACCCGCTTGCCTTGGATATTGGACTTGCACTGTTTTGATCTCGCTTTCTCTTGTGGTCTCTGCGTACTCAGTCGTCATCGTGTGGTGCTTTGGCGCCTGTTTGTGTAGAGTCTGCACAAGACGTCCCTGACATTGCCTTATGGCGAGGAACCGGACGTTAAATTCTTATTGATTGATTGATATTGATTGATATTGATTACTATGGTTTAGAACACAAGGCCTAGAGGCTATCAGACGATCGTAGTACCCATACGATCCACATTCAACAGGGACTAACTAAATTAATAATATAATATATCACAATATCTTACAGTACAGTACAATACAATGCAATTCAATGCAATACAAATACAATACAATACAATGCAATGCAATGCAATACAATACAATAATATGCGCTACAACACAATATAGTACAATACAACGCAACGCAATACAGTTCAATGCAATGCACTGCAGTACATTACGCTATAACATAATATAATACAATACAATACGACACAATACAATACACTAGAATATAATACTATAAAATACAAAAAAATAAAATACAATACAACATCAAACCATAAAATACTATATTAGACAATACAAAACAAAAATACAATGTAATACAATGTAATATAATACAATACAATATTCTATAATACAATAAAATACACTAGAATAAAATACAACTCAAGTCACTAAAATATACTACAATAAAATACAATACAATAAACAAAAATACAATACTAAAATATATAATATAATAAAATACAACATTATACTATACAACACAACACAATACAATACAAAACAATACTGTATTGTATTGTATTATTAATACCAATAATATTGGGTCCTTCGTTGTTTCTGATTTTCAATGACTTATCTGAGATTAGTAAAATTCTTACCTTCATATTATTTGCAGATGATACAAATATTATCTGCACAAATCCTGATATTTTGAAACTAATGAATTCAACTAATACTGAACTCCTAACACTCACTGACTGGTTTAAAGCGAATAGATTATCCCTAAATATACAAAAAACCAATTACATGCTATTTGGGTATAAATACAAATATAACAATAATTCTGAAAATTTTCATATATACATAGATGATATCAACATTTCTAGAATAGATAAGACTAAATTTTTGGGAGAGACTCTAGATGAAAAATTATCATGGCAATATCATATTTCTTATACTGCACAAAAATTAGCCAAATCCATTGGATTACTCCATCGGGTTAAAACTAAATTACCTAAACATTGTATGTTAAATTTTTACTACAGTCTAATATATCCGCATCTAATTTATTGTAATATTGTTTGGGGGAACGCTTCTAAAACCCTGCTCAACGAATTGATAGTACTCCAAAAAAGAGCAATTAGAATAATTCAACATGCAGAGTATGGTAGTCATACGAACAATATATTTAAAGAACTAAAATTTTTAAAGTTAAATGATATTCATAAACATTGCTGTTGCGTATTTCTGTATAAATTTATTCATAATGATATGCCTTTATGTTACACCTATTCGTTGCTATTAAATAATGTTGTAAATTCTGTTTATAAATTTCGACAAGTTTCCGAATTTACTATACCATCGTTCAGAACCTTCTGTCGCGAAAAGTATATCGCAGTACAAGGCCCTAGATACTGGTTATCCCTTCCACCTAATTTTCGATCATCTCGTTCCGTTAACTGTTTCAATATTAATCTTCGTCAGTACTTACTAAATAATTACTAATGATAATGAACTTAAATGTATAATTATGCCTACCTATTATCATTAATTTTCTTTATTTTGAATTTATTTATTTCAATTCTTTAATTTCTACTTTTTATTTTTCGTTTTAAGTTCACCATGGTTCACTTTTAAATTATGTTTACATATTGCATTTACTTGATTGTTTGCATTGCTTGTGAACTGTACAGGGTTGAATGACCCTTTTTGGTGATCTAACTAAATAAATAAATAAATACAATATAATACATACAATACAATACAATACAATACAATTAAATAAAATTAAAATACACTGAAACACAATAGAATACAAAGAAGATTTAAAGTCTGGTTCCTCATCACAGGGTGATATCAAAGACTTAAGTGAAACCATTATAAGAATAACATAAGAACTTTAAGATCTCGAGAGTGTTCACCTGGCCTCTCCCACAGCCTCCTCTATGGCTCTATCGACACTGGACTGGTCCGCAGCATGCTCCACTGGAACTGGAACAGCTATCATCTGTCCACCTCTCAACTCTCCCACCCTACTGGAACAATCTGACGAAAAACAAGCTAAACACTTACGATCAGTCAATCAATCAATCAATGATTCACTTAGTCAGACCGTCAGTCAATCAATCGATAAAGTAGTCTGTCAGTCAGTCAATCAGTAAATCAATCCATCAATAATAATAATAATAACAACAACAATTAGGTGCTACAGTAATCAATGACAACATCGAGCACTACTGAGACAAAATCAAGCCGGCGAGCAAAAAGAAGGTCCAAAAACGGTGCAAATTCTAAAATCCAGAAAATCAGTCCAAAGTAAAGTGAAATAAAGATTCAAATAACCAATCAAACATATATGTAAGCAATCTAATTATTTGAACACTAATAACTTTAGTTTCATCAAATTTGTAGTAGCGAATACCATTTATAAAATAAGTAATCGTAAACATTAAGAAGGCGTATGCGCCCCTACGACAATAAGCTCTTACACTATGCTAATATTCGATGTCACGATAAAAAGTCATTAAAACCAAGCTTAATAATATTAAGCTTCCTAGAGGCTTTAATGATATGCCCTCAAACAAAGAACAGATACATTTTAAGTCTTCTAAAAAAAAGGCAGCCTAAATTTCTAATTCAATTAAAACCGCTTTAAGATTCAAAATTGCCATTTTATCATTAAATATTGATATCCAAAACTGCATACAAAATTTACTGAATTATTTCGATAAATGATAATGTAATGAAGGGAACGGGTCAGTGCTTCGTGGTCTTTGTGTACTTTTTCATTTTATCTCCACGTATTTCTTGTGTACGATTTACTGAAGTGAAATAAACAAAATTCAATTCCATTCAATTCAAGGTTTGCCGACAGAGATAAAACAAGGAAGAACGAATGGAAGCAATGCTTGGGGAAGACCGAGACTGGGGATGTTAGATGATTTGATAACACATTCACTAAATAGATATGAAAGAAAATCAGAGGTAAAAAAAGAGTGTGGAGACAAGGCATTGACGTTACAAGGCATGACACGCTACTACGCTAGTACAATGAGAAAATTACGAGAATCAGCCTTAATTAACTGATTTAGCAGAAAGGCGCTTAGATCATTACCTAATAAATTAGAGATAGGTATGGGAAATGAACATAACTCAATTAGACATTATAATAAAAACTTAGCATATTAGATATCAAATTCAGTCTTGATGATGTGTATGACTCTGCGATGGATCGAGATCCGTGGAGGAAGAGGGTTGTAGAGACTACTCTAGTGTCCACAAAGTGACGTCTAATAAAGATCAGTGAAGGAAGAGGGTTGGAGAGACTACTCTTGTATCCAAAAAGTGACGTCTAATAGAGATCAGTGGAAAAAAAGGATTGTATAGACTACTCAAGTGTCCACAAAGTGACGTCTAATAGAGATCAGTGGAGGAAGAGGGTTGTAGAGACTACTCTCGTGTCCACAAAGTGACGTCTAATAAAGATCAGTGAAGGAAGAGGGTTGGAGAGACTACTCTTGTATCCAAAAAGTGACGTCTAATAGAGATCAGTGGAAAAAAAGGATTGTATAGACTACTCAAGTGTCCACAAAGTGACGTCTAATAGAGATCAGTGGAGGAAGAGGGTTGTAGAGAATACTCAAGTGTCCACAAAGTGACGTCTAATAGAGATCAGTGGAGGAAGAGGGTTGGAGAGACTACTCTTGTATCCAAAAAGTGACGTCTAATAGAGATCAGTGGAGGAAGAGGGTTGTAGAGACTACTCTTGTATCCAAAAAGTGACGTCTAATAGAGATCAGTGGAAAAAAAGGATTGTATAGACTACTCAAGTGTCCACAAAGGGACGTCTAAAAGAGATCAGTGGAGGAAGAGGGTTGGAGAGACTACTCTCGTGTCCACAAAGTGACGTCTAATAGAGATCAGTGGAGGAAGAGGGTTGGAGAGACTACTCTCGTGTCCACAAAGTGACGTCTAATAGAGATCAGTGGAGGAAGGGGGTTGTAGAGACTACTCAAGTGTCCACAAAGTGACGTCTAATAGAGATCAGTGGAGGAAGAGGGTTGTAGAGAATACTCAAGTGTCCACAAAGTGACGTCTAATAGAGATCAGTGAAGGAAGAGGGTTGTAGAGAATACTCAAGTGTCCACAAAGTGACGTCTAATAGAGATCAGTGGAGGAAGAGGGTTGGAGAGACTACTCTCGTGTCCACAAAGTGATGTCTAAAAGAGATCAGTGGAGGAAGAGGGTTGGAGAGACTACTCTCGTGTCCACAAAGTGACGTCTAAAAGAGATCAGTGGAGGAAGAGGGTTGGAGAGACTACACTCGTGTCCACAAAGTGACGTCTAATAGAGATCAGTGGAGGAAGAGGGTTGTAGAGACTACTCAAGTGTCCACAAAGTCACGTCTAATAGAGATCAGTGGAGGAAGAGGGTTGTAGAGAATACTCAAGTGTCCACAAAGTGACGTCTAATAGAGATCAGTGGAGGAAGAGGGTTGTAGAGAATACTCAAGTGTCCACAAAGTGGCGTCTAATAGAGATCAGTGGATGAAGAGGGTTGGAGAGACTACTCTCGTGTCCACAAAGTGACGTCTAAAAGAGATCAGTGGAGGAAGAGGGTTGGAGAGACTGCTCTCGTGTCCACAAAGTGACGTCTAAAAGAGATCAGTGGAGGAAGAGGGTTGAAGAGACTACTCAAGTGTCCACAAAGTGACGTCTAATAGAGATCAGTGGAGGAAGAGGGTTGTAGAGACTACTCTCGTGTCCACAAAGTGACGTCTAAAAGAGATCAGTGGAGGAAGAGGGTTGGAGAGACTACTCTCGTGTCCACAAAGTGACGTCTAATAGAGATCAGTGGAGGAAGAGGGTTGTAGAGACTACTCTCGTGTCCACAAAGTGACGTCTAAAAGAGATCAGTGGAGGAAGAGGGTTGGAGAGACTACTCTCGTGTCCACAAAGTGACGTCTAATAGAGATCGGTGTCCACAAAGTGACGTCTAATAGAGATCAGTGGAGGAAGAGGGTTGTAGAGACTACTCTCGTGTCCACAAAGTGACGTCTAAAAGAGATCAGTGGAGGAAGAGGGTTGGAGAGACTACTCTCGTGTCCACAAAGTGACGTCTAATAGAGATCAGTGGAGGAAGAGGGTTGTAGAGAATACTCAAGTGTCCACAAAGTGACGTCTAATAGAGATCAGTGGAGGAAGAGGGTTGTAGAGAATACTCAAGTGTCCACAAAGTGACGTCTAATAGAGATCAGTGGAGGAAGAGGGTTGGAGAGACTACTCTTGTATCCAAAAAGTGACGTCTAATAGAGATCAGTGGAAAAAAAGGATTGTATAGACTACTCAAGTGTCCACAAAGGGACGTCTAAAAGAGATCAGTGGAGGAAGAGGGTTGGAGAGACTACTCTCGTGTCCACAAAGTGACGTCTAATAGAGATCAGTGGAGGAAGAGGGTTGGAGAGACTACTCTCGTGTCCACAAAGTGACGTCTAATAGAGATCAGTGGAGGAAGAGGGTTGTAGAGACTACTCTCGTGTCCACAAAGTGACGTCTAATAGAGATCAGTGGAGGAAGAGGGTTGTAGAGACTACTCTCGTGTCCACAAAGTGACGTCTAATATAGCTCGAAGAAGATTTAGAAACAACTATTAACAATACTCATTTAGCAACAACTATTAACAATACTCATTTAACAACAGCTAGTAACAATACTCATTTAGCAACAGCTATTAACAATACTCATTTAACAACAGCTATTAACAATACTCATTTAGCAACAACTATTAACAATACTCATTTAGCAACAGCTATTAGCAATACTCATTTAGCAACAACTATTAACAATGCTCATTTAGCAACAACTATTAACAATACTCATTTAGCAACAACTATTAACAATACTCATTTAGCAACGGCTTTTAACAATACTCATTTAGCAACAACTATTAACAATACTCATTTAGCAACGGCTTTTAACAATTCTCATTTAGCAACAACTATTAACAATACTCATTTAGCAACAACTATTAACAATGCTCATTTAGCAACAGCTATTAACAATGCTCATTTAGCAACAGCTATTATCAATACTCATTTAGCAACAACTATTAACAATACTCATTTAGCAACAACTATTAACAATACTCATTTAGCAACAGCTATTAACAATGCTCATTTAACAACAGCTAGTAACAATACTCATTTAACAACAGCTAGTAACAATACTCATTTAACAACAGCTAGTAACAATACTCATTTAACAACAGCTAGTAACAATACTCATTTAGCAACGGCTTTTAACAATACTCATTTAGCAACAACTATTAACAATACTCATTTAGCAACAACTATTAACAATGCTCATTTAGCAACAGCTGTTAACAATACTCATTTAGCAACAGCTATTAACAATACTCATTTAGCAGCAGCTATGAAATCAAACCTATCAGCTTGGCCACTTGAGCTGGGGTCGTGAGGTTGTATGGAGCTTTGAAGCCGCTGTTGCGCGTGAAGAAAGCTGGGAATTCCCGCGAATCTCCATACGTGGCCACTGTGACACCCAAAGTCTCCTAACAGACATGTAAACAAATAGAGAAACACAATCATCATCATCATCATCATCTTCCCTTGAATCATAGTCCAACTTCTTCAGTGCACTGCCAAGTGGAAGGTTCAAGGTACATATTCATACTCAAAGTCTGCTTTCTCGCTCCATAAGAGCGAGAAAGCAGACTTAGATCAACAAGTTAATCCCTTCACAAAGTCTATGCCTTATCCATACCATATGTATAGCTTGGGAAAAAATGGCTTCTGAGGTGGTTTCCCGTTGCCTTCCTCAATTATTTGGATTAATTACCATTTAATCCTGGGGGAAAAAAATTCATGGTGAGGTGGGTCCCCTCTTGCCAACCTCAGCTCCTGCCTTTAGTCGCTTTTTACGTACACGCGATAGATTGTTTGCGGTTGCCCTATTCTGCAGTGGTCCAACCACACCCGAGCACAACACGGGGTAACTAGGGTCGGGAAACTAAACAAACAGAGAAACGCAATATATTATTAGAAATATTTTAAATATTCTATTATTAGATTACATTGTTAGACTTTCTAAAGTTATATTTCATTTTATACGACAATATTTAATTTTAAATGTTGAAATCACTCTATTTCAATAAATTCCTTTTATGATTTTAAATATCATTTACCTAGTACCATTTAATACTGTTCTATTTTAGAATATACTACTTTTCAGTGATGGCAGTTACTATGGTCTCACTGGTCGGCTTTCTCTTTGTACATTTTTTGCTCGCCGGCTTGATTTTGTCTCAATAGTACTCGATGTTGTCATTGACGACTGTAGCACTCTAATTGTTGTTATTACTATTATTACATTTATGTATTAATCGATATTGAGAAGTACTTCACAAAGGTTACAAAGACCAAATTCATTCATCCGGCCTCACTTTATCTACCTCTGGAATTTCATTAGTTTCAGAAAGTATATTTTGGAGAAGGAGTCTTATTTTCTTTTTTCGGTTTAAGCTTCATATGCATTAATATCCTCTTAGGATATATATGATACACGTTAGGTCTAAACTAAATTCATACCAGGCCTTCTAGAGCCTTCTAGAGCCTTCTAGAGCCTTCTAGAGGTAAGAATAGGGCTAAATCTAAAATTCAGCTACAAGAAGCCTAAAGTTAAGCCTAGAGATAAAACTATAAGCAGGTTATACAGGTACTCCAGAGTAACTTAATCCTCTAGTTAAGCTTAGAGTTACGCAAATTATACCAGGTATTACAGTGTTAATCCTAGAGTTAAGTCTAGATTTAAGCTTAGAGTTATGCCTATAGTCAAGCCTATAAGCAGGTTATACCAGGTACTCCAGTGTTAATCCTATGTCTAGAATGGACTTGACTCCTGCACACACAACAGTCACGTGAGACCTCGAGAGTTCCAGTAGATCGGCGCTCACGTCCATTGCTAGCAACACACATACACACACATACACGCACACACACACACGCACGCACGCACACTCACACACACACACACACACATATATATATATATATATATATATATATATATATATATATATATATATTATATATATATATATATATATATATATATATATATATATATATATATATACAAACACGCACACACATGCATGTATACACACATATACTGTACACAATATATGTACAAAATTATGCATATACACATGTATATTATCCATGTTATGTCAACGTCATTGAAGAATAGACCTTCCGTAAAACGCACGTGTCATAAGAGTCGACAAAGCAAGAACTGGGGAAGGGAGACCAGTGCAGACCACCACAGAAGCAAAATTACTTCCAAGCTATAGCCTACACTGAGGCATGAGAAACATAACAAGGCATAGATTTTTGTGTAGGGAGTAACCCAGTTACTCCTACGAAACAGGTCCCTTGGATAAAAAACACAGTATACCTTACAATTGTTTTGATTATTTTTGCAAGATATTGATTTAGGTTTTAGTAATTCATTTAGTACAAGAAAAACACTTTAAAGTTCATTATAAATTTAGATTAAAATACACACAAAGAGTTGAGGTTTAAATCTCTACATATTATAGAGTTTTTAAATCTCTATACATTAAAATTATACCTGTATCATTAAGATTTCTCATGATTATAGAATATCTTAAGCACATAATAATCAATTATCATTGTAGAGAATAATACAACACTAACACAAGAACTCTCTAAGATTTCATTGCGCATTCGAAAATAGCTGAGAAAAGAAAAGCAGTGGATAGAAATATGACGAGGAGTTATATGCCATAGACCTGCCGTTAGACAGTACACTAAGTGAGAGAAAGAGAGAGAGAAAGCGAGAGTGAAAGAGAGAGATAGAGAGAGAGAGAGAGAGAGAGAGAGAGAGAAAGAGAGAGAGAGAGAGAGAGAGAAAGATAGAGAGATAGTTTAGATAAAACAGTATATAAAACAAAATAGCACCTAGCATAAGCATTGTAAACGAAATGTAAACCATTGTAAACGAAACACGACAAACAAAAACCGTAATATGCCATGGACCTGCCGTTAGACAGTACACTAAAAGCGAGAGAGTTAGAGATAGAGAGAGAGATAGATAGAGAGAGAGAGAGAGAGAAAGAGAGAGAGAAAGAGAGAGAGAAAGAGATAGAGAGAAAGAGAGAGAGAGAGATAAACTAACAACTAGTAGCACCCCTATGCACTCCACCCACTCCACCAGTACACAGCACCCTGACACCAGCTAACCTAGCGGCCACTAGAGTACCTGCCACAGTCAAGCTACCGTCCAGTCCCTGAAACAAAACCTTGAAGTTGTAATATTGTAACGTTACGAATATATCTTTGTAATATTGTAATGATATGAATACACCATTGCAAGATAATTATTAAGGTATGATTAAGTATTTGTAATGTGTAATTGTATGAATAAACATTTGCACTACAATAGAGGGTTAGGTTTATCAAGGGTGGTTAGCATATCAATGGTAGTGGGTTTATTAAGGATGATTGGCATATCAATGGTAGTGGGTTTATCAAGGGTAGTCGGCATATCAATGGTAGTGGGTTTATCAAGGGTAGTTTGCATATCAATGGTAGTGGGTTTATCAAGAGTGGTTTGCATATCAATGGTAGTGGGTTTATCAAGAGTGGTTTGCATATCAATGGTAGTGGGTTTACCAAGAGTGGTTTGCATATCAATGGTAGTGGGTTTATCAAGGATGGTTGGCTTATAAATTGTAGTGGTTTTATCAAGGGCGGTTGGCTTTTCAATGATAGTGGGTTTATCAACGGCGGTTGGCTTATCAGTGGTAGTGGGTTTATAAACGGTAGTTTGCTTATCAAAGATAGTGGGTTTATCAAGGGTGATTGCCATATCAATTGTAGTGGGTTTATCAAGAGTGGTTGGCATATCAATGGTAGTGTGGTTATCAAGAGTGGTTTTCCAATCAATGGTAGTGGGTTTATCAAGGAATTGATAGCGGGTTTATCAATGAAATGGTAGCGGGTTTATCAAAAAATGGTAGTGGATTTATAAAGGGTATTTTTTTATCAAGGGTGCTAAGCGTATCAAGAGCTCTGCATTCATAAACGATGATGGGAGTCCTCAGGGTGTTTGGCTCATCAAGGATGAAGGACTAATCAAGGGCGTTGGGTTAATCATGGGCGCTGGTATATCTCGGGTGCAAGGCGTATCCGAATGATTGTCTCTACAGCCCATATAACAGCCACAAGAACAACAGACTTCATACCTGGCTCAGCACGTAAGCCAGGTCCCTTCTGGAGGTCTTCATCACAGACTGACCTGTCTGGCCTAAATGATCTATCTCTCTCCCGCTCAACCCTGCGTCAAACAGCTACGATGAATCAATACAGAGGTCAGCTACACTCTACAGCTGATAGAGTTAGAGAGTGTAGCATATATAATTTTCTACATATGTATATGTAACAATCAATCAGTCCATAAGAATTAAAGTCTGGTTACTCGCAATAAGACAATGTCAAGGACGTCTCACTAATGAACAGTCTCTTTCTAGTGTTCTGCCATATCGCAGGTCCAATGTATAGATTTATTTTCAGAGTTAGCTTTTAAGCTCCATAAAGAGCACTCTATAGATCAACAAGTTAATCTCTTCACAAAAGGCTACGGCTTAGGTATGAAGATAAAAAAAATAAATATATTTATTACTATAACAAATAATCGCCGTGTTTTGTCCGGGTTGCAGTGTTGTGTCCGGGTTATTTGAAGAACAGCCCAAGCGGTGACTGCACGTGTCATGGAAAGCGACTAAAGCATCAAGATCCAAACCAGCGTCAAAGAGGGCATTCGGTTGGTGAGTGCCTACACTCCAGAAATTCCTAAAACGTATGAAAAAGATTATTGGGGATTGACTGATGATGTGGTGTGAGACAGAGAAGAGCGGAGAGATCTATATACGCATCCCAACCCTAGTTAAACTGGGATTCAAGAGAAGACGATGATGATGATGACGTTGATGATGATGACGATGATGATGATGATGATGATGACGATGATGATGTATAACATATTATAATACGTCATATAATACATGAAATATATTCGGCAATTCTCTGTACGTAACACTCTGAAATACAAAAGGAAAATCGAAAGCTGATAAACAATTCTAACACCGAGCAGTAGTTGTAGTACAATAGTCTGCGTGAACTGAAAGAATAGCTTGCTTGTCATTCCTTATTTCAGTGAAAAAACGGCATTTAATTATTTGATCGATTTAATTATTGACTAACTGAATTAGTAATTTATTAATTGCTTTATTAGTTGATTGATATTTTATTGATTGATTGATTGTTAGTTTGGTTTATTTTGATCGATCTAATATACTGAATTACTGACTAACTGACAGACTGAGTAGAGATTGATTGATTGATTGACTGACTGACTGATTGACATAGAGAGTGAATGATTGACGGACTGACTGACTGACAGATTGACATACAGACTGACTTACTGGCATCCAGACAGACTTGCTGACCGACTGACAGACTGACCGATGGGTTGAGTGACTGACTGATTAACTGACTGACTGACATACAGACTGACTGACTGATTGACAGACTGACCGATTGGTTGAGTGACAGACTGACTGACTGACTGATTTACTGATGAACTGATTGATTTAGTATTACATGTAAAATTTTCGACACACATACTCACACACATACCCACACACACATACCCACACACATACCCACACATATACTCACACACATACCCACACACATGCCCACCTACATACTCACACACATAGTCACACACATACCCACACACATACCCACACATACCCACACACATACCCACCTACATACTCACACACATAGTCACACACATACCCACACACATACTCACACATACCCACACACATACCTACCTACATACTCACACACATAGTCACACACATACCCACACACATACCCACACATACCCACACACATACCCACCTACATACTCACACACATAGTCACACACATACTCACACACATAGTCACACACATACTCACACACATACCCACACATACCCACACACATACCCACACATACCCACACACATACCCACACACATACCCACACACATACCCACACATACCCACACACATACCCACACACATAGTCACACACATACCCACACACATACCCACACACATACCCACACACATACCACACACATACCCACACACATACCCACACACATACCCACATACATACCCACACATACCCACACGTACCCACACACAGACGGCCAGACAGCACAGCACAGGTAGCTGGGATGGCTCCATGATCTCTACATATCCTCTCAACATTCTGCGCTGTTCTATAAGAAATAGCCACATAAAAAATTGAATATAAATTTAAAATCTAAGTAAAATATATTAAAATATATGACTTAAATAAATATGTTAGGCTGCTAAAATAAAAATACTATAACAAAATTAATAAGAAATTATTTATAACAACGAATATAAGAAACTGTAAAATAAATGAAGGTAAAGAAATTTGAATTATCCGCATGAAAAAAAGGTATGTAATATAATCTAGAACTAGAGGATCAGTGGCGAAAAGTTAACAATAAATATATATGTATTATTAAAGTATATAGCTTAGTATATAGCTTATATAGTATATATATAGTATATATATATATATACATATATATACATATATATATATACAGTTCTAGTGTTGTCTCCGGAGCTCAGAATAATATACTAAATGTAAACTGCACGAGTTGTAAGAAGTGACTACTCAAGAACTCAGAAGGCAACCAAAAACTAACTTAGATGCTATATTTTCCCAAGCTATTTTCCCAAGTTATTCCCAAGCTATTCAAGGGCTTATCCAGGAGCCGATAAGATTCAGACCACAATCTAGTAATGGCAAAAGTAGGGCTTCAGCTGAAGAAAATACTTAAGAAGAAAAGCAGTAAGAGATGGAATTTGAACGGATTGAACGAGAAAATAAGTCAGTTTCAGGAAGCAGTGGAAAGAAAAGTTAAGGAAATGAAGGACTACGAAAGAACAGGGGTAAATGAAAGATGGTGTCAGCTAAAAGAAGCTATTAAAATAGGTGCAAAAGAAGTTTATGGCTTTCTTAAAGCAAATACAGCTAAAAAAAAACCTTGGATCACAAGCGAGATACTAGACAAAATGGATGAAAGGAGGAAATGGAAAAGTATTGACACCAGTCATGGCCGAAGGAAATATAGAAGCTTAAACAGTGAACTTAGAAGAATTACAGAAAAGCAAAAGATCATTGGTGGAGTGAAAATGTGATGATTTAGCAGAATATGATAGAAGAGGGAGGTCGAATCTATTATACCAGGAAGTCAGGATATTAACAAGAACCCATAAGAAAAAGAGAGGAGATGCAAAGAACATTAGTATAATGGGTAAAGATGGGGAATTGAAGACAGAGCTGGAAGAAGTAAAAGAAAGATGGAGAGAATATGTAGAGGAATTGTATGATAAGGCTGGGAAACCAGTTCAAGAGGATTTTAAAATAGAAGAAGAGAATATAATAGAAGACGATAAAAGGGGCCCCGATTTAATGAAGGAGGAAATTTATTCTGCAATTAACAGTATGAAGAAGGGGAAGGCAGCCGGAATAGAATAAATCCCAGCAGAATTCTTGAAAATGTTGGAAAGAGAAACACAAGATAAAAGGAGCCCCGATTTAATGAAGGAGGAAATTTATTCTGAAATTAACAGTATGAAGAAGGGGAAGGCAGCCGGAATAGATTAAATCCCAGCAGAATTCTTGAAAATGTTGGAAGGACAAACACTCAAAAAGTAAATGGAGGTATGTATGAAAGTGTACAGTACAGGTATTTGGCCAGACGACTTTACCAAGTCAGTGATGATTCCAATTCCCAAAGAAGCCAATGCTGTGGAGTGTTCAGATTACAGAACAATCAGCTTAATACCTCATGCATCGAAGATCTTATTAAAGATAGTAAATAATGGCATTCAGTCGAAAGCAGAGAAGATACTGAGCAAGACACAATTTGGTTTTAGGAAAGGATGCGGCACAAGAGAAGCAATAGGAGTAATGCGGGTTCTTTGCGAAAGTAGCTTAGAATATGGAAATGACGTTTTTGTATGCTTTGTAGACTTCGAGAAGGCCTTTGACAGGATTGATTGGATAACGATGATGAATATCTTAAAAAGAATAGGAATTGACTGAAGAGATAAAAGACTAATTTTAAACTTGTACATGAATCAAAGAGCAGTAGTCAAAATCCAACAAGAAAACTCAGAAGAAGGCGAAATAGGACGTGGAGAAAGACAAGGTTGTAGCATTTCGCCGTTGATGTTTAACATTTACGCTGAGGCAATGATGGAGGAAGCCATGGAAGACATGGAAGAAGGAATAAAAGTAGAAGTAAAATTGTTATAAGATGTAAGATTTGCAGTTGACCAAGGAATGGTAGCGGGCAGCGAAACTGGACTGTAGAAGATAATGTATTGGTTGAATGATACGGCATTAAAATAAAGCATGAAGATTAACAGCAAAAAGACAAAAGTGATGAGAGTGTCCCATAATAAAGGTGAAGTTAATATCACAATAAATGGTACGAAATTGGAACAGGTAAGGAGTTTCAAACATTTGGGTCATACTATAACCGATGATGAGAAATGTGAGACAGAAATATGCAGTAGGATTGCACAAGCAGAAGCTGCCTTTGGTAGTAGAAAAGAACTATTAACAAAAAGTCTAAAGAAAGACACAAAGATAAAGATAGTGAAACTTTGGTTTGGGCCAGGCTTTTGTATGGATGTGAAACATGGACCTTAAAAAGGAAGTTATTAGGAAACTGGAGGCATTGGAAATGTGGATTTGGAGAAGAGTGGAGAGAATTAGTTGGACTCAAAAGGTTATAAATGAGGAAGTCCTGGAGAGAGTTGACACAGATAGACAGTTGACAAATGTATTAAGCAATAGGAAGAAGAGATGGATAGGACACATTCTAAGGGGGGAAGGTCTATTAAAAGAGGTCATAGAAGGTAGAATGGAAGGAAAAAGAGGCAGGGGCAGGCCGAGATTGGGTATGTTAGATGATTTAAAGACCCACTCATGTGCAAATGAAGAGGAAGGCGGAAGACAGAGAGGAATGGAGGCGTTATATATAATGGATCTGCCAGTAGGCAGTGCACTAAGAGAGAGAAATTCCCAAGCTACACTATGGCTTGCACAAGGCATAGCCTTTCGTGAACGGACTAACTCATTAACGGCATGTTGCTCATTAAGTTAATTAAGGAGCGTGGAAGCAGAATGTGAGTACAAAAAGGAGAGAGAGAGAGAAAGAGAAAGAGACAGAGAGAGAGAGAGAGAGAGAGAGACAGAGAGGGGAGATATATATGCATGCGTGTTTTACTTACTGAACATTCTTAGGATACGGCATTCCATGTGTTATAATGGTGCTCTCTAGCGCGACGACGGGTTTATTTCCAACCATAGCACTCCGCACCTCTTCGCTTATCCTTACAAAACCTGCGACAAAATAGGCCTATATCACAAATATTGTTGAAACCTTCCAAACATCAAAAGAGTCAAACAATGCTACTATGATTTTATTACTACGAATAACTCCCTCCCGTCTATTCTTAAAATACCCTTCCTATGAGTTTTTAAGAAGAAACGAAACCAATAAATAATCCTAACTTCTCGGCCCATTGATTAAGCACGGAAAAATGGGTAAAGCTTGGTCTTTAATATAAAAATGAATCAACTCGTTAATCGATGGAGTGCTCTTGATGTTGCGTGAAGCATATAGTGAGTAGAAAAATGTAGGCTACCTTTCACTGGCCACTTGACAAACACCAGAGAGAGCGAGAGAGAGAGAGAGAGAGAGCGAGAAAGAGAGAGAGAGAGAGCGAGAAAGAGAGAGAGAGAAAAAAAAGATAGAGAGAGTGAGAGAGAGATAGATAGAGAGAGAGAGAGAGAGAGAGAGAAAGAGAGGGAGAGAGAGAGAGACGTAGAGAGATATCGTAGAGAGATTTACGTCCAATTGTAAGAAGAGCACAGAAATGAATAATGAAATAATTAAGTCCAAGACGAAAGTGTCCCGCCTCTACCAAATCAGCTTGAGCATTGAATTGGCAATTGGAGACAGGATCCTAGAAAAACAAGATATCTGAATGTTTTCAGTAATTTCTGTTTGGCCAAATCCAACACGAAATTCTTTACTAAATTACTAAATACTAAATCCGGATTTATGAACTTTTTTTATTTAAAATATAAAACATTCTGAATTTTAAAGTTCTTGCCTGTGTCAGGTTCACGGGTTGATAACGTCAGGAATCTTGTAAACACAGCAGCTGAAGCCCTGATCGGCAGCTGAGGCCTACGCGAGTGCCACTGCTGGGCTGCGGCCTGCGAGCCAGCTGCTGCGGCACGTAAGCCAGCTGCTCTCAGCCTAAGTACAGATAATAACATCTTATCCTTTAGCTGCTGCGCCCTACACAATAAATTAAATAGTACACAATACAATATAATCCGCTTATAATCCATGCCGTAGCTTATAATTAGGTTATACAATATGTACTTGATGACACGTCAACGGATCACGCTGTAAAGCGTGTTCTGTGCGTAGCTTATAACAAACATCTTTAGCATGCTGACTATATAAATTGTGCGTGTCAGACAGTCAGAAGGGTTCAGACAAAAACTCAAATTCATACTTGAACTGCACTAAATCTTAATATACCTGTTGAATGCAGATTAAAATAAATATTATTTTTACTTAGCATAACTGAATGTAAAGTTTCCAATTAATGCCTAAAGTTCTCTCTATAGCTAATTAAGTGTATAGCGCGAGTAAGATATATAATAAAAGGACTGACTCATCCTGTCATTATGGGATCGATTCTTGGGCGAGCTAATCTCTGAGCTAAATCTCAGACATTGTACTAAAATTTTCTGTCAATAGAGAGGTCTATTGTAAACGCTTTAATTCTCATAGCTATCGACGGTACTAACCTAACGTTGAGGCCTGCACTCTTACGTAGGACTCTACAGTTTCTATATCTCCTCATTGGAAGTGGAAACTGACATTAAAATGTTAATCCCATATTGTGCCTTTAACATTAAGGCCTATTATAAATTTTCATAACACACATATAGTGAATTTTCAACCAGTGATACATACGTATTTAATAGTATATACATACATTGCGTACACATGTAAACCGATACTTAAGCAGTTAATTGCCGTGTTCCCATTCTTATGGTTGGAAGTAATTTTACTCTCCGATCAACTCTACCAGAAATTAATCCCACCACCCCAGGAACATCTATAAAAAATTCCGTAACGATGCAGAACTGATTGAGATATTCAGAATCTAAATGCAGTAGGCTACTATATACAAATATTTTATTATTATAGCACGCAGCCTATTTATCCTATTTCTTGAATTTGCTTCGATGATAACTAGCTTAAACTAGGGACCATTAATTCAGAATCTATGGCCTACTATTGTGCCTCTAATAACATGAAGAAATTAGTGACTATTATATTTTAATGATCTTATTGCAGAAATATTGCTATTACGCTAGATAATTCTAAAATCTAACCTAATCCTGCACGACAGATATATTTACTGAACAGTGAACACATGGCAACAGTGCATGCTGCATGGAGAAGCTGTTGTGAAGGCCTACAGGATAGCTCTAGGCCTATAGGCCTACGTCATGCAGCGTGCAGTGGACGAACAGTGTAGTGGGTACTCTCATCCACCTTTCCAGTTGAATATTTTGAAATCTTAATACAGTGAACAGCAGATATATAGATACTTTTGCTGGTCAACTTGACTTTCTCTGACCTTCATAGTGCTCGATGCTGTCATGGACGATTGTAACACTGTAATATTGTTTGTTGGCTGTGGTTGATGTAACTGATTGAAGAGAAAATCTAGGCGAAATGTAAATGATAAGAATAATAATAACTATAATGAGAGTGCTTCTGTAGATCATGACAATATCGAGCACTGTTGAGACAAATCCAAGTAAAAATTAGATCCAAAATGATGCAAATATCAAACTCCAGCAAATTAGTCCAAAGATAAATGATAGACGATAGTTTTCTTATCCATTCTGTTCCCTGGCATAGGCCTAAGCTCTAGCATGTGAACCACTTGTCTGAAAGATCATGCAAGTAGATAGAGCCACCTGTCTAGAAGAGCATGCCAGTAGATAGAGGCACTTTTCTGGAAGAGCATACCAGTAGATAGAACCTCCTGTCTGGAAGAGAATGCCAGTAGATAGAACTACCTGTCTGGAAGAGCATACCAATAGATAGAACCACCTGTGTGTAAGAGCATGCCAGTAGATTAAACCACCTGTATAGAAGAATATGCCAGTAGATTGAACCACCCGTATAGAAGAATATGCCAGTAGATTGAACCACCTGCATAGAAGAATATGCCTGTAGATAGAGTCACCTGTGTAGAAGAGCATACCAGTAGATAGAACACTTGCAGGTAAAACCGTTATAGGGCAGAAGTTTAATTTAGTTTTAGCTCAACTATCCACCAGAAGGTGACGCGAAAGCCTAAAACTATCAAAATGTGATCCCTCTCACGCTCTCTCTCTCTCTCTCTCTCTCTCTCTCTCTCTCTCTCTCAGTGCACTGCCTACTTTCAGGTCCATGATATATAACGCCTCCACTCAACTCTATCTTCTGATTCCCTCTTCATATCCTCACCTGATTAAATCTTTAAGTCATCTAAAATTCCTTTTGATATACCAAAAGGGGAGCAGTAGGCAAAATTGTATTTTATGGTTAGTTTAAGGAGATTATAGATTGATGCAATAAAGTGCAAGTACATAATTAAGCCGCCTAGTGAATGCAAAACTTATCGAAGTACTAAACTGATCAATTTAGCTTTTGTTTCGAAACGTCACAAAACAATAAAAATGTATAGGAACGTACGAAATTTCCAGCCTAAAATATGCTGATGGATCGTTATATTTGTCCATATAGCCACACCTTGTCTATCATAGACACACCTTGTGTCATAGACATATAGCCCTACATGCAGCTAGTAGCCTACATCATGGCTACATGTATGCCTATGAAATGCTTTGACCTATATGTAAAACCATAAAGAAGAGTAGTACAGCTTATGATGGACAAGGTGTGACTTCTGATAGACAGAGTGTGGCTTATAATAGACAGGGTGTAACTTAATTATTTTAGACAGGTTGTGATTAATAATAGACAAGGTGTGACCTATATGATAGACAAGGTGTGGCTTATATGATAGACAAGGTGTGGCCTATATGATAGACAAGGTGTAGCCTATATGATAGACAAGGTGTGGCCTATATGATAGACAAGTTGTGGCCTATATGATAGACAGGGTGTGGCTTATGATATAGAGGGTGTGGCTTATGATAGACAGGGTGTGGCTTACGATAGACAGCATGTGGTTTATGATAGACAGGGTGTGGTGTATGATAGACAGGGTGTGGTTTACGATAGATAGAAAGGGTGTAGCTTAATTATAGTAGACAAGGTGTGGCCTATATGATAAACAGGGTGTGGCTTATAATAGACAGGGTTTGGCTTGTGATAGACTGGCTGTGGTTTATGATAGACAGTGTGTGGTTTAAAATGGACAGGTTGTGGCTTAGGTATGCTGTGAAAGTTAGGAATGAAGATCACTTTTGAGTTTTGGACATACAAAAACTGGAACATCTTATATAGACTATTCTATACGTATTGTTGTCGTCCCCAATTCTGGTGTATTTCAACGGTTTCCGCCCCTCGTTATATATTCCTAAAGATTTTAGACGCCGTTTAGATACCAGATCTGACCTGGACTTCGCCCCTGCATTGAGCAGTTGAGGTGGTTATCAACCATTTTACGTATGGATCACATGTTACTGTAGTTTCACTTGATCTTAATACGAGAACGATCGGTAATCCCGCGGACCTGTTGTGTGCGAGTCACTGTAGAATAGACTACCAGTAAACAGCACGCGTGTCCAGAGAAGTTAAGAAGAGAAGCTTGAATTCAGCTCCCTTAGTGCACTGCCTACTGACAGGTCCATGGTATATAACTCCTCCACTCTTCTCTGTCTTCTGCCTTCCTCTTCATTTCCACATATGAGTGGGACTTTAAATCATCTAACACACCTACCTAACATTCAACTATCAGGAGAGAATCTGGTCTATAGAGATCTAATCTAGATATATCTGATCTAGAGATATCTGATCTAGATATATCTGATCTAGATATCAAATCTAGAGAGATCTGATCTAGAGATATCTGATCTAGAGAGATCTGATCTAGAGAGATCTGATCTAGAGATATCTGATCTAGAGAGATCTGATTTAGAGATATCTAGAGAGATCTACAGATATATGATCTAGAGATCTGATTTAGAGAGAGATCTACAGAGATATGATCTAATCTATGATCTAGAGAGATATACGTAGATTTGCTCTAAATAGAGCTACAGAGATCTGATCTAGAGAGATCTACAAAGGTCTGATCTAGAGAGATCTACAGAGGTCTGATCTAGAGAGATCTATAAATATCTGATCTACAGAGATCTACAGAGATCTGATCTACAGAGATCTACAGAGATCTACAGAGATCTGATCTAGAGAGATCTACAGAGATCTGATCTAGAGAGATCTGATCTAGAGAGATCTACAGATTTGATCTAGAGATATATACAAAGTTCTGATCTAGAGAGATCTACCGAGATCTGATCTAGAGAGATCTACAGAGATTTGATCTAGAGAGATCTACAGAGATTTGATCTAGAGAGATCTACAGAGATCTGATCTAGAGAGATCTACAGAGATATGATCTAGAGTGATCTACAGAGATCTGATCTAGAGATATCCTCCTCATTCAAGGCAAATATGTGCGTAAAATACTCTACCACTTTGCTTCATTAAATTGTTACGACAATTGACATACCTATTTTTCCTTCAAAGAACTTAATTTATCTCTGCAATAAATATATACAGGTATTTAAGATATGCTACTCGGTTCAATAATTCAGAATGACTCAATAGAGTAATGGTCAGAGTTGTAGATAATTGTTGTTCAATAATTCAGAATGACTCAATAGAGTAATGGTCAGAGTTGTAGATAACGTCATGCAGTTTCAAATGACAGAGCCTGAGTCGAATTAAGCTCTCGTGGGTTCGAATCCCAGCCACGCTCACTGGACTTATTTCACGGACTATGGACGAAACTGTCTAACTGTTTAAACATATGGTATTAAAAGTGATAAATATCAACGTGGTTGATCATTTCACTATAATGTGTGTTATTTTTACATAGTACACTGAATGGGCTCTATAGGCTTCACAGAACTATGATATAATATTATAAACATATACACAATTATGTAGTTAATTGAGTAGTTTTAATTTAGTGCATTCTAATTTTTAGTAAAGCCAGTGACAACAATTGATAAATAATAATGAAAAACAATAGTTTATTTTCTTGACTCATCAGAAAACAATACAAATTTAACAAGTACATACAAATGCCAACAACAAGAGTTATCACAAAATCTAGACGAGGTAAAATAAACTAGTAATTAGCAAAACTGAATGATCAAATAGATTACAAAATGTCTTCTAAAGGCCCACACCGCTTATTACTTTAAAACCTACATATATAAAATATATATAAAATACGCTATATATAAAATTCGACGATTTTTTTCATACAAGATAACAAGAATTAAAAATTTAATTACAACACAAATGGGAATTCAACTCAAGGCACAAACGATCACTCAATGCTATCAAATTAAAGAAAATAAATTCCATCAAAAACGAACAAAAAAACTAAGAAATAATTCAGAGAAAGAAACATTATTGAGTATCATATAAAAATAATTAATAAATAATAAAAACAATTATAATTAAATCCAAAATGCATGCAATTAAAATATAATAAGTCGGTACTTATATTAAGAATAAAGTTTACTACTATTAATAGATTACTCCAATAAAATAGCTAAGCCTAATCATAAGTAATATAGGCCTCTAATTTATTTTACAAATATAAATTAGGTAACAATAAAATATTTACTAAATCGTTGTATGTTATAGATACATGAAAATGTAAAAATCTGGAAACAGAAATACGATTAGGCCTAATCACAAATATAAATACTTATAAATACAAGTGATTATAAATACAAATATAAATACAAATATAAATACAAATAATATAATAAGTAACAATAATTTTAAATAATTCCTAGAGTATTACAAGTGCGTGTATCAATTTGACAAACATCACGGATCAATGCGATTTGTGTTCGTAATATGCTTTGCATTGATCTTTGCACTATATATGCACAGTGTGAGCAAGTATAAAGGCATGTTATACGTACAAATGAATGTATTAATTCACAGGAAAGTGTTTCTGTATGTATGCTTGTAGTTCTTTGCCTTTACTTCAGTTGATCATTTCTTATTCCAATCAGTACTGATTGTACTAATTACAATCAGTACTTATTTTACTGATTGCATGCAGCATGTACGAGCTAAAATGAAAGGATTACTTCAATAAATATCCACAAATATTAATATATTTGAGGGATAATTGTATGTCTGGGACCTTTACGTCCCAGAGAGAGAGAGAGAGAGAGAGAGAGAGAGAGAGAGAGAGAGAGGGACAGAGAGAGAGATGTTTTATTTTCACAAATTTCACAGAGTAATAACATCAATGAACATGTATTTTAAAAAAGAAATAAACATTAACAGAATCTAAATATTAAGTGCAGTTAAGTGCTGTAAGTGCAAAAATGTGCATAAGAAATTGAATAAAAACAAGGCCATCAAAGTGAACTAGTAGAACACCCAGTTTTCATTCTCATATGGTCCCATATCGGGTTCTGTGATGAATGAGTGATTGTATTCAGGTGATTATATATATATATATATATATATATATATATATATATATTTATAGAATATAATAATATATATATATATATATATATATATCTATTATGATTTTTCTACTTACATTTTATTTATTTATATATATACATGGTTATATATATATATATATATACACATGTATATATATAAATAAATAATAATGGTTTAACGTCCGTTTCCTCATACAAGGATGATGTCAGGGACGTCATATATATATATATATATATATATATATATATATATATATATTTATATACACAGTATATATACAGGGTGAGTAAACAAGATTGATTACACCTGCAAAAAGTTTGAGTATCTCAGGCTATTGTTAATATTTTTCCTATCAAACTTTTCCCAAATACTAAAGGGCTAATTTTTGATGGGGTGGCCAATTTTCATCTATTCTGGTATATTGATTGGCCAGTTATGCAAGTTCCAGGAGAGCAACCCCCATTTTTGAACGTACTGTAAATAAATATTTTATTTTAATATATTTTTCTTTTAGCCCTGAAAAGGGTCGTTATGGTGGTTCAGAAAGAACCAGCTGTATTTGCTAGCATTGCTGACTATTAGATATGCTTTCCTCCAGCTGCTGTGCTGGACTGTAGTCGATTTCAGAACACTAGGACAGCCTTGTTGATTCCAGCTTGGGGCACTCTCTCCCAGATCGATTGTAGCACTACCTGCAGTTCTGTCTGGTTTTTAGGCTTTGGCTGGTGTTTCTGATGGAGATGCCGCATGGTGCCCCAGATATGGTAATCCAGAGGATTTGGATAGGGAGAGTTTGGAGGCCATTCATTCTTCTTAATGAAATTCGGGTTTCTCTCGCTGATCCATTTCTGTGCATGACGAGATGCATGAGCCGGAGCACCATTCTGCTGAAAGATGAAAACAATTGGTAGAAGAGCATGGCAATCATCAATCAGCTCCGGAAGCAATGTGTTGATGTAATACTGAGAGTTCACCTTTACCATCTCGTCAATGAAGTGCAATCTGCCCTTACCGTTGTAGCAAACGCTTTTTTTAGGTACAGAACGGGGGTTGCTCTGCTGAAACTTGTATAACTGGCCAATCTATAGATTGAAATGGATGAAAATTGGCCACCCCATAAAAATTAGTCCTTTATTAATTTTTGTAAACGTTTGATTTGAAAATATTAACAATAGCCTGAGTTATTCAAACTTTTTGCAGGTGTAATCATTTTTTACTCACCCTGTATATATATATATGTGCGAAATAATAACGAAAGTAACAGCAGTAAATACGGATATATTATTTATCACATCAATCAGCAGCAGTTAATCAATATAATTGTTAGTGAAAACACAATAAAATAATAGTAATAAAATATTATTAATAGAAATAATAATAATAATACATAAAAATTCATCGAATACTAATGTTATAGAGGCAATAAATATACAATTCTAGCAACTTTAAATTGAGGGATTATTCGTGAGAGTTTTATACCGTGACTTTTAAACAGTGGAGTAAACAAGTCCACGTGCTATACAGTAGTTAATCTCTCCAGTTGGAATGGTTAACGCACTTGTTAGTTATTCCGTGGTTTAACTCCCTGTTGAAGGTTAAATCTCTAATTATCCATTTAGTAAATGTTTAGTAAATACCTCTTAATAAATAATGTTTAGTAAACATATAGTAAATACACAGTGAATATGAATCTTGAATCTAAATATTGGCAAAAAACTGAATACGTGCATTATGACGCCATCTTCTTAGAATAGGACACAAAATATAAAACTCGAATCATCTTTAACAAACACAAAAGTAAAGACAACATGACGTCAGCGCTCAGTAAAGTTTAATTTCTCGCTCCACTGCGGACTGAAACAGATATCTCAACGAGGAAATTCCACTGACAGAGGACTCATGGTTGCTACAATGACTCATCACAGATGACTCATTGTTGCTACAATGACTCATCGCAGATGACTCATGGCTGCTACAATGACTTATCGCAGATGACTCACGGCTGCTACAATGACTCATCACTTCGGCTAGCAGCTGTTTCTCGAGAGCTCTCATGCTGTTAAGCAGCTCAGGCCTGGGCTCGCCCTCCACTGGATTGATTCTAGAGTGAGCAGCGTACAGTGGGTGTCGACGATCAACCTGACGAACAAATACTTTAATATAACCAACAACGATTTAAGAATAAACACATATACCGTATCAATATATAAATATATGCCGACCCTGGTTAAACTGGATATGTGGAAGATGATGATGATGAAACAAATATACCGTATATATCCAGTACCTAAACGTAAATGAATGCATTAATATGAAGAGGCCTTAAACATCAATCAAGTATTGCTTCAGTAAATACAGATTTAAGAATAATCTTCCAACACCATGGGAATTGTTCTTTTTTTCAAAGCTGTCAACAATCGATCATGCAAGGTGGTGACTGATCCTGGTACTAACCAAACTCGACGAATCTTAACCTCATTTATTGATGCCCAGCTAAACCAAGTTAAGTTTTAAGTCAAACGTTTTAAACATGTGGGATTAAAGATGATAGATACCAACACGGTTGATCAATTAGCTAGATAATTCGTGTTATTTATTATTATAATTATTAGAGATTAAATTTAATGCTAAACTATTAGTGACTCATATTTTGTATTTCAAATGTCAAATATCTACAATTCATCATCATCATCATCATCATCATCTTCCCTTTAATCCGATTTTAACTAGGGTCGGGATACGAATGAACCTTTTCCACTCCTCTTTGTCCCATACCATGTCAAAATCTCTTCCATTCGTTTTCAAAAAATTTGTGGCAATTTTTGGAGCCTAGGCGATCACCAACCGAATGCCCTTTCTGACGTCGCTATGAATCTTAGCGCTTTAGTAGCCTTCTACAACACGTGCAGTCACCGGTTGATCTACTCTTCAAACAACCCGGACACAACACGGGGAATCAAATATCTACAATTCAAATAATAAATAAATGAAATTAAAAATTAAAAAATTAAAAAATTTATAAAAGAATTTAAAAATTTAAAAAAATCAAATGATAAAAATAACAAAATAATAGAAATTCACAACCCTACCAGCGCTCTGAATCGAGGAATCAAGATCCTCGGATCCTGATCTCCAAAGTCCGGGCAGCGAGTGAGGGAACCCACAGAGGCGCCACCTGTGAAGAGAAAGGGTTTGAAGACAGAGTGGGTGGGGTTGGGCGTGGCAGTGAACCAGTGGACGGAGGGGTGCAGAGAGGAGGAGGAGGGGGGAGAGAGGAGCGAGACGTGGGAGGACACAGAGACACTGGGTCCAGTGCAGCAGATTCCTGCCTCTTTACTCCTCAGGACATCGAACATTGACTCCACCGTGAACAGACCTGTAATATAATAACATAATAATAATAATACTAACAACAACAACAACAACAATATAATATAGGTATCGTTGGACGTTAAACCTATATCATTGTTATTATTATTATTTATAACATAATAATAATAATACTAACAAAAACAACAACAACAACAACAATAACAACAACAATAATAACAAAAATAACAGCAACAACAAAATAGCAACAACAAAAATGGCAGTATAGAACCCTAATTTGGTCTACGGTACAAATTCTAGCAGTCTGAGCGCGATAGCTCTATTGCGCTCAGTAGTGAGCTCTACAAGTAAACGTCTTCAGAACAAGTTTGTTTTTCAGATCGTTTGGAGTGAATCGATTTGTAGTGACATGGATAGGGGACGTCCCTGACATCATCCTAGTATGAGAAAACGGACGTTAAACCTTTGCTATTAGTATTATTATTAACATAGTAATAATAATAATACTAACAACAACAATAACAAAAACAACAATAACACTGAAAACAATTACAGGAACAACAATAATAGCAGAATAGAACCTTAATTTGATAAATGCTTACTTTTTTACTTATAGCTTGCTAAAGATAAATACATTAAGGGGCCTGGTTGCTCAGCCTTTTTGAACAAATTAACATTTGTATAAACTTCTTTAGACCTTCATATCGTTTACTATCTCATCTCTGCACAGATCAATTATACAATAGAAACCAGCATGTAAACAGATAAACTTTAAACTCCTTCAACCCTGTCAATGTTTCACCAGCACCAGCAAAGTAAAGTTTTCTTCCAAGCATTGAAAAACAGTTCCCAGCCTTGTATCAATCAAGCAAAAACATGAATTAATATATAGCCAATAATGTACATGTAAATATAAATAAATAATAAAAGAAATACTCTCAAAATAGTCTCAAATAGGGGATTGGCTGGTGGTGTGGTGTAGGACAAAGAGGATTTGAGACAGCCTATTCGTATCCCGACCCTAGTTAAACTTGGATTTAAGGGAGGATGAAGATGATGATGATGATGAATAAAAGAAATAATCTAGGTGTAAGGCAGAAATATTGTTGCATACCATCGGTTGAGTACAACTCAAGAAGCTTTCTCCCCTCAGTGAATCTGTATTGAGCCGTCCCTCTTAATGGTCTCTTTACTAAATAAATATACAATTATTGAATCAATTTGTCACCTCTCTCTTAGTGCACTGCCTACTGGCAGGTCCATGGCATACAACGCCTCCACTCTTCTCTGTTTTCCGCAGTCTTCTTCATGTCCACATACGAGTGGGTTTTTAAATAATCTAACATAGCTAATTTCGGCCTGCCTCTATTTCCTTCCATTCTACCTTCTATGACCTCTTTTAATAGAATGTGTACTATCCAATTTGTCGTATAACTATAAGCCATTAATTAATCATTTAATCAATTAATCAAATAATCCATCAATAAATCAATGCAGATATTCCCGGTGCACCATTAACTATAATAATTTAATCTGAGAAGTACTTTGTATGTTTTATTTTTATTTTTCTTTATTTCAAACTAAGAAACCAATGAAATAGGTTCATGTACATGCAAAACAATGAACATAAAATTGACGTCAATTTATAGCCAATAACTGATTATATTAACAGCAAGCTTAGATTTAAATTATGTATTGTGTTTTTCTACGGAACAGTGAAATCTAAGAAATCGCTAGTAATAATAATAGTCAAAGTCATAAAAATGAAGCAGTTTTAATCTCTAGACCTCAAAACTATTATTTTACGATACGATAACTAGTGAATTTTCTATTTACAATATAACATAGATATATCCTAGAAATAAGATATATAACCAAATTGAATTTATATAATTAATTGACAAAATGGAAAAATTAAATATGATAAATCAGCTGTAATCAGTTAATTCAGTAAACACGATTTATCACCTTTAATCATTTAACTCGGTAAACATAGTAAATTAGGTGTAATCAATTAATTTGATAAACATGAAACAATAGCAATTAACTCAGTAAACATAGTAAATTAGCTGTAATCAATTAACTCAGCAAACATAGTAAATTAGCTGTAATCAATTAACTCAGTAAACATAGTAAATTAGCTGTAATCAATTAACTCAGCAAACATAGTAAATTAGCTGTAATCAATTAACTCAGTAAACATAGTAAATTAGCTGTAATCAATTAACTCAGCAAACATAGTAAATTAGCTGCATCAGTTGAAGCACTTCAAGTTTTATCGTCCTGACCAAAAATCTATTAGCATTTCAAAATATCCAAATAATAAAACTTCTCAGAGTAAAATAAATAGAATACTACAAGTATTAACATTAATAATTATAAAGCATAACCTGAAATTAAAAAATTATAAATTTACAACATGGATCCAGAAATTGCTATTAAAATTTAAACGAATGGAAAATTCTCAAATAGAGAATTAATGTGATGAAGGACAAAGAGGATTTGACACAGTCTATTGAATCCCGACCCTGGTTAAACTGCGACTCAAGGGAGGACGACGATGATGATGAATAAATTGACAACATACCAGGGGCGTCGACAGCGAAGACCTTAGAGAAATCAAATGCTCCGTCAGTCGCTGGATCATAGAAACCCATCTCAGTGGCTCTGTCGATCAGTCCAGGCGACATGAGGGTTATATCTGTGTGGATGGTCAGCATGTTGGAGATATTCCTTACACCCTCTAAAATCAGCAGATCATAGGTTCATTGAACCACAGGATGAAAATTATAAAGACATAATGAATAATCAATCAATAAAAAATTTAACGTCATTTCACCATATGGCCATGTCAGAGACGTCAAAGCTAAGCTTAACGTCTGCACCTGTCTCATAGAGATACCATCAGAGATGGCCTGGGTAAGATTTGAACCGATGGCCTCCTGCTTTTCAGGCAAGCGTGCTATCCATTCGGCCATCTAACTGTTAGGCAAACGCACAAACCTAAAATCATAATACTCAAAGAATCTGACATTGGCATTAAAATGCGGTGCAGGAAAGATGACAAAACATTTTTACAAATATTTTTACACTTGTATTTAATTGATGTCTGAAATTTTCAACTGATAATTTCAGTCTTGGTATCATACACGTTTTACCCGTGTTGTGTCCAGGTTGCTAAAGAATAGATCAACCATGGACTGTGTCGTAAAAAGCTACAAAGCACTAACAATAAGTAGCAATATGATATAAATTCTAAAAGACGATTAGGAATATAGTAAAACATATTATAATATATATATCTCTCTCTCTCTCTCTCTCTCTCTCTCTCTCTCTGTCTTCAGTTCACTGCCAAGTGGCAGGTTCAAGGTACGTATTCATACTCAAAGTCTGCTTTCCCGCTCCATAAGAGCACTCTTTAGATCAACAAGTTAATCCCTTCACAAAGTCGACGCCTTATCCATACCTAATGTAGCCTATAGCTTGGGAAAAGGATGGCTTCTGAGGTGGTTTCCTGTTGCCTTCCCAGTTTTATATATAATATATATATATATATATATATATATATATATATATACATATTATATACAGCTTATATATATATATATAAATATATATATATATATATATATATATATATGTGCATATATATATATTTATATATACATACATACATATATATATATATATATATATATATACATATATACATATATACATATATACATATATACATATATACATATATATATATATATA
Source organism: Enchytraeus crypticus (assembly GCA_905160935.1). NCBI lineage: Eukaryota > Metazoa > Annelida > Clitellata > Enchytraeida > Enchytraeidae > Enchytraeus > Enchytraeus crypticus. The sequence continues at coordinate 187,658 of CAJHZI010000235.1, read as the reverse complement.
TTTATATATATATATATGCATATACACACACACACACACACACACACACACACACACACACACACACACACACACACACACACACACACACACCCACACACACACACACACACACACACACACCCACACACACACACTACACAGATATATATACACTGTGAGTCATAAAAAAACATGTGCGCAGTACTTCGTGCACAACTTTGACAATTGTGAACCGATTTTGAAAGTATTTTCAGAATTATAAAGAAGAAGAAAAGTATTAATCTTAAATCTAGTTTTGTGACACTTCTGGTTTATTTTAGACAATAAGAGACGATTTTAGAAACATAGTCTGTTTTTGTTGAAATTTTAAAATGGTGTTTACTAATGAAGATAACGCACTCATAAAAAAACTTGTACCTCTTCGGTGCACATTGATTGATTGCCGAATTTCCAACAAAAAATGGATGCTGGGAGGGCTAAATTGCTAATTAGAGAAATTACGCCAAAAAGAAGAAAAAAAATAACGTGGACGAGTTGAAGCAACGGCTGGTGGACGTTTGGCAAGACATGCAGCAAGCTGTCATTGACAACGCAAAAGATGAGCAGCGCAAGCGTCTCCGTGCTTGTATTCGCGCCAAAGGAGGACATTTTGAGCATATGCTTTGACAGTTGACAGTAGCTGTATAACACTGTTTGTTTCGTGTGTTTCATTGTTAGTTCCACTGGATTTGTAAACATTCTGTAGCGATTGATTTACTTAAACTGAATATTGTCAGTCGCGCATATTTTCAAGCACTGCTTCAACGCAAAAATAATAATTAACACAGTCACTTAATGTTATTTTATAGCAAATGTTTTTCCGATTATGCCTATACAAAAAGTTAAAAAATCGGTTCACTAATACAAAAGTTATGAGCGAGAGACTTCGCACATGGTTTTTTGACTCACAGTGTATATATATACAGACTGGGGCAAAAATCAATAATCCCCTAGCGAAATCTCAATAGCTTCAACAAAACTCAAAATATTTGTACAAAATTTTTGGAGCTTCTAGAGGAGGAATTTCTGCACGTAACCTGCAAATATGATGAAAATCTATTGAGCAATAACAAAATTACAGCGTTTCTATGAAAAAAGTACAAAAATCAATTTTAACAAGAATTTTTTTAACAAAAGTCTTAATAACTTCGACAAAACTCAAAATAGTTTAACAAAATTTTCAGACCTTCTAGAGGAGGACTTTCTACACGTAACTTGCAATTTGGTGAAAATATATTCTAAATTAACGAAAATACAGCGTTTCTCCAAAAAAAGTGTTAAAATCAATTTTCAAGGCTTATTTAAACAAAAGTACCAGAAATTGTCTTCAAAATTTAGGAATAATTTTAAAAGAAGAAAGACTTTTAAGAATCTTTTATTGCAGCAGCTAACAAGGTAGTATAGTCTTATACTACACCACTTAAGTTAGCAGCCCTTTTCAGGGTCGTTCCTTTCTGTAAAAGGAACGACTGACATTTAAATAAGCCTTGTTGAAATTGATTTTGCAATTTTATCGTAGAAATGCTGTAGTTTCGTAACTACTGAAAATATTTTCACCAAATTTCCAGGATATACGCATAAATTCCTCCTCTAGAAGCTCCGAAAATTTAGTAACGATATTTTGAGTTTCCTTGAAGTTATTGAGATTTCACTAGGGGATTATTTTTTTTGCTCCAGTCTGTATATATATATATATATATATATACATATAAAAACCTTTGATCAGTTGAGCAGCCCACAGCCGGCCTGCAGTTTCTAGTACCCAGGCCTCTGTTATGTCTGCTATTATAAAACTGTTGTCATACGTCACACTCGCCCAGTCCTCGTTCTCAAAGCATCGACCCGCCTGCCCGTGCTCAGCCAGCAGACATGTTATAACCTCCAGGGCTTCACGCGCAGTGCTACCACGCTCCAAGCCTAGTCTACCAGCAGAAGCAACATCAATCGTTATTATTATTAACAACGATAACTTATATAGCGGTGTCATAGCCAAACTCGGTCTTTGAGACTACTTTACAGAAACAGTTCAATAATAATAATAGTAAGTTAAATAATAATACATATAAATTAATATCTAAACTAGTAACAAAGGTCTACATATGAGTGGAACTCTATATCATCCAGCAAAACTCAATACTGTCTTCATATACAAAATACTTATAATAAACATACATACGCATATAGTAGTTTCATGTAGAAACCACAATAATGTTTTGACACCACGAATCGTCTAATAAAGACCAAAATTACACATGATTGTACATCCACATTAACCGTAAAATTAACGTTAATTAACTTTAACAATTAAAATTAAGTAAATTAACTTTAATAATTAAAATTAAGTAAATTAACTTTAACTCTAATAATCCACATCTAACGTTACCTCAAGTAATCGACACCTAACGTTACCTCAAATAATCCACACCTAACATTACCTCAAGTAATCCACACCTAACATTACCTCAAGTAATCCACACATAATGATACCCCAAGTAATCCACATCTAACATTACCTCAAGTAGTCCATGCCAATGAGACTTTCGCATGATTCTGCACCAGTGAGTCTTGTCCACACGGCTTCGTTACCAATGACGACGCCATGTTCATTAGCTCCCATCTCGGCTCCCCACATCCAGCCAGGTTTACTCAACACTACGGCGTAGGTGCTCTCTGCTTGTGGTATCTCAATGTACGTACACTGATGTAATAGAATGTCAACAACACAGAGTACTAATCTAGAATATTCTCTAGTATAGATCGGAATATGCAATTACACAAATTTTCTGTCTCTCTCTCTGGTGCCAGAGACGATGTCGGTAAGATATTCGACCGCGGATCAGTATGTGCGGGTTCAAATCCTGGGCTCGCCCGTCACTGACATCACTTTCGAGTGAGAAAACTGACGTTAACATTAGCTTTACCAGCTTTCTCTCTCTCTCTCTCTGTGTTGCTTAAAAATCCAGGTCTAAGTCGTACAATTCTTAACATTAATTCTAGTCACTGCTGTCTTAGTCATCTCTATAAATCAATGCATAGACAAACTACCTAGAAAACCTAGTTTCAAACTGACAAAACAATTTCCCCTTCACTTTTCCTTCTATTACAACCTTCAGTAACCCATCCCCACTCATATCCTATCCAGCTCCTTCTTCATTCAATATAACACAGAACATCCACATGGTTCAATATGACTGAATATTAACTTAACAGTTAAATGGTTAACATTCAGTAGACTTCATTTGAGGCAATGGGGATAACCTTACCTCCAGTTTCAAAATGAAAAACTGGCTCATCATCAGAGACCATGGGTTATTTTTTGACATAGCCTTTACGTTTCCAAGTTGGAATCAAGTGTTGTTTCTTCTTTTCCCAAAACATTCTGTAATAGTTCTTCCAATTCTTTAAATAGTGTAGCTTGTCACAGCTGCATATTAGTGGAGTAGCTGTTTAAAAGCTGCATACATTGGGTGTCTCTATGAAAGCAATTTAACTTTACAGCGCTACACATTAAATAATTATTTTACTTAGTTCAATTAATTTGTTGGTACCTAATGTATTTGTCACGTAATAACCGCAAATAGCAGAACACATCAAATATTAAATGCTAAAAACATAAATCCAATCAGACAAAAAGTATTAATTAGTTGCAACAGGGCTACACTAATGAACCCTGAGTTGTAATGAAAATGAAAGGCTAGTGTCCGTGACTAGCAATGAGAGCAAAACTCTAACATCTTTTCTCAGCCATGAACTAGTTTCCGAGAGCTTGGCTAACACCATTTTTTTACAGATTATTGTATTTACCTTTAGCGTATCACCAGGTTTATGCCGGGCTGCCTCATGATACACAACCTCCTGTACCTCATTCCCGGGTCTGTCAGAGTTCTTGCCAAATATAATCATGCCGTTCTTTGTAGCCGGCGGCAGAGCCACAAAAGTGTCGCACGAGCCAGGAACAAAGCTCCGTAAACTATCCGTCATGATCTCTGTAATAACAAGTATAAGAGTATAGACAGTAAGAAATCTAGGTCAGCAATTAGGACGCAACTGACAAGCAGCACCCACTGGATGAATAAGTTGCAGCTTAACTATCTTAGAATAAAGACTTAGAAATCATCAACAACATCTTCCCTTAAATCCCAGTTTAGCTCAGGTCGGGATAGAAATAAATCTTCTTCACTCCTCTCTCTTAGATTAAAGACTTAGAAATCATCATCTTCCCTTGAATCCCAGTTTAGCTCAGGTCGGGATAGAAATAGACCTTCTTCACACCTCTCTGTGGAGAGGGGAACTTCTACATTCATTTTAGAAAATTTTGTAGAAATTTCTGGAGCCAAGACACTCACCAAATGGAATGCCCTTGGTGTGGATCCTAGTGCTCTATCATATAGTTTGGATCATAGTGCTCTGTCCAATATAATACTAATTTATAAAGGGGGAAAGAGGTTTGAACCAGGGAACTATAGACCTGCAAGCCTTACTCCACATTTATGCAAGGTGCTCGAGAGTACAATAAAGGATGAGTTAATAAATCCCTTGTAGAAAAACAACATCTTAAGAAAATCTCAGCATGGATTCATGAACAAAATATCATGCTTTACAAGCTTAGTTAGCTTTTTAGAGAAATTGAATCAGTGGATAGAGGAGGGAAAGACTGTTGACGCAGTGTACTTGGATTTCAGGAAGTCTTTTGATACTGTCCCTTAAGAATAAGTCTTGCGGAATAGATGGGAAGTTATACAAATGGATAGAAGATTGGTTAAGGGGGAGGAAGTAGAGGGTTAAGCTGGGGGAAGCTAAATCATGTTGGGTGGAGGTAATTTCGGGGGTGCCACAGGGTTCAGTGTTGGGGCCCATTTTTTCTGATCTTCATAAGCGATATAGACACAGAAATATTTAACACTACCTTGAAGTTTCAGATGATACAAAACTATTTGGAAAAGTTGTTATGAAAGAACAAAGTGACAGTAAGGTTCAGGACTTACATCTACCAAGTAAGTGGTCCTATAAATGGGGCTTAGAATTCAATATGGACAAGTGTAAGGTAATTCACTTTGGTAAAAATAATCCTAATAAAGAACGTTGTAAATAACAAGATAATATGATAACTAAGATAATCAGATATAAGATAACATAAGATAACTAACATTAAATAAAGTAATATTAACATATATTAATAACAGAATAATAATAATAATAATAATAACAATAATAATAATAACATAATATAGGATAACTAAGATAATAAGATAGCTGCAGGTAGTGAGTGAGGAGAAAAATTTAGGGGTAATATTTAGCCAGGACCTCAAAGTGAGGAAACAATGTACTGCAGCTGTTAAAGCAGCCAATAGGACCTTAGGACTAATAAAGAGAACATTTCAAAAGTAGATATAAAAGCATTGCTTTAAGATTATATAAATCTTTGATCGACCTCATCTGGAGTATTGTATGTCAGTGTGGAGGCCACACTACAGGAAGGATATTGAACTTACTGAAGCAGTACAAAGAAGAGCATTAAGAAATATTAAGTGATTCAAAGCATTAGGGTATGAGGAGAGGCTAAGGGCAGTTCAACTAACAACTCTAGAAACCAGGAGAATTAGAGATGATCTTATCGAGGTTTATAAAATAATGCATGGGCATACCGAATTAAGAGTATTAGAATTTTAAGAGCAACAGATTATTATTTAGAGCAGCAATGATGATGCCCTGACACTGACATCATCCTTGTATGAGGAAACGGGCGTCAAACCTTCATTATTATTTCAATTTCTTCAATAATCTTCCCTTTTTCCTGCTACCAAAGTTTGAAGAAAGATTGAAATAATGAAAGATGTTAGCAGTTCTGGTAAATTCTGCTATACCGCCTTTTAAGAAACTTGCAGTCTATGGTTGGTATATTCTTCAGCAACTCAGACACAATAGGAGCAAAACGTACCCAACACATGTAAAACTGCTGGCATCTAACGATTTTAAAACATAATTTTAAAGATGATGAATATCATAATTATCGGTCATTTCATTACGTTTCCTTGCAACATGTACATTTTACGTAAGTATAAAACTATTATGTTATTCCTCGTGACGTGAATAGATGTATATGTAAGCATATTATAATTATAGACGTATACATTATATGCGGGTACATTTCGATATAATTAAGTTTTTAAAGCAAAGTAAAGTGAAGTGAAGTTATGTTGAAATAAACTAAGTTAAAATAAGTTAAAAGTTAAGATAATTATGTTAAGACAAGTTAAAATCCATACGACAGTTGTAGGAACTGACTTGGATATCATAATATTTGATCTGTGTAGTTTGAAAATATGTAGGCCTAGTTTTTTTCTTTAATGTGTTAAAAAATAAAACATAATGGCACACTGGGTCAGGAAGCACAGATCTTGTTTAGGACCCACTTCCTTCTTCCTCTCCATGGTTATTTGTAATTGTTGCGTTGTGATGGTGCATCAATTGAAGCCGGCGAAGATTTAAGAATAACCTTTCGTCACCCTGGATTTTTTTTCTTAAAAGCTGTCAACACTCGCTCTTCCAAGGTGGACACCCACAAAGTACTAACCAAAGCCGATGTAGCTTAACTTCGATTACTGACAGCACTACTAAACCAAGTGCGCTAAATCCCTCCGTGAGTTGTGTAGTTAAGGTTTTATTTTTATTTTGCATGAGTCTTAAACAAGCAATTGTGCTTTCTGACCCATATACCAGTAAAATACCAGTAATTAAATGTCTGTACAGAATTAAATCAGCTGACCGTTCAAGCAAAACAAATATCGTAATAACAGTCGGATGTTCATCAACATCAGTTTCCTATAAAACACAAATAAAGCATTGATTTTCCGGAAAATGTTTCTCTCGCAAGTCTTCAGCCGTCTCTCCAGAGCTTTAATGAGCTAATTTTTAATCCCTGGATAACTGTAATTTTATTAATTTCCCATTATAGTCTAAGAATTTGTTAATACAAATTATTCATTAGCTATAATTAACAAAATACAGTTTCGAAATTAATTTAAAGTTTTATTACTTATATCCCATTACACGATTCAAATAACATGTCGATAACGTATAGCAAGACATCAATTACAATTAATAGTCTAATTTTCCAAACTTACTATATACAAAATCTTACTATATCGCACAATAGTAAACAAACATTTGTTTTTGCTCTTCTTTAATGTCAACAACAACAACAATACGATTAGAGGGCAACTGTTGTCTATGACAACATCGAACACTGTGGAACCAAATTACAACCCCTATGAGCAGAGTGAGGAGTCCATAAACGGTACAAGCCAAAATCCGGGTTGTCAGTCCAAGGAGTCTCAGGTCAGGTATGTTAGTCTCAGGTCTTTGAAGTCTTCGCACTGGCTAAAGATTAAAGAGCGTATCATTTACAAAACAGCTTCGTTAACCTATAAGTCCATCACCATCCCTGGACAAACTTGTATGTCTCACTTGATTAAAGTGATGCAGCCTGCTATTACTCGGTCTTCTAAGTTAATTACTCTTGTGAGACCTAGCTTACCTTCACGCTCTAAGCTATCTAATCGTTCTTTCCAGCATGCTGCACCTCAGATCCGGAATTCTCCTCCATCCAATCTTCGGAAATCTTCATTTGAATCACATCAGCCTTTGCTTTCCTATGAGCAGTTTCATCAGCAGTTGAAGACCTATCTTTTCCATCTCTCTTTTCCATCCAGTGTCCATGAGCAGCGACCTGCGCCTAAACCACCTTTTCGATCATTAACTCCCTTTACTTTGAACTGAATTTCTGGATTTTGGAATTTGCACCGCTTTTGGACCTTCTTTTTTGCTCGCCGGCTTGATTTTGTCTCAATAGTGCTCGATGTTGTCATTGATGACTGTAGCACTCTAATTGTTGTTATATGTTATTTGTTATTATCAGGTCATGGACATTTGGTGGATAGAAAAAGTCGAAGTGAAAATGTCAATATCAGTGGCGGATCCAGGGGGCCAGGGCCCCCTTAGGCCCGGCGATAAAAATTTTAAAACTTTATTTTCATTGTTTCTATGGCAATTTCTGAGTCAATATGATTTTTAGGGCAGTGGATAGGGAAGAGCCGGAGGGGGGGGGGGGGGTACCAGAGGAAACTCAGTTCAACTAGCTCAAATTTGTTCAAATATAGGTTTAGGGGCCCATATTTGGTATACTAGGAGCCTTGTATAATGGAAGGGGGCCCGAAAAATGTTGATCATTTTGCTAGCTTTAAATTTTAATTTTAAACACTGTACGTGTAAGACGAAAAAGGGTGTAAGTAAAATATGTGCACTCTGTTCCGGAGCAGTGGTGCAAACAGCATTAGCTGGGAGGGACTTAAGCCCCCCCTACCAACAAAATTAGGTCATTTTTGCAATTCATCCAGATTTGCCGAGTTTCTTAAGAGGTTAAAAAAATTAACCTACCTTTTTCCACAACAAATGTAGGATTTTAGGAATTTTAGTTTTTCCTCTCACTTCAGTCCGGGTAGGCCTATTAGCGGCGGGGGGGGGGGGCGGTAAGATACGGGGATATATATAGAGTGAGATATTATTTACCTGTTTAAAAATCCAGTGGTTACGTTGTAGCGGAAAATAAGAGGTTAGAATAATAATATAATCGATTCCTTTTATTTCCATCTGAGAAACCGCAGACTGTAACAATATGACAGATAACATAGCAATGTAACGGATACAGGCAGAATGCAACATAAAGTCAAAAATATAAGATTTAAAATTTTAAGATAACATAAAAATTGACCAAGGCAAATATAGGCCTATCCTACTTTAGGAGCTCTAAAGTCACATACAGCTATCAAAGCATTACTAAACAGTAGCAGAAAACAATTCCAGCAGTTTAAAATTATCAGGTTGGTTATGGGAGCGTTGGCAGTGTAAGTTAACAGTTAATAATTTCTAGCATCATTCTTGTCACTTAAACTATTGCTTTTAGTAGGAAGTGTGAAATTTCTACCGGCAAGTTCTTCTAGTTAGATATGGATGATAGGTAAGTGGAGGCAAAAGTGTGGTAAGTAGATGGGCGCTATCATTATGTACATTTTAAAGAAGTGTATAATCAGCTGAAGTACACAATTCTTCAAAACTGGATTCCAAGTTGCACAAATTTGCCTTTTAGCTCGTCTTAAAAAGCTTCAGGTCTCTTTCTATCTTCCGCAGTGAAAAGCTTCAAGTCTCTATCTTCCACAGATAAGATTTGTTGACATAATCCATTCAACTTGGTATCAAACGGAAGCCTCGGTGACTTAGTAGTGTAGATGCTAGACTTTAGATCATGGGGTTCGGTGTTTGATTCTGGTTCAAGTCACTTTAAATTTTTAAAGTTTTACTAAATGTTATTAGTTCCTTAGGAATATGGTATTTTAGGGTTATCTGTTATCTATCGGCGGTAGTCAGATCGTTCTAAATTAAACGAAAATGTACATACATAGGCTATAAATGCTTCCATTATTTGGGGGAAAATTAGTATTAGCCATATAATAAAGAAAAACCGTAGAAGTGTCAAAGGCAATCTCAACCATAGTAAACATTGAGTTCAAGAATTGCAGTGATGCCAACAACTAATTTTGCTAGCCAGAGGTAAACAATATCAGCTGATCGTTATTCAAAGGCATAAAATAATGAAGTTTTTGAACATTTGCAAAGTTTCTGAACGATAATGAAACACTTTAGTAGAATATATATCGTCACATCTATCCAATATATCCTCCTGACAAAAAATTATTTCAAACGAATTCCTATTAATTGGATATATATTTTTACAATATAAAATGCAAACAAATTTTATTTCAAATCTCTTAAAGGGTATTCCCCGTTCTTTAGGTTATGGATTTCTGGATTTTGTATATCCAAACGCGCAACAATACATCATCATAAAACCGTTTAGAGGCCGAATATCAAGAAATAAGTCTGAAATTACAGAAATTACTATTAAATACACGTGACAAAGGGGCTTTGTTTACCCTCGCTATTAAATGGAGCATGCTTGAAATCAAGTTGCTCTTGTTACAAAACTGGTATCGCTTAAACAACAGTCATGCCATATCTACTTATTTTAAAGATCTTTGGTATTAGCGTCCATTTAAGGGAAATTATTGGAATAATCGACGCCTATGAGTAACATTAGAGATCTCTGGCTTAAAAAAGTTAAAGCCGATCGACGTATGCCTGTCTCATTTACTTCTAGATGTAATAATTAAGTTTATACTTATGAGTTTTGATCTTTAGAGTTCTCTTACGTTCACCAGCTATTTGTTAAATTAAATCTGATGTTACTGTAACATTTAACTATGTTTTATAAATATCCTTTAGAATACTATATGCAACTATATATTTATAACAAGGGCACCTCGGTACTATTTATAACTGTAGAATGTTCGTTCCAATGCTAAGTTTCACTATACATGAAACACGAAGCATCTTTCAAAGCTTCACTACAATAAACTACTTTCAGCCACCACATTGTAGTTTTCACTACAGTAAGCTTATTTCACTCACTAGTTTTCACTACAGTAAACTTATTTCACTCACTAGTTTTCACTACAGTAAACTTCTTTCAGCCACTAGTTTTCACTACAGTAAACTTATTTCACTCACTAGTTTTCACAACATTAAACTTCTTTCAGCCACTAGGTTTCTCTACAGTAAACTTATTTCACTCACTAGTTTTCACAACAATAAACTTCTTTCAGTCACTAGTTTTCACTACAGTAAACTTCTTTCAGTCACTAGTTTTCGCTGCTGGAAACTTCGCCTTGGACGCAGAAAATCTCTTCCCCCTTTTCGTCAACAGCCCAATATCGAATTATGAAATCTCCCTGCAGTGTAAAATAAACACAACTGGAATATAACTAAAGCAAGTATATAGTGTCCGGTAAAGTCTTGCGGTAGAACTATTGCAGTGTTTACTACAAGACCCAGAAACGCTTTGCGGAGGTTGGAAACTGCTGTCTTTGGTGTACCAAGCAAACATGCTAGAAACTCGGCCACGAAGCGTTAAAATACTGTTACAGTAGTGAGAATGAAAACTTTAGCGATAACAATTTACAAGTGGCAAATTCCATCGGTTAGGTGGATATAGGTTTTCAGGTGTTAACAGCTCAAATACAATAACAATTTTAATGGTATAAATTTATACTTAGTTCTATCCATATCTTTCCATTTCTACTCATTTACACTCATCGTTTTCTCTCAGGCACATAAATGAACAATGCACAACAACAATTTCATGATTATGAATGAGTTCCTTTAACCGTAACGTTAACCCTTTGATTACGAATAATAGTTTTTCTGGTATTATTCCTTAAAGCAAGTCTTTCTTCATTTGCTGAGTTCGAAATTTATATTGACACGCTTAGGCCTGCATTTTGTTTGGTAAATTATCAAATCTCCTGGGTCTCAACAATGGAAAGTATAACGTAGTGCTAAATAATTGAGGCTCGGTTTAGAGCACTAGGTTTAGCTTCGCGGCAATGAACGAAGTTAAGTTACTATCTGCTCAGTTAGCTAGTAGGCCTTGCTTGGTGGCCAACTTGAAGATCGAGTGTTGACAGCTTTGAACCAATAAAACGCCGAGGTGTTGGAAGGTTATTATTAAATCTGCGCTGGCTGTAATGATGCGCCATCAGATGTCAACGATTACTGATAACCCTGTAGAAGAAGGAGGAAATAGGGAAAACTATGGCACCACTATGCTCGGTGCGTGAAACTGTGCGCGTGTGGGCGCAAATTTGCGCTACGTGTTGCAAACAACGTGCGCCAATGTTAACTGCCTCCGCTAATGTACGCTTCTGTGTCACTGTGCGCGTAAATGCGCCACTCTACGCGTGTGATTTCACTGTAAGCGTGTGTACGCGTAAACTTTCATTCAACTAGTATCCTTCCTTGGACTAAATTTCCGATTTTTAATTTGTGCCGTTTTTTGACTCCACAATCTTCTCATCGGATTAGAATTGGTACCATAGTGCTCAATGTTGTCGTGGACGACAGTAGTACTCTAATTCTGTTGTTGGTGTGTTATTGGTGTTGTGAGTTCCACTGTGCGCCAAATTGTGAAATTGCAGTTTCGCGGAAAGCTAATTCGCGCGACTCTGCGCTACAGATTAGTCAGTTAACAGGTTACTTACAGCTAGCAGAGCAATCTGTTGATCAACAAATACCAACTTAGCATCGTGAAAGTTCTCTGAAATAAGAAAATAAAAATAAGTCCCATGTGACAGAAATTCGTGCTTGAATATATTTGATCATAAGTAAATATTTAAGATTTTACAGATTTTTAATTGCTCAACTTAAAAAAAACTTTTAATCTGCAGAACTAAATTTTTACTGTGAAATTCATAATAGGAAAATAAAGAGACCTATAAGAGAGAGAGAGAGAGAGAGAGAGAGAGAGAGAGAGAGAGAAAGAGAGAGAGAGAGAGAGAAAGATATGTGTTTATTTCAGCATCAACACCAAATCACTGACAAATACAAATAGATATAAACATTTAAATGAAATAAAATTAAAAATTCCCTGAAACACAGGGTGTCAAACAGTCTATAAACGCCAGAACAAAGGCCGTCAGGGAAGATGATACACATCTTATCTAGCTGACCACCGTCTATAACTCTATTAATGTCATAAAATGCAAAATCAACTGAAATAAAAACTTATCTCAAAATTAATGAACAAACTATAAGAAGACGGTAGGCGTACAGATTCGTTCAGATCAGAGCAAAACTTTACACCATCCATAGCGAAATCTCACTAACTTCGTCAAAACTCACCCAATATTTTACAAAAGTTTCATTTCTTCTAGAGATATAATCTCTAAATCTAACCTGAAAATTTGGTGTAATAATATTTACACCAAAAAAATAATAGTCCGGGACACAACGATAGAGACTGTACTACGATAATCAATAAATTTATTAGAGCGTTTGTAATAAAAAAAGAAGTCAAATTTAATGTAATATCAGTGGCTATGTTTACCACGTTAGACAAATATTCTAACAGAATTATGATTTACCGTGATAAATCCCATACATTTAATTAAAAGCTTCTGTTTATTTTTCAGTACCGTAGGCTTAACCTCACCTTTTATAGTTCATTTATTAGACAAAATAAATAAAACTAAATAAACGATACATATACTTTACGTTATAGTAGCGTACAACGAAACACCCTAAGAAATTATTTCGAATAATATTTTGGCAGGGCCTACTTCCAGCAGGTATGGGGCAGGGAAGAAATGGAAGTAGATTAACTTTTCTCCGGTACAATGTGACGACATCTTTGCACGACAGAGTCCGAGTGTACTCATATATAGGTTCATCTATCCCCTTCAGCCAAGTCCGAGTCGACTCCACGAATCTATCAGGTAAGGGTTTGTCTAGAAAACAAAATATATTGAAAAGAGCATTTATATATTACTTCTGATAATTAAATCATCATCATCGTCATCGTCATCATCATCATCATCATCATCATCATCATCATCATCATATCGTCGTCGTCGTCTTCCCTTGAATTCCTGTTTAACTAGGATCGGGAAAAGAATATACCTCCTTCAATCCTCTCTGTCCCACACCATAACATTAGTCAATCCACTATTTTTCATGGTTTTTTAATCACCGCATCCCACGTCAATTGTGGTCTACCTCCCTCTAGCTTAACATCTAGCTCTTCCCTCCTAACGCTATTTAGTGCACCTACATCTGCCTTTCTCACAGTATACCCATATCATCTCAATCTCGCTTGAACACTTCTTGTTTTCTTCTGATAATTATATTGCAATTCCAAAATTTATTGTTGTCTCTATTCCATTTTTATTTCAAGGTACGTACCTAACTTTATTGAATATCATAACAAAAAGTTCTTCAAGACGAAGAGCTCAATGCGTTGCATGCGTGTCTATTCGTCCAATGCTTTTATTTCTTTTCTATGCCTCTTATTGCACTGCCTATTGGCAGGTGTACTGCATATAACTCTTCCACACATTTCTATCCTCCGCTTTTCTCTTCTTATCAACACAGGTAATAAAATCATCAAGTATTTCAAGTCTATGTCTTGCTCTAATCCTCATTGCTTTTATTCTTCTTTCAAATGCCTTATATGCATGTTGTAAACCATTAAATCTCAGAAAATTATTCATCCAGTTCTTATTTATATTCTTACCACATTTATCAATTGTCTATTTTTGTCTACTGTATCTGCCACTTCTTAGACTAGACTTCGTCCATAATTTTGCCAGTCCACTTGATCTTGTCCAATTTACTTATTATTGACACGTGACTAAATCAATGTAACAGTAGAGTAACTAGTAACTAGTTTAATTAAATTCAGTATCATAGTTCATACTAATTAGAGGGAAAGGGAATGAGAGAATAAAAGGAAAGAATTGGAGACTGAGATTGAGAGAGAGAAAGGGAGAGCGCAAAGAGAGAGACAGAGAGAGAGAGAGAGAGAGATTGAGAGAGAGAAAGGTAGAGCAAAAGAGAGAGACAGAGAAAGAAAGAGAAAGAGAAAGGGAGAGAGAATTCGACAAATGACCCACCTAATGTTATATCAATCGAAATATTGACAGGTATTTCGTATCTTATAAGCCTGGGTGTCCATTCAATTCTTATGGATGAGTTGCTTTTACCTGTATTATAAAAAATCCCATCAGTATATTTAGGTAATTATTATTACGTTGTTGTTGTTGATTATGATAACGATAATGATGATGATGATGACGACGACTACGACGATGATGATGATGATGTTGATGATGATGATGATGATGATTATGATGATGATAATGATTATGATGATGATAATGATGATGATGACGGCGATGACGACGCTGATGATGATGATAAAGACGATGACGATGACGGTGACGATGTTGGATAATGATGATGATGATGATGACAACCATGATAATAGACCAAATAATAAAGTCAAAGGGTACAGAATAATGAGAGCAATGCAGGGAAGGCTTGCTGGCATTTCGCAAAGATTCAGCTCGTCATTCTGTTCTCTAAGCACACTGGCAGATCTCTTGAGCAGTCGGACAGCGAATCAGCACTTCGCTTTGTTTGAATCACTTTTACTATACCCCATGGTTAAGTATTCATAAAATAACATTACATAAAAGTAAATAGTAAAAGTAAAAATATCAATTAAATAGTAATTTGGATTTTGAGATGTCGTCTTGTACATGTACCTCGGCTTTAACCGATACGACAAAGTTAAAAGATGATGAGATCATCTTTTGATCAATCAGGCTCTTCTACTGAAAAAGAAAACAGAATTTGAGCGGAAGGAATACGAACTTTTATAATGTAAGTTGACAACGCTTTAGTGAGAAAGAGAGAGTGAGAGAGAAAGGGATAAAGAGGAAGGAAGAAACAGAGAGAAAGGGTGAGATTGAAAGAGTTAGAAAGTTAGAGAAAAAGAAACAGTTAGTTAAAGAGAGAGAGAGAGAGAGAGACGAAGAGAGAGAGAGAGAGGCAGAGAGAGAGAGAGAGAGAGAGAGACCGAGACAGAGAGAGAGAGAGAGAGAGGAAGATAGAGCAAGAAAGAGCGAGGGAGCGAGACAAAGAGAGAGGGTAATAGCTAATACACTTACTATCGGGACATCTAGATAGTACGCCTATATCATTCCGGTCAGCTGATCTTTGGACTTCCTCTATACCTCCCTGTGACATTCGCTGAACCACGGAGGTCTCTCCCATTCTAGTGGAGAGTAAAACTATACCCAACCAGGTCCACCAAACGAGCTCTTTGTTCATTCTGCAACTAGATTCTTACATTGAAATTAAAGCAGAAACATAAATTATTTATTTAATTATAATTATGCTTCTCTAATTTTGAGTCCGACCGCGGATCAGTATGTGTGGGTTCAAATCCTGGGCTCTCCCGTCGCTGATATCGCTTTCGAGAGGTGATAATTGAAATATTGGATGATTTAAAGGTCCACTAATATCTGGACATGAAAAGGAAAATGGAAGACAGAAGAAAGAAAAAAGAAAATGAAAGAAATGAAAGATTAGCGGCGTTAGAGATTATTGACCTCCCAGTAGACAGTGCACTGAAAGGGATAATTATAATTTAGCCTAAAATTCCACAAAGGCCATATTTTTCACAAGCTAAAGGCTACATAGAGCAGTACCTTTTGTGAAGTGATCAACTTGTTGATCTATGAAGTGCTCCATTTGGAGCATGAAAGAAGACTCTGAGTGTGAATGTGTACCTTGGACCCGTGTCTTGGCAGGGCATTGCAGTGAGAGAGAGAGAGAGAGACAGAACAGACAGACAGACAGACACACAGACAGACAGAGAGATAAATAGACAGACAGACTGAGAGAGAGACATGTAATAATTACCTTGAGTCAATCGTCTAAATCACGTACAGGTTTTCTAAGTTCACGAAGAAGTCAGATTTGTGAACAGTGAGTCAGTGAGCCACAAGTTTAAATCCTAGGAGCTTCCGATTATCATAGTCATAGAATTTTGTACTATTGAGTAATGAAACTTACGTTAAACTTAGTACTGACGCTTTAGAATAAAATAATATTGCAACACAACTTAAAGATACTCAAATTCTAAGCATATTAATGAATGTATAGGCCTAAATTCTCTAGGCCTATAAATTCAACAACACATGTAACATTTCTTTCTCATTCATGCGTACGTGCGAATAGCTCTAAGCATATCATGAATTACTACACTTGCCAATACTTATTTTAATAACGTATGTCAGAAAATCCAATTTTCTTAATATGTGAGTTAAATATTTGGCTAATACTGTAGCATCGCTCAGGTAAGTTACAGATAATATTTTTCTGGCAGGTTTAATTAACAAATAATTATTTCTACACAAGTTATGGTAATTGTAATAAATAATATTACTTACATATTTTGTTTTCAAAAACTGTGATGAGACCAGTCGAGCGACATAGCTATATACTGTATAGGCCTAATAGTATACTGCGACATCCTTTCAAGCTGAAACTAATATTAAAAACATTCGTACAATCATACCTGCAGCAAGTTTTTCACGCCTTTGTAAATTTTGCACAAATTTTATCCGCATTCAAGCCGATTTTGTGCTATTAGTCATTTTGGAGTCAGGAAGGAAATGTAAGTAATTACTGGTGTGCGGGAAAGATTTAATGACAAATAGAGAATCATGGGTAGATCACAGGATGACGTGTATGTATAATATTAGGTGCCAGCCATTTAAAGAAGTTTTTGGAATATAATTTTTAGGTACCTTATTTTACGATTCGATTCGTTCTTTCTTGAAGGTTAGTTTCATACTATTTAAAATATTATTTATTCGTTGCTTCTTATATTCTAATATTCTATGATTCTTATATTTTAGTCGATTCCTATATTCTAAAGTATAGAAACTAAAGCCTGACGTCGACCAACGAACCAAGCAATGACAATGGCCTGACTTGTCTTATTCCTGGGCTCTCCCGTCACTGACATGGTTTCGAGTGAGAAAAGTGACATTAAGATTAGCTTTACCAGCTTTTAGCTTTAACTATCGACGGAGACGTGTGTGCACCTATACTATTCATCGTCGACGGCGCACCAGTACAATTTCATCGTCGCTGGCGGTCTGTTCCAAAGGATATGCGGGCGGCGAAATAAGGTGTTAGCAAACGTTGGCAGATGTCAGCTGTGATATCTGCTATGACAGCTTCATATGGTTAAATATAGATGTCCAACTCTTCTTCCTAATGTATTACATTAGGAAGAAGAGTTGGATGGGACAAATTCTGAGGGGGGAGGTCTATTAAAAGAGGTCATAAAAGGTAGAATGGAAGGAAAACGAAACAGGGGCACGCCGAGATAAGGTATGTTAGATGATTTAAAGACTCACTTATATGTAGAAATGAAGAGGAAAGCGGAAGACAGAGTTGAGTGGAGGCATTGTATAGGCCTACTATGGACCTGCCAGTAGGCAGTGCACTAAATAAGTATTACATGACATCTATAAAACAATGTGTTACTGTGAAGGCAGGATTACACTAGTTTTATGCAATTCTTCGTTGTGCTTTCAATTCAGCAGCTCACGACTGATAGAGGTTGATGTGATCACCTCGTGGTGTGCTCTATCAGCGAGAGTCAGGACTGAATGTCAGCAGATAAACGTACACTGAGCGTGCTTGAAGAGGCGACTAAGCATTATTTGAGAGAATAAAAAAACTGTCTTAGAGGCCATGTGTCTTCGCTTCCCTCGCTATAATAATGCAGGCTATCATTATCAAATATATAATATATATACATATATATATATATACAGTGGCGGATCCGGGGAGGCCCAGGGGACCCGGGCCCCCCTTAGGCCCTCCGAAAAAAAATTGTAACCTATATTTTCATTGTTTATATCACAATTTGTATGTATAAATATGCTTGTAAGGGCAGTGGTTGGGCGAGGGGGGGTACGAGAGGGAACTCAGTTCCACTATAGTGCGAATTTCTTCAAATATGGACCCCACTAGGGGCCCATATACTTGGTATACTAGGAGGCCTGTATAATGGATGGGGGGACCCGAAAAATGTTGACCGTTTCACTTGCTCTTAATTTTCACATAAACCACTGTATAAGAGGAGAAAAAGGGTGTGAGTAAAATATGTGAAATCTGTCCCGGAGTAGTGGTGCAAACAGTCATGGCTGGGAGGGGCCCCCTACCGCCAAAATTAGGTTAATTTTGAAATTCGTCCAGATCCGCTTAGTTTCTTCGAAGGTGAAAATATTAACCTGCTTTTTTCTAAACAAATGTAGGATTTTAGGCATTTTAGGTTTTTCACTGACTTTAGTACGGGTTTGACCGGGGGGAGAGGGTGGTAAGATACGCGAATACACTCACTCTATAAGCCGAGCGAAGTAGTGAAAAATTTCCCACCCCACCCACCCCCTCACAGCATTTTTTCGAGTTGCTTCACATGCCCCGAAGAAGGCGTGGCGTAAGCAAAAAATTTGTACACTCTCAAGTAATATTTTCGGCCCCCCTTAAAAAATTCCTGGATCCGCCCCTGTATATATATATATATATAATATAAAGATATACATGTATATATATATATATATATATATATATATATATATATATACTGTATATATATATATATATATATATATATATATATATAGATTGCTGATATTAAGAGCTTCTTAGTGATCGAACTATGGCAAAAAGAATCCTTAGCCACTTGATAGGCCCCCCCCCCAAGAGCAAGAGGTGAAGAGTGATAGAGATCAAAGGAGAGTAGCCCGAATAAATCATTAAAGAAGTCAGAAACACCGCAGTTCTTGTATAAAACATGAATCATATGAAATGCTCATCTTCATCATATTCTCTTGAATTCCAGTTTACTAAGGATCGGGATAAACCTTTCCATTCGCTTCATAAAATTTTGTAGCAATTTCTGGAGCCTAGATGCTCTCTAATCGAATGCCATTTCTGACGTTAGTTTGGATCTTAGCGCTTTGTCGCCTTTTACGACGGGTGCAGTCCACTTTTAGTCTATTCTTTAGCAACTAGGACACAACACGGGTAAACATATCAAATTGATATATTAAATATTTACTTAGATATAATTGATTTTAATTTCTAAAATAATTCACTTAATCTTCAATAGTTTAAAAAGAATTGCTGCGACTTGTCGAGCTTATTGCTAAATTTCTTTAGCGGTGCGACAATGACTCATCCGTCGTTCTATTGAATTTTATGACAAGCTTCAATTGTAAAGTTCAATCGCACTGTGAAGAAAACCCGATGACAGGTTTAAACTGCAATTTAATGAACTCAGTTGGTGGAATTTTAGGATATTTGTCATTATCACAAATAAGCCACGAAATTTGCAGAAAAACACGACCTATGTAAGCTGAAAAAGCTTAAGAGATCTTTGTTGTTTAACAATCTTTATCTCTCTCTCACTCACTCACTCACTCACTCACTCACTCACTCACTCACTCACTCACTCACTCACTCGCTTACTCACTCGCTCGCTCGCTCACTCATTCACTCGCTCGCTCACTCACTTGCTCGCTCACTCACTCACTCACTCGCTGACTCACTCGCTCGCTCGCTCACTCATTCACTCGCTCGCTCACTCACTTGCTCGCTCACTCACTCACTCACTCGCTGACTCACTCGCTCGCTCGCTCACTCATTCACTCGCTCGCTCACTCACTTGCTCGCTCACTCACTCACTCACTCGCTGACTCACTCGCTCGCTCGCTCACTCATTCACTCGCTCGCTCACTCACTCGCTCGCTCACACTATCTCTCTCTCTCTCCCTCCCTCTCTCTCTCTCTCTCTCTCTCTCTCTCAATCTCTCTAAGTCACACTCTCTTACTCGTTCACTCTCTCTATCGCTCACTCACTCGCTCGCTCACTCTCACTCTCTCTCTTCTTAGATAGAGAGAGAAAGAGAGAGAGAGAGAGAGAGAGAGAGAGAGAGAGTAAACTTACTGCGCAAAGTCCCGCCTCCTTGACCCACTTTACTCTAGTTGAGTTCATTTTCTGGGTCAAAACATAGGCTACAGAAGCCTAGAAAGATGCAATTTGACAGAAAATTGAAAATATTGAAACTTTCAAAACAAGACAACCAGGTAGTGACACTAAGGTTTTCTATTTTAATGAGTCATGCGAAACTTTTGCATTGAGAGAGTAAGTGACACTTTTAGCTTCACGAAATTCTCTTTAGATACATTATATGCAAATTATGTGTAGTCTATAGTCTCCCTCTACTGATAATCTATGGGCGCAGCTATCCAAAGCAATGCTACAGATTTTCCAAAAGTGTAAGTCAAATAAAAGTAAATCCCTCTTAACATCCGCATTGCGCCTTAGCACATTTTTCAACATCTTTTTAAAAATCGTAAGTTTTTAAACAATCGTACGAGTTCAATGGGCTTATAGCTGCGGGGATTTATATATTAACTGATACATCGTGATGAATCGATGAAGAAGCTGATTTAAGAAAAGTTTGGATCTTGAGGAAAATAATGTTTTTAAAGGCCTTTTGTAGTATGAATATAATTGAGAACTATTTGAAGCTTTGCCAAAGCCGGTATGAAATATAGACGTTTTTCAATATGGAATCTCTGTGTATAGATCTCATCTTCCAAAATTGCCAACTCATTGGTAGTTTTGCAGTTAAGTAGGACTACAATATACGGCTAAAGTTATTAAGTTACTGCAGATCTATAGAAAAACATTTGAGGTACAAGGTCTAGTAAATTAAAGTAACTGCATCTACTTTTACGAAACTAAGTTCATAAATACGATAATATTTTACTAATATTTTTTTAAACTGGAAATTTTTCTTAAGTTAAATTTTGAAGCGTTAGTATAGGCTCTATACTCGTTATAGATAAGGTTTATATTATAACACCTATTATATTAAATAAGTTTTAAGTAAGATTTAATTTAAATGAGTTTTTACTTAAATTAGTTGAAATTTTAATAAGTTGGCATACAGATGTTTGACGCTACAGAACTCAGTTTTATTTTGTAGAGTTCCTAATATAAAATACACACGAGAGGCGCGTTATACAAAAGTATTCTTACAATGACTTTTAAAAATAATTTTGATATGTTGTCTTATGTTATAAAACAGGAGATAGAAAGTGTTGCCAAACTGAAGAATGTCGATAAAGACATGGGTTCTGACTTTGCTAATTAGTTCAGGATGGTGGATTGGTGGAAATGCAGAGGAGGTATCAGAAACTTCGGCGAAATGTCCGGAATACTGTCGCTGCGAATTGGAATCATCGCTTTCCCAACTAACAATAGATTGTAATATTTTGTGGTACGGAAGCAGGTTTCAAACAAATGTAAATGTTTCCTACGAAATAGACGCCTTGCTGGAGTTTTATAACAACACATCGTTGCTGACTATTGCTATTAATAATTCTCCCATCACGCAGATACCCAGAGTTCTCTGTTACGGAAGATCTGATCTGATTAATCTCAACCTCAACCGAAACTGGTTGCAGTCTCTTCCAGTGAATTGCTTTAGAAACAAGGTTGCTTTGAGGAAGCTTTCTGCCTCCAGCAATAACATCACAACAATAGAGGTTCAAATTACTTAAATATCTTCCTTCATTAAATTTCTTAAATTAAACCTTAGTTAATAGCCATAGCTTAAATACATTGCACTGTAATATTGTGCCCTATAAATATAACTCGACTAGATTTCAAAATAAGAATATTACAAAGAGCTCTACCTATAGAGAGGTAAGCAGAATAATTAAATTGACTGACTGAATTTAAATTTTGTTACGCTGATTTCATTTTGAGCTTAGCCTATTAGAGAGAAAAATTGTGGACACTCACAAAGAATACTGGATTATTAATTTGCATAAAGGTTTAAGCATCTGTTAATAAAAATAATAAATGTAACAATGGAACACCATATTCTCTCTCTCTCTCTCTTAATGCACTTTCCTACTGCCAGGTCCATGGTATATAACGCCTCCACGTGGCATCTCTATCTTCCGTTTTCCTCTTCATGTCCACATACGAGTGGATCTTTAAATCATCTATAGCATTCCTTTTGATATACCATTATTCTTAGGGGGATTCTGCTTATGACGAGGTGGACCCTTGAGGAAGACAGATTCACTATAATTGTGTATTTTTGTTTCAATAAACATTGGGCTACTTATTCTTATGTAAGTCTTTCAATCTATTCCATAGTCCATTCAAAGAACCTGACATGACTCTTCAGTCAAGTACCATTTCAGCGGACAAGTAATATTACGTTATACACCAGCAGAAGTTACTATGTTTAATGACATTATCATCAAAGCATGAAATGCAAAATTACACATACTAACGGGTCATCAAAGAGGATAATTAAATCCTATCTAGTTGATAGACAGGATTTAACTCCCCTCCCCAGCGGTATCTATACTGGTATCGATACCGGTATAGGAATTGATGCGTGACATGATAAAACATCGATCAACAGTGAGAAACAAGAAAATATTATTTCATCAAATAGTTCATTAATTGACATCTATCTACATAATAATGAAATATTAAGATATAATATAAAATTTTATAATATAATAGGCCTATAGCATTGTTAACAAGAACCAACTGTCAAAGACAAGGACACAAACAAGGACCAGATCCACAAAGACAAAGATAAGGACAAGGACCAGACCCAGGAACAAGGACAATGACTTAAAAACGATCCTCAGCAGTCCTTAAGGACAAGGACAAGAACAAGAACTAACCTATAATAATTAACAAATCCCTGAGGCATTTCTTTCGATGGTAGATAAATGGCTACTTTCCGTATAATATTTTAAGAGCTTTGCTAATTCTTTCAATTAGATTATGAAACTGTGCCGAGATGCTGTCTCTCCCTCCTCCCCTTTGCGGCAGAAAACTAAAGTAAAAAATAAGAAAAAAATTAAATTGTCCCACAAAAATTTCGAATTAACAGTTTACACTTAGGCCTATTTGATACAATGACTTGTCAGATGGGTCCGAATTACTTTGTCGCAATAGCAGCATTGTCCCGAAGACGGTTCCGATTCACTTTGAACACCATATAGCTAAACTTCATTACACGCGGTGATTTATTGTCCATAATAATTAATAATAATAATAATAATAATAATATTAAAGTTTTAGCGTTCGTTTCCTCATACAAGGATGATGTCAGGGACGTTATCAGAAGGATATGGACGGACCCATTATAATGCATGTAATATTTTAGTCTTTGTGTGAAATACCATTTCAACGAATGTGTTTTATGAAAATAAGTTAATAGCGATATTAATCGTATTATACTGAATTATTTCAATAAAATTTAATTCAGAATTTCACTTGCATGAGCAACACACAACTTCATTGTTCCTACCGGACCGAAATCTGACAGTTGCAAATTGAAGTAATTAATAATAATAATTTTAAAATTTAAAGTAGGCCTAATATTAATCAATTGGCTTGACTTTTTAAACAACTCATATAGGCCTACTTGTTTAAAAAGACTTCCATGGTTGCCACGAGAAAAGATTTTTAAAATTTTAAGTTTCCAAATGAGTGGCTATAATATATGGACACCACAGCCATAATGTATTCTGAATTCATGCTTTAATTAGCCAGACACTATGTTGACAAGGACCATACCCACAAGGACAAAGATCAGACCCACAAGGACAATGACCAGACCCACAAGGACAAGGACCGTACCCACAAGAACAAGGACCATACCCACAAGGATAAGGACCAGACCCACATGAACAAGTACTTCAAAAACGATCTTCAGGAGTTCTTAAGGACAAGGACTAAGATCACTGTTAAATATACACACTATATTCCTTGAGGATTGTGATATCTTGACAATAGGTCTATAGGCCTACCATTTAGCACTTTGCATACATGAATATATACATGAATAATGCTGAAAAATAAACTGAAAGCTAATTACGAGGGACCAAAAATCTTTATAAAGTTCATCTTGTTAAACTCCGTATTTTCTTCTTACTTCTGGTCTTAATGTACTTATTTTTCTCCTTCTTCTTCCTAGTCGTATTTTTTCTTCATCTTATTCTTCACTTCCTCCTCTTCTTCCTTTCTTTCTCCTCCTCTCTCTCTCTCTCTCTCTCTAATCATTTTCTTTTTTCCTCCTCCTCCTCCTCTTCTTCTTCGTCTTCTTCTCTTTCTTCTCTTATATATCTTTTAGCTAATTTGAATTGACTTAATTACTTTTATGAAGTCGACTTGCAAATGACTGATTTTTACATTTAGCGAATAAAATATATAATAAGTAGAGGTCCCATTTCTTCAGAAAAACCTTTAAAAGTGTGTAGTATTACTACTGTCTATTTTCATTTTTAAATTCTGAAACTGCATTTAGATAATGTATACATTTATTGTCTTTTTAGATATCGCTTGTTAAATATCTTCCATATTTGGCTGAACTGGATCTATCTTATAATGCCATGGAATCCATTGACAACGAGATCTTCATAAATATTAGCAATTCGCAATTATGGAATATAAATCTGGCTGGCAATAGATTTAAAGCATTTGGTGTCTGGCCGTTCATAGAATCTAACAGATACAAGCCGCTTGTGGTAGACGTGAGAAATAATAAAATAAGAGCAATTGAAAATTATGGAGTTTGGCATTCCCCCTGCTACAAACGGCAGGCTAGATTAGAATTTTATCTGGACGGAAATGAGCTCTTACACGCATCAGACATATTTGGTGCCGTCTGTAGAAACCTGGCGGATATGCATTGCGCTTATTATTCCACCTTCTGGGATTTACGCTCAATTCTACCAAGCCAACTATACTGTGACTGCCACGACTTTAAGTTTTACACCCTAATTAATTTTTGGGATGCTGAAAAACAGTATAAGCACATCAGAGATATAAAATGCTTGGATAGCTATGAGCCAATCCTCGTTGTGGACTCCGCTAACAGGATTTGTAACGTAAGTGAACAATGCCCCAGCGGCTGTCGATGTATCAACCAGCCGTCAAATCTAACCTTTCATATCATCTGTTCTGATGCGGGACTTCACAATCTTCCGTATGTTTTACCTGATCTGAACTTACCAAATTCTATCTTTATGCCATCAGTACTTCCAAAATATAAATTAGATTTTTCCAATGGAAATATATCGGCAATTGAAGCTAGATCCTATTTGGATAGCACTATTTGGCTTGATTTATCTAATTCAAATGTTAATAATATAACAGTCGAAGCCCTTGAATTAATGAAACAAATAAAAACTATAATATTTTCCAACAACAATTTAACTGTCTTACCTAAAGACATTCAGAGCTTAAATCTTACGTTTGAAGATATCCATCTTTCTGGAAATCCCTTCAGATGCAACTGTGAAGATTCTTGGCTAAGAAATTGGATTTTATCTAATCCAGGTCGCTTTTCTGATTCTAAAAATATACTGTGTAATAGTCCAACGGGATTAAAGGGGAAATCCTTGCTAAAATTGAAGGACAATGATTTATGCGAAACAGTCCATCCTCTCACCATTAGTCTTACTCTTGTTCTAGCTATTTCAGTTCCCACAATATTACTACTGGGTTTGGTTGCCCTTCTATTCCGCTACAGAGTACGGTTGTATGCTAAGATCAAGTTTCATCCCTTTGATAGGGACGAATGCATTGGAGAACACATGCAGTACGATACTTTTATGTGCGCCGCTCAACAAGATAATGCAGTAGCGATAAAACTTCTTAATTTCTTGGAAACGAAACACTTCTGTAAGGTTTGCTATCACCAAAAGGACTTCATGCCTGGTCAATGTATTATGGACAATATAACGAATGCCATACAACAAAGTAAGAGAATTCTGTGTCTTCTCTCTAGGTCATTCATAGCAAGCCAATATTGCATGGAAGAGTTTAAAATCTCTTTGCAAAGAGACGTGGATAGCAAGAAACGCAGGATCATTGTCCTTGTACTGGATGACGTTCTGTCCATCTTATCCCCACAAATCAACTCCAGGAACATCAGCGCCTCGACAATAAGTGGCGCTGCGGAAGAGTTGTCTGGAGCGAATGTTCTGGAGCTGGGAAGTATCTCCGAGTATCTCAGGCGACACACGTACATTGAGTTCGGTAGTGAGGCTTGGGAGAGTCGACTGCTCTATGCTTTACCCATTGCGAGGATGCTAGCAGAATCACCTGAACCCATTGCTAGGATGCTTGGGGATTCCCCTGAACCCATTGCTAGGATGCTTGGGGAATCCCCTGAACCCATTGCGAGTATGTTTGAGGAATCCCCTGATAGCCGCGACGCAGATGATGTTTGCCTAATGACAAATTACGAATAATATAATGACTTTTATTATTAACCAATGAAATTATATCAATTTAATGCTATTGAGCAGTGGTTAAAGTGGAGGGGGGAAACTCAGGGGAACTTAGTTCCCCTAACTCTCGTTTTTTCTGAGATACGTACCCCTGCTAGGGGGCCATACTAGATACCAGGAGATCTGTATAAACACTGTAGGGAGCGTGGACAAATTCTGACTCATCTCCCAGATATAAATTCTCACTTTAGCCACTGCTATTGAGTAATCTCAACATTTAACGATTAACCTGACTAATTCAGAACGAATATTGTGTAGATTGAAGACAACATATTGGAATTGCTTTGATAACTTACAAGTTTTCTGTGGAGCTGAAGGAAGATTAGCCAACTAATAGAACTGAGTACAGTGAGTAGGTGCGCAGTATTGGGAGGTCTATAGCTATTTAGTGACCATTAATTTCCTTTTCAGACATACTGTACGTAAAATGTATAATTAACATTTGATGAATTTAAATTATGAGTAAAAATCACTAATAATATATATTTCTCTCGGTAATTTCTTAGAAGCAGCTTTATAGACTCTGCGGACAAAAAACTAGAAGAGAGTGTAAAAATATTTGTGCCTATAATAAATACAGAGGACTAAAGAGAGAAATAAATGATTTAACTCAAAGGAAAAAGGGAATATGCAGAATATTTTATTTAGTGTAGGAGACCAACAGCAGAAGATTTTAAATGTGAAGAATCAGTTATAGAGGACAATCAAGGGGATCCGCTATAACGAAAGATGAATTTGTAAAACGATTAATGTAATCATCATCGTCATCCTCCTCCCTTGAATCCCCGTTTAACTAGGGTGGGATACAAATAGACTGTCTCAAATCCTCTCTGTCCTACGCCATACCACCAGCCAATCCCGTATTTGAGACTTTTCCATTCGTTTAAATTTTTGTAGCAATTTATGTAGATTAGGCCCTCACTAACCGAAAGCCTTTCTGACGTTGGTATGGATCTTAGTACTTTAGTCGCCTTCTACGACACGTGCAATTCCGGTTGGTCAATTCTTCAAACAACCCGGACCCAACATGGGTAATTAATGCGATGTAAGGCGATTATTGTAATAAATATAGGAAAAGCAGCAGGAATTTAAGACGTGTTAGGGGATTCCTAAAATTAATGCATAGTAGAGGATTGCAAAATTGTGCACGGATGTATATAATACCGATTTTTGTCCAGGGGCTTTATCAGATCAGTAATTATCCCTATTCCTAAAAAAGGAAATCCGGTAGAATATTCGGACTACAGAAACATAAGCTTAATATCGCATATCGTCATAAATCCTATTAGAAATAATAGCAAGCGCATTCAATGAAATGCAGAATTGATGTAAATCACAATTGGGATTAAGAAAAGACAAAATATGATTTGTGCGAATTATATGTGAACACAGCTTAGAGAAGGAAAATGAGATCTGTTATATGTTTTGTCAGAAAAACATAATAACATATAACCATGAGAAGGCTTTAGACAGTGTAAACTGAGTGAAGCTGTTACAAACAATGGAGCGCTAGGAGGCTAATCACGAATATTAGCCTGACCAAAAGACAATTATCAAAGTTCAACAGGAAATAATACAGGGACTAAGATTAGGCTTTTGCATTTCATCACTGCTATTTAACATTTACGCAGAGGTAATGATGATGGAAACAATGGAAAACACTGAATACTAACGAAAAATGTAAGATTTGCCGATGACCAAGCTATGAGCGCTATCGACGCGCGTTAACAGAAATAATGGAAGCACGGACATTGCATCATTATAGTCTCTCTCTCTCTCTCTCTCTGTTAGTACACTGCCTACTGGCAGGTCCATGTTATATAATGCCTTCACTTTTCTCTGTGCTCCACTTTTCTTGTAAAGCTATTATAAATATATTCCTGAAATGAATTTAGCAGGAAGAAAACTGAACATGAAAGTTTCACTGTATTTTAATGTTTACTTGGAATCATAAAATAACTGCTTAAATACAAGCCGAGAACTTCAATATTACTGACTTTAGTCAAACACTGATGCTTGTATTTTAGTCAAAGGAATATACATGTATATAGAAATGTTGGCTTAGGATCCGTAACTTACCGATTAAAGAATTTAATTTTTATTAGTTAACAATTTTTGGTCATAACGCGAAACAACACAAATTGGTAAAAAGAATCGCATTTGTTGACGTTTCTAAAATACTAAAGTAATTTTGTATACACACTCGCACTCACACGTACATACAAGCATGAATACGCACACATATACCTTACTAGCCTAACACTTACCTTTTCCAACCGTAGACATAATCAATCTACCCCTGACCACTTTTGATCACCGGACTGGCTTTCGTTTAGGACCTTACTTCTCCTCAGAACATTTATTTTGCAGATTGGTTAGGGTGAATTGATCTGTAATGATGTGCCCTGTAGTGACGTCCCTGACATCATATTTGGACGAGGAAACGGACGTTAAACATGTATTATTATTATTATTATTATTATTATTATTATTATTATTATTATTATCTAGGACACACACACACTCGCGTAGAAACAGTCATCTAACTCAATCAGATCTCAGAATATGTTCAGATCTCAAATTAAGATAAATCAGTTGTTTATATTAGTCCAACAGAATAAGAAATAAGAATGCTTAAACCCGCTGTGACTTTACAAAGAGCTGCACCACTTGATGCGGACAATTAATTAATTATTAAATCAATCAACCAATTACATGAAGCCTTTTAAATCACTCAACCAATTATATGAAGCCTATTAAATCACTCAACCAATTATATGAAGCCTATTAAATCAATCAACCGATTGTATGATGAAAAGATAAAGTATGATGATTATATGGTAAATATAAAGTATGATTATTCAATTACTCAAACGATCTCTAGGCATAAATTTGCTTTCAGAGCATGCCTAGAGCGCAGTGGTTAAAATAACACCAGCTATCGAAAGGCATAATGCAAGTTATTTTAAGTCATATTTGAAATGATGACATAGAGATTAATGCGCTGTGCTGCAAGCACTAGAGTCATGGTTTCAAGCCTGGATTGGATTCGTTTTGCAAATTCTCAAACTGCACATACCTGAAATATTCAGGTCCAAATGTTGCTCGTTACGCTAGTTTTCACTTGTAACGAGATAAAAAGTTACACTTGACACAACAGTACGTTCAGCTAGCACTAGAAGATTGAAATCCTGTACGGCCACGGGTTACACTCTGCTAAACTATGTCAGATAGGACAAGTTTTGCGCCAAAAGAAATATTGACTCTGCTTTAAAGCTATATGAACGAAATTTGATGGG
Source organism: Enchytraeus crypticus (assembly GCA_905160935.1). Classification (NCBI taxonomy): domain Eukaryota; kingdom Metazoa; phylum Annelida; class Clitellata; order Enchytraeida; family Enchytraeidae; genus Enchytraeus; species Enchytraeus crypticus. The sequence continues at coordinate 157,455 of CAJHZI010000235.1, read as the reverse complement.
AACGCAAGGTGACGAGAAAGCAATGTTACGAGAACGCAATGTGACGGGAACTCAAGATGACGGAGAATGCTGTTAATCTCTATCTAACATAAAAATGTGGTCTGATTAAAACAAGAATTGCTATCAGTATCAGTATAAAAGTTACACAACTTTCTTGAATAGCTGAAAGATTCAAAATATCCTATCGGCCTCAAACGCAATCAATCGGATAAAATCAAAATACACGAGAAAGTTCCCAAACCAATGGAGGTCTTAAAACAAGTGAAACTGTTAACGGCCTTATCTCAATTGAAGCGTTTGCCTCAGGCTTGTTATTTCTTAAATAAATTATAAATATCTGTCACAAGAAAGGTTCAGAACATTAGGCCTACGAGATACAAAAATAAGAAAACAACACTTAAAATCTACCATACATAGCATCCAGAGATTTTCATTGACGTCCGTTCAATATATATAAATATATATAAATATATATATATATATATATATATATATATATATATATATATATATATACATATACATACATCCAGAGGACAAAAAATAATTTATAAAATAGTACAGCTTAGTAGGCTACGAAATAAGTAACCTATATTTTTAAAATGACTGACGACTGAAGAAAAGCCATTGCTTTCATTCCACACACTAAACAGTATATCACTAGCATTAAATTATTTTGCCGATATATATCTGGGCATAATTTAAGTACGGAATATCAACATATTACTCTTGGACGATGCTGGCCTATTTACGTGGGAAATTTTACCAGATCTGAATAAAATTGAAAATTTGAAATTTAGGGAATATAAAAAGTTAAAATACAGAATAGCATAAAAACATGTCGCAAAAATATGTAACATCTAGAGAAGGTACAGTTTGACATTCACGACAACATCTAGCCCTTGGTGATGTACAGCTGCATGGGTGACATCTTGTCCTTCTTCTTGACGGCCACTGAGACGAAGAGGACGAAACAGGCGTTGACGAGAAAGAGGAAGGCCGAGACTACAGCGAGCCAATAGGACCAGCCGAACGGCAGATAGTAGGTGTTGCCTCGAAACTTCGCCCCGAATATGGCAACAGAGATAACCGTCAGCGCACCTATGCAGCAGAAATTAGTAAAAATTTGTAGCAACATACAGATTAAAGTATATATTACAATGCCTCAATGGCTCAGTTTGTAAGCGCGTTAGGTAACGGAATGAAATTTTAAATGCTGTTCCAAAGATCCTGGGATCAATTCCCGGTAGAGCTGATCAGAGCTTAAAATCTTGGACATTCACCTTTCAGGGTACACCGGTACACCTGACGTCATTAAGAAAAGCCCTTCAAGCTTCTGACCTTGCCGTTAAAGCCACATGTAAATATGGTAATAGCAATGATAATCTGTAATGCCTGTTTCCACATTAATGTAAATATATTAATTCAGAGATGATGTAAGGGATTTAACCAACATTGACAACAAACATATGTTGACGAGTAATATGGTCCTCAATGGACCAATATTATGGTCCAGTATATGGTCCATAACGGACCAGTATTATGGTCCGGTAAATGGTCCTAAACTGACCGATATTATGGGCCGGTAAATGGTCCTAAACTGACTGATAATATGGTCTGGTAATATGGTCCTAAACATTACGGTAGTATATAGTCCGGTAACATGGTCCTGAACGGATCAGTAATTTGGTCCGGTAAATGGTCCTAAACTGACCGGTAATATATGGTCCTGTAATATGGTCCAAAACGGTACCGTATAGATAGCAACAACAATACGATTAGAGTGCTACTGTTGTCCGTGACAACATTGAGCACTGTTATACCAACTCAAAGCCGATAAACGGTGCGAGCCAAAATCCGGGTGGCAAGGGAGGAGGGGTACGTATATTTCAATAAGCAAGGTTAAGCAAAATCAGGTCCAGTTATAGTATTTGGATGGGCGATCAACTTTGAAGAAGTGAACTAAATTTGAAGAGATAATCACTGACAGCTCGATAAATCAGTGGCGCAAGCGCCAATGTGCTTAGATTCTGATGATGATTTCTTTGATGAAAAATTATAAGGCAAACCCTACACAGGCCTACAGGTCCTTATTGCTGGTTCTCTTCAGAACCAACAATAAAATAAAAATTTCATGCCATCACATAGAGTTATAATTTTATTATTTGCAAAAGAGAGAGATAGAGGACAGAGAGAGGGAGAGAGAGAGAGAGAGCAAGAAAGACACGGAATAAGAAAGGACGACAGAAATCGAGAAAACATGAAATCGCGGTACATACAGATGACAATCTGCAGCCAGCATTCAGCGTACAGAGTCTTCGCTCCGACGAGGAAAGCGATGTAGACGAAGAAGAGAATGACGATGAAGAAGACGTTGAAGCTCATAAGCCACTGACAGGCTGGCAGATCTGTGATAGCCTGGTCCACGAATTCTATACAGTGCAATACAAGACATTGAAGAAAATAAAGTAAATATTAAATTAAATTTTAAAATGACAAGTAATAATAATAATAAGAATAATTAAATATAACGTCCATTTCCTCATCCAAGGATGATGTCAGGGACGTCTCCACAGCACACACCAGTACAGATCAATTCACCAGATGCAGAACAATCTGCAAAAGAAATGTGTTGGGAGAAGTATGTTCCTAAACGAAAGCCAGTCCGATGATCAGAAATGGTCAGGGTAGATTATGTCTACCGTGTGAAAAGGTAAGTCTTAAGCTTACCAGAGAAACTTGAAAGAGAAAAACAAGAGCGAAGAGTAGCAAGTAAAGAGTTCCAGATTGTGGATGCTACGTAAGAAAATGAACGTCTGACCAATGATGTGAGAATATTTGGAACAGAGAGAAGAATGGCCTCGGTGGAACAAAGTGCACGTGAGGCACGATAGGGAAGAAGAATTTCAGATAAGTAAGAAGGCTTGCCAAATCGCAGAGTTTTGAAAGTTAACATAGAGCATAATGATGTCAGGACGGTATATCGTTGAAAAAAATAATAGTCATTTATAGTTAAAGGATACAAAATTATTAATTTAGGCCTGTATGTAGATACTCCAGACCAATGAATTCATAAGCTACAATTATTAATACCTATTCATTATTGAATAATGCTAACAGTATCCTGCTCTTTGCAAAATGCCACAGTAGTGATAGATGGAGAAGAGGATCTATTAGTCTGTGGAGATATATATCACGATATAGCAGATAAGAGTTCTGCTGTCTGAAATAAGAGATACCAGTTGGTCTAAAACACAGATGTGGTTAGCACAAAGATATCGTAGCACATGCGACAAGTATGTTCATCTCCATATCTGTTTTGGTCCAATCTTAGAAACATATGCAGATATTGGAAGCTTCATTTTGCACTTTTATGATTAGGTATCTGGCAACAATTTTCCTTTATTATTATTGCTATATATTGGTATCCTATGTTGAGTTTGAGACAATCATATGTTGTGCCCGAGAGACTAAAGAATAAACCAACTGTTGACTGTACATGTCACAAGGGGTAAAAAAGCAAAAATTCATAAATGCAACGAGAAACCACCTCAGAAGCCATATATTTTCCCCAGCTATGACTACATAAGGCATGGGAGAGGCATAGCTTGTTTATAAGTGTGAAAGCAGACTCTCAGTATGAATATATATCCCTTGGCAGAACACTAGACAGAGAGAGAGATAGAGAGAGACAGAGAGACAGAGAGACAGAGAGAGAAAGAGAGAGAGATTGGTATACCTCCGGGCACGAAAGCTCTGATCAATGGCCTGTTAGTCATGTCTACAATGCAATCCCCTCTGTTACAGAATCGGAACAACCCGAAAGATCTCGCTTCAAGAACAATCTGTCCATCGGGTCGGCTGTAATACTCCACCCACCACGCCGTTCCTCCATAGGCGGCAAAGAAGATGATGGAGCAGAAGAGGGCGACGACGATGGAGCCCCAGCTCAACATCGTGTAGGGCCGGTCCCACGTGCTCTTGTGCATCAAGTCCTTCATGATGATTGGTCGACGACTATATATACTATCAAAGAGTCGACGATGAAAATGATAAAACTACTACAATTTTATAAAATACTCACACTGTTAATATTGTCATCTATAACTTCATTATACTGTGAGTAAAAGTTGTAATAATATTAAATGAAGACAATTGTCTACATATTACATATTTATTTGTCTTATCAATTGGCCTTATTTAGGAATTATAAATATGATGCAGCGATAAAATTTCAATAAATACTCGCTACAAATTTGTAATTGTAAAATGACAGAGTTGGGATTAGCTAATTAGAAAATTATACTATTATATGACGTTATGATGTCAGAGTTACTGCAGAGAGACAGACAGAATTAGCTCATATATTTCATTATTTTTTCTAGATGGCTACACAATCTGAGTAGAATTTACATAATGTACTTGACTAAATTTTTAAAAATTTTGAATATATAGGCTTACTGTATATAGAGTTTTAAAACTATAAACTAATAATTAGTAACCACAACAATTAGAGCGCTATTGTCGTCAATAATAATGTGAAGCACTAGTGAATCAAATTCAAGCCAACGAGCAATAACAAATGAGTCCAAAACGGCGCAATGTCCAATATCCAGAAAAATAGTGAATAGTACAGATAAAAGTAGTGATTTAAAGCTAAGGTAAAGCTGAGGTTAAAGTCAGTTTCCTCACTCCAAAGCGATGTCAGTGACGGGAGAGCCCAGGATTTGAACCCGCACCTAACTGATTCGCGGTCGAGTGTCTAACTGACTTCGCCACTGGCTCCAGCCAGTACACTGCTCCAGCCAGTACATTGGCTCCAGCCAGATTTAGTACAGATTAAATGATAAATGATAGTTTATTGACCGCTTTTATAAAATATAAGTCTTTATCTGCATTGCTTTATCTGAATTATTTAAAACTTCGTTAACTTCAATGAATTAACTTGAAAAATTAGTTGGAACAACTTTATATTGAAGCTTCGTTTTCATTTACTTTTAAAACTTATTGCAGTTTGAGAGTGCGCAATAGTATTGATATTGCATTGCTTATGTCAAAATTCAGTGAATTTTGCTACAAAATTCTACCGCTCAATAGATTAGTATATTAGGTATAATAGTAAATTAAGAGAAATCACTAACAAACACTAGAACATCCACAATTCTACCTGTCTATCTAAAAATTGTAAACAAACTTGTACAGGTGTGCTGAAGGGATTCCCGGGGCTTCTCTTTAAAAATTCCCTTCACTACTCACTGTGTGTGCATAAACAATTACACACTAAACTCACCGGGTGAAAGCTTCACTAAATATCGCATAGTTATGTTCCTAATAATTTTTTTATATTTATGCCATTATTATATTTACCTTAGTCACGACACTAATAAGAAACCGATACAGAAACTACCGAGTGAGAAGCCATATCAAATCGTCGGACTAATCTGGCCAGACTATTCAAATCATCGAATGCAAGAGTACAGCTTTCTTATATTGGATTTTCTCAATTGTTCATTGGAGAACACTCAATCAAACAATCAATCAATCAATAAGAATTTAAAGTTCCGGTTCATCGCCATAAAGCAACGTCAGGAACGTCTCTTTGCAGACTCTGCACAAACAAACACCAAAACACCACACGATGACGTTCGACTGAGTAGTGGGTATACAAAGACCACAAGAGAAAGCTAGAACAAAACAGTATAAGTCCAAGATCCAGGACAAGAGGGTCACAATTTAGACCTATGGCGGAAAGAAATGAGTTTTAGCTTGCCAAGGAAAGTACAATACAATTACAAGATCAGAAACACCGAGTGCCTGTCCATGGCAGATTTAATGCTTGGCACAGTGGGAAGGTTTTCCCTAGAGGAGCGAAGACAACGGAAGGCTGATAAATTGATAAAAGTTATGATAGATTAAGGATGGATTACCAAAATTTAAACATTTGAAAGTCAAATAAGCTATAGGCCTATATATCTTGAATTTTATTCGTTCAGAGACTGGAGCCAGTGAGAGCTAAGTAATGATATAACAACAATTAGAGTGCTACAGTCATGAATGACAACATCGAGCACTATTGAGACAAAATCAAGCCGGCGAGCAAAAAGAAGAAAAAAATTACTACAATGTAGTCTTGAAAAGTTTGTGGCAGTAGATAACGAGTACCGGATTGTACATTAGTTAGGCCTGTAATAGGTCTACATAGGCCTGTAACAGGTCTACATAGGCCTGTAATAGGTCTACATTCCATCTAAATTGAGAAAATAATGTAAAAATCTAACGCGACAATTACAATGTAATGAAGGTTGACTATACAATGCTAGGTGTAGCTGTTTCTCAAAATTAGTCTACACTTTGAAGTATTATATTCACATAACACTTTGAGTACGGGTAAACAGGATGGTTTCTCAGGGAATGACATCCCTGCCCAGTAAATGTTAGTCGAAGCTGAGGAAAGCATAGGGGTCCAACTCGTCAAAAGCAGGATCCCCAAGAATATTTGTATATCAAAAGGAATGTTATAGATGATTTAAAGATTCATTCGTATGTGAACATGAAGAGGAAAACGGAAGATAGAGATGAGGGAGAAGTTATATAACATGGACCTGTCAGTAAGCAGTGCACTAAGAGAAAGGGAGAACAGTTGAACGACCATTCATATTGATACCTGCCACATTTAATACCATAATTATGTTTATTCTTTTCTTCAGTTGTTCATGTTTAAACCATTCGGAGCGTCTCTTGCGATTTTTCTTTATGGTCTATTCCCGGCCAAGAATTGAATTACAAGCCGCGAGTTATAAATAAAATTAGAATTTAATTCGAAAATCTCGATCAGGATCAGAGATTTGAAATGTTTTTTAAAACCGACGCCTAAAATCAATAATAAAAATTCGTTTGCATTAAAATCATTTCAGCATATTATGTACATGTATATAGGCCTACGTATATGTGGTAGGCCTATACGTGCGCATCAGCGTTTGTGTTTTATGGTAAAGTAAACACGCATTACAGTGAAATGATCAACTACATGTATGTTGATACCTATCACTTTTTAACACCGCTTGTTTAAACCTTTAGGCAATTTAGTCCATTATCCGTGTAACCAGTCCTGTGAATGTCCGAGATTGTAATATTTTGGCCGCTCGGCCGGGAATCGAACCCAGGAGGTTCATTCAATTCACCTCAGGATTTGTCATTTAAAAGTTCATGACGTTAATCATTGCGCTATTCTGACATTCGACACATACGCTTAGGCCCCTATTGTTAAAAGATTTCTGTTTTATGAGAAGATCCATTGATCCTACACTGTAATTGAGAATTCATCAAATGCGCTTGTATAATAACAATAGTAGACAGCAGAACTGGATGGGTCATGTACTGAAAGTGAATGGTTTATAAAAGAGAAAATTGAAAGAAGAATGAAAGGAAAAAGGTAAGGGGTAGACCAATACTTGGGATGCTGGATAATTTGATATCTATTTCATATGAATTTGATATCTATTTCATATGAATTGAAAGGCAGAGGATGGTATTATTGTCACATAATATTCCACGCAATACTCCACATGATATTTACATATAGTGTGGAGGATGTATATGCCATGTGCATGACAAATGGCAGTGCACTAAGAGAGACAGCGAGAGAGAGAGAGAGAGCGCAACACAATGCTGATTTACTTTCACTTCAGATGCAAATAGGGGGCCTACAAATCCAACTAGATTTTAGTTACAAATTTACCATTAACAAAAAATGACAATGCAAAACCTCAACAAATACAGTTATGTACTAGCCTATCAACATTAACTCAAACAGTTTTTCTGTAAGTAATTAGTATAATTTCTACAACAACTGATATATTAGGCTTACTAGTTTGTACACTATAATTATAATAGATAATTCTTATAAATTAGACTTATTCTAGCCTTACCCGTGTTGTAATCGGGTTGTTGAAGAATAGACTAACCGTAGACTGCACGTGTCGTAAAGGTGACAAAGCACTAAGATCCAAATCAATTTCAGAAAAGCCATAAGGTAGGAGAGCGCCTAGGCTCCAGAAATAGCTACACAATTTGCTAAAACGAATGGAAACTCTATTCGTATTCCGACTCTAGCTACACTGTGATTCAAGGGAAGATAATAATGATGATGACGAAGATGATGATGAAGATGACTTGAGTTAATTAAATAACTCTTCAAGTGTTTAACACATTTAATTATCATTATTCATACATTTAGTTCATTGACAGCTAGTTAGCGTCGCTGTTATTTGTCTTCATGTTACAGTTTAAATCACGAATCACTAGTTAAGGACCAGTTCAGTATTGGCGGGTCCAGAAAGACTGTCAGCGAAAGGCAGAGAAAACGTATTTATATGATCTTGTCTTCCCTCAGATGTATCGAGAGAACCCAGTGCGTAAATTCTACAGCTATTCACAGCAATATCATTGTTGTTCCAGGCCTGGCTCGTCGCTAACTATTGTTCATTCGGCTAAAAAAATTAACAATATACTTCAGCTATATTTATTCTCAACGTGTTGTGCTCGGGTGTGGTTGCGGTCACTGTAGAATATGAAAACCGCAAACAATCTGCCGCGTGTACGTAAGAGACGACTAAGGTGCTGAGGAAGGTGCTGAGGAAGGCAGAGGGGACCCATCTCACCATTTAATTTCCCCTTGATTAAAACGCATACAGAACTAAACAAATGAAGAAGTTGAAAGAGTCTTGAGAGTCGGTACAGATAGAGAGTTAGTAAATGTTATAAGAAATAGAATGACAAGCAGGATAGGACATATCATATGAGGGAATGCTTTGCTGAATGATATAGTTGAAGGAAGATTTCAGGGAAAAGAGTTTAGATGCAAACCAAGACATGAGAGGTTGGATGATTTGATGTTTAAAAATTATATAGAGATGAAAGAAAAGGCTTAGGATTGGTTGAAAGAGTTCTATGCGGTGGACCTGCAGTTAGGAAATGCACTAGAAGAAGAAGATATTGACTTCAGCTATATCTATAACTACTATTATCGTTATTTTCAAAAGACACACTAGTTTAGTTCTTTTACTCTCAACTACTTAGTTACTTTACTTATCCACCGGCGCTGAACAGTTTCAATCATTGAGATAATTTTAAAATCTTCCTTGAAAGCAGCTGACAACAAGTATCACATTGGCAATAACGACCGAAACAACGTAAACTCTGGTAACCCGTGGCTTGCCACTGCTACAACACAAGTGGGGCAGTAAGCACAGGCCACACTGTAGGAACTCTAGAACGATGATCCCGTATCTCTCGATCAATACACATTTCTGTCTCTGCTTAGCGACGCCCCATTCCTCCCTGCAATCGAAAAATTTACAGATATCATTATTAAAATATTTGAATTAAAAAAAAAATTGTAATATTATACGACTATATTATAACTTAGCTATTCTCATATAGGCCCTAATGCTATTTCTCAACAACGGATAAATTGTCTCAGTCATAAAATGACAATTCTGCAAATGATACCTATTTGGTCAGTTAGATAGACCTATGATGAGATAAAAATCACTTAAAAGTATGTGAAAATGTTCGAGATTATGGTCTTAAGAAAAGAGGGTGGTGATGGCTAGAATTAAGAAGATAACGGAGTTGCACAACCTGGGTTATATCTGATATTTTTCCAAGGGGGATCGTTAGGGGTATCGAAGGATTGCCAGGGAGTTCATCAGGGCTTATCATATGGGGAAGCTAAAACCGGGGATTAAAACTTTAGAAGAGGCAACATATCTGCCAACTAGGATTGAACCATCCCAACCCCTAAGCAAATACATTCCTGAGCTGCAACCAACTACACTAAAGAGCAATATGAGATTGCAAAGGCCCAATCAGTCAGCAGGTAATTATAGATCCCAAATATATCTGGCAGTCTAGTTTGAAAATAAGTTATTCTTAACGAAATCAAATCTTTCAACGGGACTTCTCGTCAAATTCCCATCTTAAGGTGATAGCAGAGGTTTAAGTGGCGATGTCGGTAAGATATTCGACTGAAGATCAGTATGTGCGGAGCTTAAATCTGGCTCGCCCGTCACTAACATCGCTTTCGAGAGACGAAACTGACGTTAACATCAGTTTTACCAGCTGATAAATGTAAAGCCGCAAAGGCAGCGTTAATGTCAGTTTCATCTCTTGAAATCAATATCAGTGACAGGTGACCCCAGGATTTGAACCCCGCACATACCTATCCGCACATATAAAGCTGGTAAAGCTAAGGTTAACGTCAGTTTCATCTTTCGATAGCGATATCAGTGACGGGCGAGCCCAGGATTTGAACCCCCCCCCCCGCACATACCTAGCGCACACATTACTATTATTATTAACAACGAAAACTTATATAGCAGTGTCATGGCCGAACTCGGTCTTCGAGACTACTTTACAGGAAGAGTTCAATTGTAATCATGAGCTGAATAACAATTACAGTTAAATTAATATCTAAACTAGTAAAAATTTCTACATATGAGCGGAACTTTACGCTATCCAGCAACACTCATTCCTGACTGCAAAATACAAAATACTCATAATAAACATTCATTCGTGTATAGTACTTTCATGTAGAAAAACTACGCGACCACAACAATGTTTTCACACCACGACGGAAAGCTAAATAGTTAGACTCATGTCTCATGACTGTTAGGTGTCAAACCATTCCAAACGAAAGTCGCGGCAGAAGGCCAGGCTCGGTCACCTAGCTAGGCATTTGTTCTCGGCCGAATGAGTTGTCCCGAACCATCTGACCGAAGACCGTGACGCTGACGACCCTGAGAAGCATACAGAAGGTCAGAAGAGAGATATTCTGGTCCACAGCCGTGCAGTGACCGCCACGTTAGGCATGCAATTTTAAAAGTCACCCGCTCACGTACCCTCAGCCAATGCAGCTGCATTAACAGTGGAGTGACGTGATCTCCTCTTCTGCCGCCATGGATAAGTCTCGCTGCTGCATTCAGAACCGTCTAATACACATACACGCAGTTACAGAATATATATATACTATATAATACTGTATATACTATATAATACTATGCTCTTACAGTTTCTTTTATCCGATGTTTTCTGTCTCTCTCTGCTCGACTCTCTGCTGGGTCTCCTCTTGTCCCTCGCCCTCCTGTCAGAGGCCGTCCTCACCATCGCCTCCATGATGTCCTCGTCCCCTGTCTCGTACACCGACTCCGACTCAGACCCGTTCCCTGCGAACCTTCGAGAGTCCAGCCGACCTGTTCGGGTCAACCAAACACTCGCTCGTCAGTCAGTCCTTATACAGCTCAATTTAACGTCTGTTATCGTATCACAAGGGACACTTTCAGGTTCTACTTGGTTTTGTATCGATGTTCTGTTGTTCTGTCAAGTGGTGGGGTCTAAGAAGGTACACGATCCTATCCACAGTCTACTGTTAGTAGAAAGAGCACTCCATCGATAAATAAGCTAGTTCCTTCACAAAAAACTACGCCTTGTCCACATTTTAAATCGGTTAGAGCTTCGAGGAAACTACTAAGATTTTTTTGTTTGGAAGTCCAGAAGTGTTTTGCAAGCCTGCGTCAATCTCTATAAACAAAATATGGCACAACATTACTATTATCTGTTATAGTACATTATTTTTTATCACACCAGCGTTTAAACGTTCCTACAAACCACAGAATCCGTTGACTGATAGTGGAGGTGTGGATAGTATAGAATACCACGAAAATCCGACTCAGAATAATAAAAAAATACGACATTCGACTGCGGATCAGTATGTGCAGGATTCAAATCCTGGGTTCTCCCGTCACTGACATCGCCTTCGAGTAGAAAACAGACGTTAACATTAGCTTTAGCTTATGTTAACGTCTGTTTTCTACTCGAATGTTTTCTTTTAAAGAATATTAGCAGCATATTGACGTAATTTTAATAATAATTTTAATAAATTAATTTTTAATGTAATTGCAATTGTACTACACGTAATTGTATTCCAACAGCAAATGTACATGGACAAAGGTATTGATTTTTAGTAAGTTCATTAAAGAGTGAGATAAAATTCTACGAGTAATATGTGTATTGAACCTGCCATCTTTAAGTACATCTATATGCAATTTAAACTCAGATTTACTTCAAGTATCAACAGGAATGTTTGGTACAAATTAAAAAACTTTACAGCGAAATGATTGCCCTTACTTGTATCCATCACTTGTAACATTACATGTTTGGAATACTCGTTACTTAATTCAAATATCCCAGTTTCTTGCAAATATCGCACATTTTACCTAAACATTCTGCTTTACTCTACAGGTAAAATTTTCCCCTTCTCTCTCACTCTTTCTCTATATCTCTCTCTCTGTCTTTCTCATTCATCGTTGCACTGATCACACGACCTCAAGAAGAACAACAACTTTAAACTTCACGACGTTACCTGACGCTCCACACACTGAGCTATTGAGCTGAACTATACTCACTGAGTGACGGATACTTGACAAGTCTTCCATTAGGAACCTCGGGCTGCTGCTGCTCTATGGATGGAGCAGGTCTCAGTTTTCTTTCCATGATTCCAGATTTAGAGTTACACGAATCCTAACAGATATAAACAGCATCGCAAGCACTCGCCATTTCATCATTATCATCATCATCCCTTGAATCCAAGTTTAACCAGGGTCAGGATACGAATAGACTGTATCAAATCCTCTCTGTCCTACATCATATCATCCATCAGTCAATCCCCTATTTGAGACTTTTCCATTCGTTAATTAAAACCGCACTAATTATATTACTTAAACCTATTTAATGCAATCACGAGCAATTTATCGCATAATTAGTTGATTATGCATCAATCCATTGCAATCAATCAGGCCTATATTGGCATTTGATTAATTAATTTTACAAATTAGCACACGTAAATCGATTACAGTCAGTCACGTCATCATCATAATCATCGTTATCTTCTATTGAATTCCAGATTAGCTAGGGTCGGGATAAACTTTTCCATTCGCTTGAGAAAAATATGCCATTTCTTCAGCCTAGCTTGGCGCTCACCAAACGAATGCCATTTCTGACGTTGGTTTGAATCGCAGTGCTTTGTCGATTGGATGGAGATAAAGAGAGATAAAGAGATATAAAGAGAAGAGATACTGTACATCTAGAGAGACGTTACTGCGAGATAGAGAGAGATAAAGAGAAGAGATAACGTATATCTAGAGAGACGTTACTGCGAGATAGAGAGATAGAGAGAGAGAGATAAAGAGAAGAGAGTAGACTGGATGGAGATAGAGAGATATAAAGAGAAGAGATAACAGATATTTAGAGAGACGTTACTGCGAGATAGAGAGATAGAGAGAGATAAAGAGAAGAGATAACTTACATTGAGAGAGACATTACTGCGAGATAATCGTCTGATGCTCTCATTGTTAGACTGAACGAGTTTGCGATCTCTCTGCGCTAGGATCTTCTCTCTCACTGTTCTGTACTCAAGAGCGAACTCTGTCACTATCTTACAGAATTGCTGCACCTTTACCTCCAGCACAGACTCCGGTGTGTATCCGAAATACAATAGAAATCTGTGAAATCTGTCAACGGAAGAAAATATATACTAGAGGATAACGATACAATGCGATGAATGTTTAACATCCGGTTCCTCACTCGAGGGTGATGTGAGGGACGTCTCAAGTAGAACATACAAGCTGTTCAACATCATCAAAGGGAACTAGCACAGACCGAAAAGAAAGCGAGATTAATAACAGTGCAGTCAAACTAAACACAGAATCGTTACTATTCATTAGTTATTCTAAAGAAATACGATCAATATTTAATCAATCAGTAATTCAACTGCTGACTCAACCAATCAGAAAATGAGCTACTCAATAAATCAATTAGCAATAGCTACTCAATCAATCAATCAATTAGCAATAGCTACTCAATCAAAGATTGGTCATTAAGAAGTGTGAGTGAGAGAAAATGAAGTGTAATTATTTAGCCTTCCATTATCAAAGCTTTTGACGAAAAACAGAGTGCTGCGTATGTTGCAAAGTTAACTGACCATCGAAATCAGTATTTCTTTAATACAATTAACTCTAATTATCTAACTCGCAATGAGCCAGTTAAATAAAATTATATACAAAATGTTAGTCTAAGTTTTAGCCAAAATGTTGTTTAAAATTATAATTTCAACTAAATCATAATGAATAGGAATTAAACCAAGAGGCTTGGCGAACCTGTTAATAATTCGGCAGTGAATTATCTTCAGCAGAATTATTCTCTCGGCATAATCAGCTAACTTTTCTGACAGTCTGCAAAGTATAAAAAGAGTCAGCAATTAATGAGTTAATTCAAAACATTTAAGTAGTTACCTTTCTTCAAACTAACTGATTAATTTACTCAATTTAATGATCGATTTATTGAGCCAAGTTGGTAACAGTTTAAAGCTAGCTTACAGTTTTGAGCTCGCTTATTGATGATTGACTGATAGATTGATTGATTGTTTGATTGATTAACGGACTGACTAACTAAATAATTTATTGATTAATTAACTAATTAATTTATTGATTGATTGATTAACTGACAGACTTACTGACTGACTGACTGACTAATTGATTGATTGATTGATTGATTGACTGATTAATCTATTGATTGATTGATTAACTGACTGACTGAGAGACTGACTGATTAAATGATTGATTGATTGAATTATTGTAGTAGGTAATGACTGTGACTAACTTGTTTTTCAGGGCCAGGTTGTTGTCTCTTTTGACGATAGCTCTCAGAAAGTCCCAGCAACTCTTACAGTTCTGCTCTAACTTACCAATCTTATCTTGAAGCTCCTCCCAGTCAACCTGTCACATCACATAACATCACATTAACATAATACAATATCGCATAACATAGCATAACATCATATTAATATAATATGACATCATATAGCATCGCGTGACATCACGTTAGCATAATATAGCATCACATAGCATCGCGTAACATCACATTAACATAATATAACATCACTTAACATCGCACAAACACCACATTAACATAATATAACATTACATAACATCAAATAAAATCACACTAACATAATACAACCTAACATAACATCACATATCACATAATATCACACTAACATATAATAACATCATATCACAAAAATTCGAACAATGTCGCTTAATATCAATCTCACGTCAAATAAAAATGATGGCATCACTTCACATAGCATCGCATAATATAATACGACATCGCATAAATAACAACGAATAACAAAGCCTCGCCTAACACAACGCAACATCACCTAACATAGTATCCTGCAACATACCATAACATCGCATAATATAACATAAAATTGCATAACATAACAGAACACTACAAAACATGTCAATGCATTATGCATTGACGAGTTATGTATTGACAGAGAGATCTAATGCATTATATAACAGCAGCAATAACAGCAACAGTTAGATTAATGTCGTCAATGACAATATTGAGCACTAGTGATCAAAATTCAAGAAATCCCATCATACATATAAGTAGTAAGTAATATAACAAAAACAGTATACAGCATTACAATATTCATATAACACCACACAGCATCACATAACATAATATCACATCGTATAACATAACACAATATCATATGACAGAGCATCACATAAATCACATAAAATCACATTGCTCACATAACATAACGTCACATCACACAAAATCACATAACATTATGCAACATCAAAGAAATGACATTAGAATCAACCATATACTGTACCACCACAAAGCATCGCGTGACATCACATATAACATAGTATCACATAACATCACATAACATAGTATCGCATAACATCACATAACGTAGCATCACATAACGTAGCATAACATAACACCACGTCAGAGAATAACTCTATTAAGCTGACTACATACAATTAAAGCCAAGCAAGTCAAAGCCAAATTAACGTCAGTTTCTTGCTCAATAGCGTGTCAGTGACGAGGGGAGCACTGGATTTGAATCCTGCATCACTGATCCGCTGTCCAACAACTTGCCAACAAGCCACCGGCTCAGCCCTTCAATATTTTGTTCGTTTCTATAACCAATCAGATATCCACCATATTGAGCTTTTCCTAAAACACGATCCTTCATTGGTATTAGTTGACGAAATGGACAGTTGTAGATATATTATGGAAATCAGAGAGGTCACGAAAATCACCTACTTACTGCTATATACGCAAACAAGCAAGAGGATATAGAGAGATACAGAGACAGAGAGAGAGAGAGAGAGAGAGAAAGATGGAGAAGGAGCGCCCCAGCGAGAGTAAACCCGCATTATAGTGAAATGATCAACTATGTTGATATCTATCACTTTTTAATGCCACATGTTTAAACCGTTAGGCATTTTATTCCATTTTCCGTGTAACCAGTCCAGTGAATGTCCGAGATTTTACACTCAGATCAGCACGGCTGGGATTCGAACCCACGAGGGTTCAATTCACCTCAGTATATGTCATTTAAAATTTCATGACGTTAACCCTTACGCTATTAAGACATTCTAGATAAAGAATAGAGAGAGAGATAAAGGGAAAGAAAGAGGACTAGAAAGACATATACAGAGACAGACACAAAGAGAAATAGACAGAGACAGAGAAAAGAGAAATAGAGACAGAGAGATTGACAGAGAGAGAGAGCGAGAGAGAGAGATAGAGAGAGAGATCGAACCGTGGCACATCTGCTGAAGGCTGGTATATCAGAATAGAGATCAGTCGAGTCTCTGAACTGATCCACCACGTGACCGGCTAGATGATGCAGCAGGGAATGTTTGTGAACAGTGTCCTTGACCTCAGGCACGTGAGACAGGTAGTCAAGCGTAAAACCTTTAGCCTGCAATTAATCAATCAGACATTCAGTTAAACAATCAAACGACCAATTGATAAATCCATCAATCAATCAAATCATCAATCAATCAATTAATTGGTCAATCAAACAATCAGTTAATCAATCAAATGACCAATTAATAACTCCATCAATCAATCAAACCATTTCAAGCAATTAATCGATCAATGAATCAATCCGTCCAATATTAATCAATACATCGATCGATCAATCATTCATTCAATCAATAAATGAATCTAACTATCAGTGAATTCACTTGACACGCTAGATAATATATCAGGCACAGGTTATAACAGGTTATTTTAGTACACGGAAATTAAGGAATTAGGCTGTAGCCAGTAGCCAAGTCGGTAAGATACTCGACCGCAGATCAGTATGTGCAGGGTTCAAATCCTGGGCTCGCCCGTCACTGACATCGCTTTCGAGTGAGGAAACTGACGTTAACCATAGCTTTACCAGCTTTAACACGGTCTGTCCTAAAATAACCTCATAGTGTCGCGAATCGAGAGTCCAATTTTAAATTATAAATGTCTGAAGTAAATTTATAAGAAATTAATGAATTTGAAAATAAAGCAGATTTAAAACGAATCAGTTAGTTCCAAAACTCGGTCAAAATTTGACGTGCATAGAGAGAGAACCATGTTTATTGAAGTACACATACACGTATACATACATGCACAAGGTCATCAAAGAGGGATCTATAACCTATCTAGTTGACAGCCATCAATCACGCAAGAGTAGCCAAACATCCATGTACAATTGAAAATTAGCAAAACATACTAGAGAAAAAGCAGTAGTAACTAACTAGAGTGCAAGTTGAAAAGACAGTGTACACCAATTATCGGTATAATAATGAAACCGCACACTAAGATATATTTAAGCAAACAACCTAAGTAAAAGCAATAATAGCATGATACTTGTCAACAATAACCTATATTTATCCTTACAAAATACTAAGTAGATAGCTTTTGTATCTCTTATTGAATAAGTTCAAAGATTAAATATTACAAATTTCTAAGGGAACATTATTCCAAATCATTACACAGTTAAAAATATAAGATTTGAAGAAAAGCTTGCTATTATTAGAAAATATATAATTAGTGCTCGACAGTCTAGTATTGTAATAACGATTTTGATGGAGAGAATTAATGATGTCACGAATTGCCGTAGACATAAAACCGTCAAAATTAATACACCTATAAATTAACTTACCTATAGAAAGTATATATAGTTGCGATACAGGTAATGTATTGAAGTTGGTATATTATTCTTTTACAGTACAGAACCTGGATTTATTTTGTAGAGTTAGTAAGATTCTGTTACAAGAATAGTGCAGAGGCGGTAAAGACTTAGAGGCTGTTTTTCCATAAAGTTATATACCATATTGAATACGCGAATAAACAAGGGAAAAACACAGATTTTTACGGCATTCCTGAGGTATATAGTCCCTTCGTCTGTAAAACATACCATTAAAGCTATTGACCTTGCTGACTAATGCATCGATATGATTTTTAAAAGTAAGGTTCTCATCAAGTAGGATGCCCAGAAATTTAGTGATAGAAAGTTTACCAATTGAACAATTATTTATTTTAACACACATCTCATTTGACGTAATATTTACGCTATCATCATCTTTAGGAAAAAATAATATATAAGCCGACTTGGAACAATTAATTGTTAAACGATTGCAGAGAAACCAACGATTAACTTATGAGCAAGTCTGGTTAGCTGCCTGGTACAGTTCTTCAAGGTTCTTACCGTGCACAAAAAGATTGGAATCGTCGGCAAATAGTTTTAAGGTAGCATTGGTGCAAGCAAATTGTAAGTCATTAACGTAAATTAAAAATAACAATGGTCCTAGTATTGAGCCCTGAGGCACGCCCATTCTGATATACTTTATATCAGACGGTATATCTCCTATTAAAGTATATTGTTGTCTGTCGGACAAATATGATTTTAACCAATTATAAGCTTTACCACGAATACCATAATTAGCTAATTTAAGGAGCAAGATACTATGATCGACTGTATCAAAAGCTTTACTTAAATCTAAAAAGATGCCCATAGTTTTACATTTCTCGGCATTTTTATTTGTTAGTAAATTGATACAGCTGAAAAGCGCATCAATTGTGGAATGGCCTTCTCTAAAACCAAATTGAGTCTCAGATAAAGTATTGTTAATATTAAAGAAATCAGCCAGTCGTTTGTAGATCACTCAAAAATGTTGCTCAAGTTACTAAGTAGAGAAATGGGTCTATAGTTAGATATATCATGATTACAACCCTTTTTAAAAATAGGAATTACTTTAGCGAGTTTAAAACTTGTGGGAAAGAAGCCTTGCTCTAAAGATTTATTTATAATGAAAGTAATTGGGTTGACAATGTATTCAGCACCGAGCTGAAGAATTTTACTGGATATTTTACCATCTCCTGTGGCGTTACTTTTATTTAGGCTTTGAGTAATATTGAAGATTTCATTATTGATGGTTGGGTATATGAATATTGAATTTGGGATATTTTCAGGAAGGTCAGACTGGTAGTCATTAAAATTATTTGGTATTTCATTGGCTAAGTTAATACCAACATTGATAAAGTAGTTGTTAAATTCATTCGCCATTTGATATTTATCATAAATAAAAACCATTTTTAGAACCAATTCTATCAATTAAATTGTTAGCTATTTTATTTTTGTGACTAGTGATGTCGTTCAGATTCTTCCATATATTTTAGCGGAATTTTATAGTGCATAGATTTATATAATCGTTCATTCTCATTCCACTAATAAGATTAAAACTTGGCTTAGGATGATAATCGAATTGTCATTAAAAATAAGAATTGAGGTCGGCACAAATTTCACACAAACATCAACAACACAGACACGCATCGCTTGTTTGAATCTGATCTGAATCTCTGCACAGTTTGCAAACAATTGGCTGTTTATCTTTGAAAGGTTTTGTCAATTTTCTCTAAACATAATTCTATTTTCTTTAATTTAGATTGAGTGAAAATCAATTGGAGCATGCTAAGAACATCATAATGGTTGCGTTCCATGTTGCTTTTTATTGCAATGTATTTCCAGTAATAAAATGTCCTGCAAAGAAGTCGTAAGGTCTCTTTCGAAACCTCAAAATCACTTCTTAACTACTTTCTTATATTCAAAAGCCTAAAGTTTAATTATTTGTAATAATGCATACTGCTTGCTAAATGTGAATATATATTTTTGTCTCTCCATGCACAAAGGGCTGAGTCGGTGTCTTGTTGGCAAGTTGTTCGATATCGGATCAGTCGGTGCAGGATTCAAATCCAGTTCTCTCCCCGTCACTGATATGCTATCAAGCAGGAAACTGATATTTAACTTGGCTTTAGCTCTACCGGATAGTTTCAAAATGACAGTAACAAAATAAATAACTAAATTTTAGAATTTTAAGCTTTAGACGAATTTTATTAGACGTCCCTGACATTGCCTTATGGCGAGGAACCGGACGCTATATTCTCATTGATTGATTGATTTATTGATTGATTGCTGAGATAGTTCACCTTAGCGTTGTTGAGACAGTTGCCGAGTGACAGCAGGACAGCCAAGATATACCTGAGAGTAACGCACCGCCTCATCTCCTCCATACCAACCTTCAGGTCCAAGATTGCATTGGCTATCTCCTAAAAATCAATCAATCAATCAGTCTCTCTCTCTCAGTGCGCTGCCTACTGGCAGGTCCAATGGCTCATGATAGATAACGCCTAAACTCTTCTCTGTCTTCCGCTTTCCTCTTCATGTCCACATATGAGTGGATCTTTATATCATCTAACATTCTTAATCTTGGTCTGCCTCTGCTTCTCTTTCCATCCATTCTACCTTCAGTGAACTCTTTTAGTAAATGATCCCAGCTCACTCAGTCTACCTAGAGTTAAATAAATATTTTACTTCTCAACCTGATATATAAGAAAAGTAATAAGCTACTAAATACCTAAATAAAAAATATAACAATAATTCATAAAGAGAAATAATAGCGTTTAAAGAATTGCTTCGGCTCATCGAAACCAAAATTCATTTATCACATATGCATAAATACAATCAACCAATAGAATCAATCAATAAATCATAATACAGTATATCAGTACATCAATCAAGCAATCGTAATTCAATCAATTAATATAACAATCAATCAATCAACCAATTATAATATAATCAATCATTACAACAATCAATTAATCATAGTACAATCAATAAATAATAGCATTATAAAGCACTCCTTAAATCCTCCTTCATAAAAGGTTATGCCTTACGCTTACATTATGTAGCCTATAGCCTGAAAAAATATGGCTTATTAAGTGGTTTCCAGTTGTCATTTTTGGTTTTTGATTTGTCGTCTCTTACGACACGAGCAGTTAACCGTTGGTCTTTCCTTCAGAGTCCCGGACACAACATGGGAACACAAAACACACGTCACAGTCTCAGAGATACGGCTAATTATTTATTTCATATAACTACATCAATAGAAAATAATAGAAATTAAAAATACAGTCAATCAATCAATAAATAGGAATTTAACGTTTGGTTCCTCGCCATAACGCAATGTCAGGGACATCTCTTGCAGACTCTGCACAAACATAGATACTAACACACGAGATATCAAACGAATTAAAATAGTAAACTTTAAATTAAATTAATGTTTATATATTCTTTATTCAAATTAATTAATTAATCACATCAGTCTATTTGTATCCCGACCCTAGTTAAACTGTGATTCAAGGGAAGATGATGATGATGATGATGATGATGATGATGATGATGATGATGATGAATTAATTAATCACAAATTAACTGCCTAGTTGAATGCTGTTATCGAGCAGGACTCACCGCCTCGATGCCCTCATAGTCCAGGCAGAAGACCCACAGGCGCAGCCTCGCCTCGAGCTCGCTGATCGACGACACGGTGAGGAGGAACTGCTCGGCTGAGCCTAGGGGTAGGGTAGGGTTAGACATCTGAGCCTCCATCAGCTTCGACTTCTCTTCCTCAGTGGGCAGCATGGTCGTCAGCATCTTCTACAAGTTCAGCAATAGTCCTTCGTGCAGTGGAAGTTATTATCAATAGTCCTTCGTGTGGTGGAAGTTATTATCAATAGTCCTTCGTGTGGTGGAAGTTATTATCAATAGTCCTTCGTGTGGTGGAAGTTATTATCAATAGTCCTTCGTGTGGTGGAAGTTATTATCATTAATCCTTGATATGGTGGAAGTTAATATCAATTGTCAATCTTCTTCACAGAGTAATTTATTGATGAGTTAATCATTAGGTAATTTATTATCAGCCGTCATCATTAACTAATTAACCAATGAATGAACTAATTAATAAATAAATTAATTAATCAATTAATTAATCTTAATCTTATTAATTAATAATCTAATTAATCAATTAATTAATCTTAATCTTAGACAGACTGTGAAAGTTACCGCTAATCATCAATAAAATGTATATTAAGTCACTGCAATAAAATAAACAGTTTGGACTGATACATGAACTTCTCAGTAATAAAAGAAAGAACAATTGTGCTTGGGAATGGGCTGATCATTGAAATGGTAGTTTTTAGTTTCACATCGTTTAATTTATTTCACATTATTGCTCATCGGATTTAGGATTTTATTTCTAAATAGTGCTCGAGGTGGTCACGGACGACCTTAACACTCTAGTTTGGCGTTGCAACTACAACAAAAAGCAAAAAGAAAAAACAAAAGCAGCAACAAAATCACAAGAGGAACATAAAAACACATTTACATCCAATACAACTTCGAACGATCGACATGAAGCCAAGTAAAAGCTGTAAATAAGACGTTAACCTCTGTTTCATCTCAAGAAAGTGATAGCAGCGATGGGCTAGCCCAAGAATTTTTACCGTATATACTGATCCGCAATGACCTTATCACAGCATTCACAGCCAAGCCAATGAACAAAACGAAAGATCTATTAAACATTGCTCAAGAAACATTCAGAACACCAGTTCAAGGATATGTTTAAAGTCTCTGCTGTGAAGGTCAACACACCTCAATGGCCTCTCTGTTCATGATGACGTCATCCATGCCGAGAACGGCAGAGTAGATGGCTCTGGGAGGTGGCAGGGTGGTCAGACCAATGTTGATCGCGTTAGACCTCTTAGAGTCCAATATAGTCAACTCCTTCTTTGACCCATCCTGCTGCTGTATAACAAAGAACATGTGTAGAGTATCACAACATAATACATTAAATAGCATGTGTGTAGTAAAACAGTGCTCATTGATAAAAAACTTGAACGGCTCTTTCTCGCTCCATCAGAGCAATCCTTAGATCAACATGTTAATCCCATCACAAAGTATATGCGTTATGCACTCCTTATGTAGCCTATAGCTTAGGAAAAATATAGTTTCTGAGGTGGTTTCCCGTTACCTTCCTCAGTTAGATGGATTAATTATCCTTTAATCCTGGGGGAAAATATTTCATGGTGAGGTGGTCCCCTCCTGTCATCCTCAGCTACTGCCTCAGTCGCCTCTTACGTACACGCAGCAGATAGTTTGCGGTTGCCCTATTCTGCAGTGGTTCAACCACACCCGAGCACAACACTGGGATATGAAGGCTGTAAGTCATGGTCGTGGCAAAGTCAATAGGAGTTTGAAACTACAAGCAGCTATTCATCATTCAAAACGTACTGCTAAACTAAATGACCGACGAAGAATTAAAGAGTCAATACCTGCTTTTATTTTAATAATTCCTCACAAATTAAAGATCTCATTAGAGCTTGGAAATTATATTTTCCTAGTGATACGATAACAGATTGTTACGTCTTAGTGAGCAAGCAAAGAGGTTGGCTGAAATGTATATCTTGGACCTGCCACTAGACAGAACACTTATGAAAATTTGCATGCTATATATCCACACACTTTAAACTTCCGATCTTACTGCCTAAAGTGGTCCCAAAATGTGTAAGTGGATAAACGCTTAGGCAGGCCTACGCAACGGGCATAAACGTATAAAATAAAAAATGATAGATATCATAATTGATGGAAATGTCACTATAATGACTATTTCGTCTTATTAGCACAGACCATGAGTATAAAATCAGATTTTCTAATAATAATAATAATATTAATAAAATTAATATCATTAAAAATCCAAAATTACTAATAAAAATAAAAATTTTAATAATATTATAACGATTCATTGCAAACAAGTCTTAGACTTCGAGCTTAATGTCTGACCATTTGATCTCAAGTTTGCTATTATCTACCTCACTCGATTAAAAAGTGCAATTAAGTGATTGATTTCATCATGAATGAAAATTTCACAGAATCATGCAGTTCACAAGGTCAAATCTTGAGTTTAGATTCGGACTCCTTGGCCTCGAACAATAAACATCAAACTGAATATTTAGCTACTTAAATTTTAGTGAAACTTAGCTACCTCACTGCATTAAAAAGTGATTTCATTGTGAATGAACAATACACTGAATCATGCAATGGCAAGCTCAAACCAAATAAAAAATTGAATGTCTAATGGCGCAATGGCTAGAGGTGTTGATAAACGCCATGAAGTTTTCAAAGACAGACCCTGAGGTGAATTGAATCCTCGTGGGTTCGATTCCAGGCCGCGCTGATCTGAGAGTAAAATCTTGAACATTCACTGGACTGGTTACACAGAAAATGGACAAAATTGCCTAACGTATTTAACATGTGGTATTAAAAGTGAAAGATATCAAAGTAATTTATCATTTCACTATAATGCCTGTTATCATTATCATTTGTCATTAACCTTGAGTTTGAGTTCAGACTGCTTGGTCTCGAACAGTTCACTGAGCTGTTGCTTATCGAGCTTGACGTTAATCAGTTCTCTAGTCATTCTGCTCCACACCGTATCATTAGTCCTCCCTGAGGGCGTGAAGAACTCCCCCCTTGCCTCTCTCCAGTGAAGCCTCAGGGTCCGCCTACCTCCCTTCTCCGCGTCCCCCGCGGGGTTCGGCGACGGAGAGCGAGAGTGCGGGGCATTTGGGCCTGAAGGCGGTGGTGCGAGTAGGGGAGGAGCAAGCGGTGGAGGACCGCAACCAAGGGGAGGCGGTGGCGGTGGTAAACCACCGGGCGGTGGTGGTGGTGGTGGTAGACATCCAGGTGGTGGTGGTGGAGGTGGTGGTAGACCCCCGGGCGGTGGTGGTCCTGTTCCCTTCTGCTGAATGTTGTGAGAGCTACCTCCGAATTTGGCCAGTTTTTGGTTTATGGACGGTGCAGCAGGGAGACCTGAACCAGGTGTTGTGCTGGTGGGAGGTCGGTTGCCTATAGGCTATAAACAATTAAACGTTAAGTCGGTTTGACAACATTGCAGACAAAATGGTTTAAATTTATTATTATTATTATTATTATTATTACTATTATTATTAATACTATCATTAATATCTATAACCTTCTTGACAAGGTAATTTATACCCGTTTATTCACTCATCTTGATT
This sequence comes from Enchytraeus crypticus, assembly GCA_905160935.1. Taxonomy (NCBI): domain Eukaryota; kingdom Metazoa; phylum Annelida; class Clitellata; order Enchytraeida; family Enchytraeidae; genus Enchytraeus; species Enchytraeus crypticus. Next base: position 132,132 of record CAJHZI010000235.1, on the reverse strand, counting down.
CTTTCCCTTCTCTCTCTCATTATCAATCTGCCTACAGAAAGCTCCATTCTACTGAAACCGCTCTTCGTCGAATACATAATGATCTTAGCTTGGCCATGAGTAGTAAACAGGTTTCTGCCTTGGTTCTTCTAGATCTCTCTGCTGCCTTTGATACTATTGACCATGGCATCCTAATAAATAGGCTTAAATCTTGTTTTGGCATATCTGATTCTGCTTTTTCCCTTCTCACATCATATCGCTCATGTCGCACACAATCTGTAGTTATTGGTCAAAATCGCTCTTCTGAACTACCCCTCCTACGCGGTGTTCCTCAAGGTTCAGTGTTAGGTCCGTTGCTCTTCTCTTTATATATCACTCCTCTTAGCTACCTGCTTGCTCAGTCCTCCATAAATTTTCATTTTTATGCAGACGACACACAACTATATATTTCCTTTTCTAATCAGGATTCTGATCAAAAACTGGCTCATCTCTCATCCATTCTAGACAAGGTTTATTCCTGGTTTTGTGCTAACAGTCTTGCTGTTAATACTTCCAAAACTGAATACCTTTTAATTGGCACTCCTTTGCAAAGAAGTAAAATTACCTATAGCTCTGTTAATTTTCAGAATCTTGCTCTTTCACCTTCTCGATCCGCCAAAAACCTGGGAGTCATATTTGATGAAAACCTTGACTCCCATATCTCTTCTGTTTGTCGCGCTTCTTTCTTTCAGATTCGTCAGATTAGGCAAATACGTCCATCCCTTACTAGAAATTCAGCCACTATCCTTGCTAATTCTATATTTCATTCAAAGCTCGACTACTGTAATTTATTATTACATGGATTGCCTACTTCTTCTCTCAATCGTTTGCAGCACGTCCAAAATTCTCTTGCACGTGTTGTTTGTAAGTCCTCTCGACTTCAATTTCGCTCTCTTTCTCTTCTACGCAGTCTTCACTGGCTCCCTGTTAATCAACGCATAAAATATAAAATATCTCTATTAACTTTCAAAACTCTGCGATTTGGCAAGCCTTCTTACTTATCTGAAATTCTTCTTCCCTATCGTCCCTCACGTTCACTTCGTTCCACCGATGCCAATGTTCTCTCTGTTCCAAATATTCTCACATCATTGGGCAGACGTTCCTTTTCTTACGCAGCACCCACAATCTGGAACTCTTTACCTGCTAATCTTCGCTCTTGTTCTTCTCTTTCAACATTCTCTAGCAAGCTTAAAACTTACCTTTTCCCACCATAGACATAATCAATCTACCTTGACCATTTTTTGATCACCGGACTGGCTTTCGTTTAGGACCTTACCTTCAGCACATTTCTTTTGCAGATTGGTCTGGGTGAATTGATCTGTAGTGATGTGTGCTGTTGGGGACGTCCCAGACATCATCCCTGGATGAGGAAACGGACGTTAAATCTTTATTTATTATTATTATTTATTATTATTACTATTATTTTTATTTTATTTTCATAATTATTTTTTATTTTCATTATTATTATTATTATTATTATTTATTATTATTATTATTATTATTATTATTACTATTATTATTACTATTATTATTATTATTATAATTATTATTAAATTATTTAGCACAATTGATACAGCTCAGCAAAGAGGCGACAATCTACAAGAGTAAAATATATTTGCATGTACTGCATGTGAACTGTACTGGATTATAAAACACTACTTGAATATCTAAATGAATGAATAAGCAGAGTTGGCTAACACATTAGTTAGCACACAAGCTAGCAAAGTTTTCAATAGAAAATTAAAACACTAACATTTTATTAAAGCAAATTAACTGAAATTGGCAAACTGACTGAAATTGGGAGACGGTGATTTCAGGAAATGATTCGGTGATTTCAGGAAATTAGCTGCCGGTGAGAAGGGTTTCTGATACTTTTCTAATTTGTTAACATTATAAATTGCTTTATTAATTAAAAATTGTTTTCTTAACATTATAAACTGTTATATTGACATTATAAATTCTTTTGTTAACATTATAAACTGTTATATTGACATTATAAACTCTTTTGTTAACATTATAAACTGTTATATTGACATTATAAACTCTTTTGTTAACATTATAAACTGTTATATTGACATTATAAACTCTTTTGTTAACATTATAAACTGTTATATTGACATTATAAACTCTTTTGTTAACATTATAAACTGTTATATTAACACTAAAAACTGTTTTATTAACACTAAAAACTGTTTTATTAACATCATAAACTGTTCTACTAACATCATAAACTGTTCTACTAACATCATAAACTGTTCTACTAACATCATACATACTGCACTGGCTACCAGTCTCCAAACGTATAAAATTCTATATAGCTTCCTTGACCTTCAAAAGTTTAAATTATGGTAAACCATCCTCTCTATCTGATCTTTTATCAATCTATCAAGTCTTTCTTAGTCTTCGTTCCTCTAGTAAAAACCTTCTCACTGTACCTAATATTAAATCTGCCATGGACAGACGCTCCTTCAAGTTTTCTGCTCCGACAATATGGAAATCTCTGCCACAAGATCTTCGATCTTATAATTGTATTGATACTTTCCTTGGCAAGCTAAAAATCCATCTCTTCCCGCCATAGGTCGTGTGGTGCTTTGGCGCCTGTTTGTGTAGAGTCTGCAAGAGACTGCCCTGACATTGCTTAATGAAACCGGACGTAAAATTCTTATTGATTGATCTATTGATTGACTGATTGATAAACTGTTTTCGTTCAAAAAATACAAACCTGAGCGTTAACGTAGTTGATGTCATCATGCTCGTTAAGATCACAGAAGTCCATATCCTTAATCTTCAGCATCCTACTGATTGAAGACTCCATCTCATCCCACCACTGATCAACCTCTGACTTAACCGGCTCCGCCCTATCCATCACAGGCCCCTCCTCGTCTTTATCTAACTCCGCCCTCTTGCCCCCACTCAGCCTATCAGCGGCTGACGCGCCACCAGACTCAGCCTCTGATTGGTGGAGACGCTCTTGTCGTTCCTGCAGTTTCAGAGCAGTTTCTCCGCCCACTCGCATGCGATCAGCCAATGAGAGAACGCGCTGCCCCCTATCGTCGACCTCGGGGGTTTTGAGTGACTGGCGCAGCACGGTGAGGGTACGCTGAGAGTCGCCGGGCGGGGCGTCACCGCCGCTCACGCTACGCAAGAGGTGTCGCCCTGGAGGCTGATCCGTGGGGCCATCTATAAACATATCAGCATCATCTTCATCATCATCTTCCTTTACTCTCAGTTTAACTACAGTTGGGATAGCAAGAGACCTTTTCCAGTCCACTCTGTCCCATACAATATCTTCAATCAATCCCCAATGTTCATATCCCTCTTAATCATTGCATTCCAAGATAAAAATTTACATACGTTTTTTTAAAACTTTGTAGCAATTTTTGGAATCTAAGCGCTAACCAACTCAATGCCCTTCCTGACGTTGGTTTGGATCTTTAAGCTCTAGTCGCCTTCTACGACACGTGCTGTCACCGGTTGCTCTATTCTTCAAACAACCCGGACACAACACGCGGACAAAACAGAACATCTGTAATCTTATCGAGTAGAACTAAATTTATCTTCTGTTTACGTACAACAAATGTTTTGTCAGAGACTGTCCGGTATAGTTTCGGACCCGTGCCCTCGTGTTTATCACAAAACCATAATCACCAAACAGCTGATGTGTAAATGTAAAGTACCTAAACATTCAACAGCGCCCTGACTTCTTTCTTTCTCTCCTTATCTCTCTCTCTCTCTCTTTCTCTGTCTTTCTCTCTCTCTCTCTCTCTTTCTCTCTTTCTCTCTCACTCTCTCTCTTTCTCTCAGTATTAAGTAAATCTCAGTTTCATTTTTGCTCTCTCTTTTTATCTCTCTCTTCCTCTCTCTCATACACACATATCTACTCTCCAATCCTCTCCCTGTTTCTCTCTCTCTTCTCTCTCTCTCTTCCCTCTCTCTCTTCTCTCTCTCTCTCTCTCTCTCTCTCTCTCTGAAGCCATAAACTCTTTAAACAGAGAAAAATATAAAACCTAGGCCAAGTCAACGAGCAAAACATAAAGTGACTCAGTAAACCGCGCCTATCCAAACTCCGATAAACCAGTCCAATGAGTAAAACTAATCGAACTGATTGAGATAACTCACCACTAGTCCGGTTGTTGTTGCTCTTGAATGAGTTCACCCAGGAATTCGCTTCCTCTTCCTCGTCATAGAGTTTTTTCCACTTGCGAGTGGCAGGCTTGCAGAGATCTGCTGAGAGACCTTTGGGTCCTATCTTGTTTACTCTCAGGTACCTCTTGCTCTTCCTTCCACTAGTCTTGGACTTGCTCCTTCCGCCTCTGTAGTAACAATGACTAATTATATATCTATTATATTATTATATTATATTATATACATGTATCTATATCGCCCGTCACTGACATCGCTTTCGAATGAGGAAACTGACGTTAACCATAGCTTTATCAGCTTTATATTATACATCTTTATATGATATATCTACATTGTATTATATTATTATATCGATATAATATATTATATATCTATATATTATATATCTTTAAATTATATTATTATATTAGCAGTTATAATATTAAATAGATTAAATTATATATCTACAAATTATATTATATATTATAATAGACAGCATTAAATATCATCGTACAGCAACTTAGAAGTTCAATTCAGTTATCTTTACTTGCTGCAATATATAGAATTATATTATCCTTATAGTTCCTAATTAGTTATCAATAATGTAGCTATAGCTCTGTAAAATGGCCACTGAGCTAGTGTCCCACTGCCTTCCTTCGGTTCATGCTTTGCCGCACATCAAATCAAACTAAATAACAAATAATATGTTTTACCCATAGAGTAGCCTCTGAAAATTTCGCTAAGTTAGCTTTACTGTTAATTTACAGTAAAATTTGCGGTACAGTTCAACTGCAGAATTATATTTAAAGTCGTCACTAAGAGGCATTTTCATTCTGGCGCCAATAATGTATGTAAAAAGTATTAATTTATGTCAAAATTGTATGCTACTGCTGAAAGCATTTATTTCCTAGCGAAATCCAAAAACCTTTTAACAAAATCTAAGGCATAAGAATCATGCGATGATATTTAAATCTTAGAAGAGCGAGTAAAAACGGTGTTTACTTGATCATATCTCTCTTAGTGAACCGCCTACGGGCAGGTTCATGGCATATAACGCATTTACTCTTCTCTGTCTTCCATTTGCCTCTTCATGTCCACATTTGAGTGGATCTTTAAATCATCCAACATTCCTAATCTCGGTCTGCCTCTGCCTCTATTTCCTTCTATTCTGCCTTCTATGACCTCTTTTAGTAGAGGTCATAGAAGCTTACTAAATCATACATTCACTGGAATTAATTATGTTTCAAGTATGTTGCAATGTATGATTTTATTAAATGTATGCTTTCAAATTACTACCTTTACTCCTGTCATGGTCAGGGTTACTACCTATGACTCCTGTCAGGGTCAGGATTACTACCTATGATTCCTGTCAGGGTTACTACCTATGACACCTGTCAGGGTTACTACATATGACTCTTGCCAGGGTCAGGGTTACTACCTATGACACCTGTCAGGATCAGGATTACTACCTATGACACCTGTCAGGGTTACTACCTATGACACCTGTCAGGATCAGGATAACTACCTATGACACCTGTCAGGATTACTATCTAAGACTTCTGTCAGGGTTACTACCTATGAATCCTGTCAGGGCTACTACCTATGACACCTGTCAGAGTCAGGGTTACTACCTACTACATATGACACCTCTCAGGGTCAGGGTTACTACCTATGACTGTCGGGGTTACCACCTATGACTCCTGTCAGGGTTAGTACCTATGACTCCTGTCAGGGTTACTACCAATGATTGTCAGGGTTACTACCGATGCCTGTCAGGGTTACTACCTATGACTGTCAGGGTTACGCCCAATGATTGTCAGGGTTACTACCTATGACTGTCAGGGTTACTACCAATGATTGTCAGGGATACTACCTATGACTCCTGTCAGGGTGTAGCTGCAGATCGCGGGTGTCCTCTTCCTGAAGGGCTCGCTCATAGTGTCTCAGCTGATCGAGCAGGTCCTGTCGCGCTCCTCTCTTCTTCATGTGATTCTGTATCGTTCGATCGAGGTCTTGCTCTTCCAGCGAGTCCGCCATATCATAAAATGTGTCTTGGTCCGGGATAGCTTGCATCACCTAAACAAACAATTAAGATTTATCGTCCGCTTCTTCGTTGAACGGTTATGTCAGGGACGTCTCAGTGTTTGCTATGAATATATCACGCTAGCTCAATCAAGACTAAGTCAATGTGACACATATTAAAGAGTGGTTTAATACTTTTTTAAAGTAGCTATATTTGTTGCCTCTTTCAAAACACTCAAGTTCAATTCTTAGGTTAGTTTTTAGAACAAATCTCTCGTTAATATTCACATAAGTGAGACATTCAATGTATTTACGCCTTCTCAGACTCTTCATCGCTCAGTAAGAGCGCTCCATTGATCAACCCTTATATAACCGTAACTTGTAAAATATTTCTGATATAATTTCCCACAGTATGCCTCGGTTCATTATTAGTCGCCATATAAACACTTTCAGTTTACGTTAGGTTTATTCTTTAATAGCCCGTATATAATACGGAGACAACAGCCGATCTGAAATAATTCTTATCATAAATACACACTATGAAAAAATATTATTTTAGTCACATGTATCTTATGTTCAGTTATCTACTAATTACCAAGCGTCGCTGCTGAGCTTCATAATTATTATTATAATTATTATTATATTAATTAAATTCTTCTTCTGGGGGCTTTCTCGTATAGACGCAGAGTCCGCTTTTTGCACACCTCCATGAATTCGGTCTAGGTAGTCATTGGAGGTGAAATTGTTGAGTTCATGCCTTCTTTAATTAATCGATAGTATTATAGTTAATATAAATAATTATTACTTATAATATTACTATAATCATATTAATATCGTATTATAATAATTTATATAAAAAATAACATAATATATTAATGTATTATATTACATTATATTTATATTATATTTAATACAAGCAAAACGTAAGTGAAATGTATTGTGGGTATGCAGCTGACAATTAACCTGGATCAATTATTTTATTTGACTTATAATTTTATTATTTTGCGGTTATTTCTGCTAAATTGTTATTTTGTGCAAGTAACGTATTGGTTATTATGAATGTCTCAATAACGTAGTGGTTAGAGGTGTCAGATAACATCGTGAAGGTTTAAATGATCGATTTTGAGATGAATTGAACATAAGTGGGTTCGATTCTCGGCCGCCCAGATCTGAGAGTAAAATTTCGGTCATTCACAGGACTGGTATTACGGAAAATGGAATAAATTGCGGTTTTAACATGTGGTTTTAAAAGTGAAAGATATCAACATAGTGATCATTTCACTATCATCATCTTCATCATCATCTACATCATCATCTTCTTCTTCATTAAATTTCACTATAATGCGCGTTATTATTATTATTATTATTATATTTATTATTATTAATTAATTAATGAAAAAAAAATGTTAAGGAATGGAAAAGTCTCAAATAGGAGATTGACTGATGATATGATGTAGGACAGAGAGGATTTGAGACAGTCTGTTCATATCCCGACCCTAGTTACACTGGAATTCAAGGGAAGAAGACGATGATGAATGAACAACTAAACTAAACTGAGAACCTTGTTAATGAGAGTCATGGCCATGACGGAGAGGTCAGTCTGCCCTGGGTTCTTCTCTTTGACGAGGTCGACGAGGTGACACCAGGGCTTGAGCGCCTGGCGCTGACTGATCGACATCACGGCCTGGAGCAGCAGGAACGAGTTACAGTCGCTATAGTCGATGAAGATGACGAGGAGACGTAGGGCTGTCTTAGCAAGGGGGTAGATGTTAGAGGCAGAGAGAGAGTAAAGCCACTGGATAGTCTCGTTGTGGGAGACCACCCCGTTCATTCCTTCAACGTACAGCATCAGCTGACCTAGGGCTGAGATGTAAAAATAATCAAACAATCATATCTTACCCGACCCTGCAGGGTTAAACTGGGATTTAAGGGAAGTTGATGATGATGATCATCATCATCATTATCATCTTACTCAAACGGTTACAAATGAGGAAGTTCTGAAGAGAGTTGGCACGGATAGACAGTTGATAAATGTATTAAGAAATAGGAAGAAGAGTTGGATAGGACACATTCTAAGGGGAGAAGGTCTATTAAAAGAGGTCATAGCAGGTAGAATGGAAGGAAAAAGAGGCAGGGGTAGGCCCAGATTAGGTATGTTAGATGATTTAAAGATTCAATCACATGTGGCCATGAAGAGGAAAGCGGAAGACAGAGAAGAGTCTAGGCGTTACATACCATGGACCTGCCAGTAGGCAGTGCACTAAGAGAGAGATATCTTCTTCTTCTTTCCTTGAATCCCATTTTAATTAGGGTAGGAATGAGAATAGACGTTCTCTATGTTTCCCGTGTTGTGTCCGGGCTGCTTGAAGGATAAACCAGACGTATATTGCACGTGTCGTAAAAGGCGACATAAAAACTAAAGCTATATCAACGTCAGAAAGAGCATGGTTTATGATCAATCGTTAAACTAATCAATCAGTTAAACAGTCAATTAATTAAAGCACCCAATTAAATATCGGTTTAATAAAATTTAACATATTTCAGTGCAGACGAAAGATTTAAGTCCAAATCACTTCCCGTCACTAACATGCTATTGGGCAGGAAACTGACCGTTAAGCTATACCGGCTGGAGCCAGTGGCGATGTCGGTAAGATACTCGACCGCGGATCAGTATGTGCCGGGTGCAAATCCTGGGCTCACCCGTCACTGACATCGCTTTCGAGTGAGGAAACTGACAGTAATATTTGCTTTACCAGTTTTAGCTTTTACTTTAGCCTTAAACGTTTAGCTTAAGAAATATGAAAATCATGGAAACATTACGGAAAACACTACGGGGAATTCTACGGGAAACACTAGGGGAATACTAGAGAAAACACTAGGGGAAACATTACGGGAAACACTAGGGGAAACACTGTGGGAAACACTAGGGGAATCCTAGGGGAAACACTACGGGAAACACTAGGGGAAACATTAGGGGAAACGCTAGGGGAAACACTATGGGAAACACTACAGGAAGCACTACGAGAAATACTGCAGGAACTGCAGGAACCACTACGGGAAACACTAGGAGAAACACTACGGGATTTTTAATATTTATTATTTTTTAATTACACACATTATAATGAAATGATCAACTATGTTGATATCTATCACTTTTAATACCACATTTTAAATCCGTTAGGCAATTTGTCCATTTTCCGTGTAGCCAGTCCATTGAATGTCCGAGATTTTACTCTCAGATCAGAGCGGCTGGGATTCGAACCCACGTGGGTTCAAATCACCTCAGGGTCTGTCATTTAAAACTTCATGACGTTATATTCATCTCTAACCATGGCGCTATTGAGACATTCTAACATGTAAACATTTGGGGAAGCACTACGGGAAAGACTACGGGAAACACTAGGGGAAAGATTAAGGGAAACGTAGGGGAAACACTACGAGGAACACTACGAGGAACACTACGAGAAACACTACGAGAAACACTACTGGAAACACTATGGGAAACACTATTGGAAATAGGATTGGACATGTTCTGAGTAGGAATGTAAGGAAGGTAAAGTAATTGAAGGCAGAAAGGAATAGGAAACAATTTGAGGAAGACTGAGACAAAATTAATTAAAAAATCAGATTGCATGTTATGTAAGAGAAAATTATACGAGGATGCAAACTCTGAAAAGCTATGTCTTGGATCTGCTAATACCTAACTCACACTCACACACCGAGAGAGAGAGAGAGAGAGAGAGAGAGAGAGAGAGAGCGAAAGAGAGAGAGCGAAAGAGAGAGAGCGAAAGAGAGAGAGCGAAAGAGAGAGAGGGGGGATACTGTGACGGAGGTACATTCGGTACATAGGGATATATGTACAGACGGTATCTCGAGGTAAATTTTGTATGACAGAGGTACATTATGTATGACAGAGGTACATTCTGTATGACAGAGATACATTCTGTATGACAGAGATACATTCTGAACGACAGAGGTACATTATGTATGACAGAGGTACATTCTGTATGACAGAGGTACATTCAGTATGACAGAGGTACATTCTGTATGACAGAGGCACATTCTGTATGATAGAGGTACATTCTGTACATAGAGATATGTTCTCTTTGCAGGCAGAGTCAGTACTAAACAAACAAATCAAACAACAACAATTGGAGTGCTACAGTCATCAATGACAACATCGAGCACTATTGAGACAAAATCAAGCCGGCGAGCAAAAAGAAGGTCCGAAAACGGTGCAAATTCCAAAATCCAGATAATCAGTCCAAAGTAACTATACTATAGAAGTGACGTTACCTCGCAGTATGTAGCTCTGATAGCTCGTGTTGGCGTCCACTCCTATTCTCACCAGACAGGCAAGTCCATCGCTGTACAGAAACTCTCGTGCAAAATCCTTGTCGTTCTGTAAATAGATTCAATCAATAATAATTTATAATCCGGTTCCTCGCCATAAGGCAATATCAGGGACGTCTCTTGCAGACTCAGTACAAACAGACGTCAGAATACTATCAATCTCTCTGCAGTTGTCTGCAAATGGCAGGTCCAAGGTATACATTCCGACTTGAGCATGAAAGTTCGCTTTCACGCTCAACAATGAAAATCCATAAGCACTGGTCCAATAACAACAACGACGACGACAACGACGACAACAACAACAACAATACTGATCTGAGTTAACGCAGCTAACAGCGAAATATTAGTTTACGTTCATACACATTTCACTGCAACTTAAATCTGCTTAACTTCAAGTAAATGTAATAATTTCGTCTGAATCATACGAAACAAAATCCAGCATACAATTAGATCAAATGTTATATTTAATTAAAAGTTAAGACACAGTAAATAAAACTGAAATTTAATTTTAATTAAAAGTTAACGTTTAAATTAATTAAAAGGTAAAGTTATACTAACTTAAAAGTTAATGTTAAATTTAATTAAATGTTTTCATTAAATGTAATTAAATGATAACATTCATCATCATGAACTTCCCCTAAATCCTAGTCTAACCAGTGTCGGGATACTAATAGACTTTTAAGTTTTTCCATTCGTTTAACTTTTTGTAGCAATTTATGGAGCCTAGGCGCTCACCAACCGAATGCCAGTTCTGACGTTGGTCAAATGCTAACATTACATTTTAATTAAATGTTAACTTAAATTTAATTCAAAGTCAACATTAAATTAAAACTTAACACGAGCACATGAAGACACAACCTTGAAGATCTGTTTCAATGAGAACAAGGCTCTTCTCAGCTCTGATCCCTGACTGCTCAGTAGTTTATCTATGAACGCATGGACTTTGACCGTCAGATGCAGCCTAGCCTCTATCAGGGAGCTCTCGTGACCGTTGTCCCCCGAGCCAGCGTGCCTCTCAGGGTAGTCTTCCTCCAGACTGGACTGGGGCTTGAGGTACGCCCCCTGCTGCCCCTCTCTACCCCTCTCCCCTCCTCCTACTCCACCAGTCGTTACCCGGTACAGCTCCATGGCGCAGTCCTCCAACTGTAAACAATATAAATCAAGCAATCAATAAGAATTTAACGTCCGGTTCAAACATAGCAGACAATATCAATCAATCAATCAATCAATCAATAAGAATTTAACGTCCGGTTCCTCGCCATAAGGCAATGTCAGGGACGTCTCTTGCAGTCTTCCAACTGTAAACATAGTACACAATATCAATCAATCAATAAGAATTTAACGTCCGGTTCCTCGCCATAAGGCAATGTCAGGGACGTCTCTTGCAGTCTTCCAACTGTAAACATAGTACACAATATCAGTCAATCAATAAGAATTTAACGTCTGGTTCCTCGCCATAAGGCAATGTCAGGGACGTCTCTTGCAGTCTTCCAACTGTAAACATAGCAGACAATATACGGGCTTGCACTGGTTTCGGTCTTGCTTTCTCCAATCTGTTGGCGTTTCATAATCATCATCATCATCTTCCCATGAATCCCAGTTTAACGGGATTAAAGGGTTTTGGCGTTTGAAATCAATTAATCATACACTGGTGCAATAGGAAAGTAAAAGCAGCTCATGAAACCAAAGTCATCGAACGACAAAGGAGGTACATTAAGTTTCATTGGACGTGCCTGGAACTCTTAATATTCAGCAGCAGTCGATCACGGAGGTCTTAGTAAGAAAGACCCATGAACAGAACTCGATGCTTATTGGTCTTTTCTCTAAGGCTCTCAGACATTTTACGGTTTGTACCATTGCATAATGAACTTAATGTTATTTCCATTGTGAACAGTATTCGCGTTGTCTTAATCCGCTATTTCTGGCCAATCCCAGAATCTATTTTCTATTGCTATTGACATGAACATAGGACACAATGGAAATTACGGCAGTCATTTCACTTTCATAATCTGACAATTCGTAAGCGATTTTAAAAAGCTGAAAAATCCGATGCCAACGTCAATTTCATCTCTTGCAAGCGATATCAGTTACGGAAGAGCCCATGATTTGAACCCATACATACTGATCCGCAGTCGGATATCTTATCGACATCGGCGTAAGCTGTACTCTACTATATTAATGTGGAATATTCCACAGCAAAATATTGAAAATATAGATATAAGAGGTCCATTCACACCCCGTGTTGTGCTCGGGTGTGGATGAACCACTGCAGAATAGGGCAACCGTAAACAATCTGCCGCGTGTACGTAAGAGGCGACTAAAGGCAGGAGCTGCGGATGGCAAGAGGGGATCCACCTCACCATGAAATATTTTCCCCCAGGATTAAATGTTAATTAATCCACCAAACTGAGGAAGGCAACGGGACACCACCGCAGAAGCCACATTTTCCCAAGCTATAGGTTACTTAGGGTATGGATAAGGCATAGACTTTGTGAAGGGATTAACTTGTTGATCTAAGGGGTGCTCTTGAGGAGCGAGAAGGCAGACTTTGAGTATGAATATATACCTTGAACCTGCCACTTAGCAGTGCACTAAAGAGAGAAGAGATATAAGAGCAAAAATTAAAATGTTAAACCAATGATGGAGAAATAATTCGATGGAAACCTTCTTAACGTCGATGTTCATGTTTTCTAGTAGAGGTCTGATTTCCGTGTATCCAGAGAACCTCCTATCATCCTCATCATCATCATCATCGTTCTTCTTCTTATTCTTCTTGGAACAAATCTCCACCAGTTCTCCTATTGTCACCTGTGGGAAATACGTATAAATACATTGTTGGAGAACTTGACTGTCCTAAGGGGCGACTACGAAGGAACTGGAGAAGACAATGAGAAATCATCGCAGAACCAGTGTTTTCCGAGTTCAAGGCTCTGCGATATTGTTCCAGCATGCTACGACAGAGCCCAAAGGAAGATATAAGATCTGAGGAAATAAGATTGGTACTGATAAAGCTTTGTGAAACCTTTGAGAGCTGAAGGCCTCTACAGCAAGTGTGATAAAAAAAGCTAAAGTTAATGTCAACGTCAGTTTCCTCACTCGAAGACGATTTCAGTGACGAGGGAGCCCAGGATTTGAACCCAGCAAATACTGATCCGCTGTCAAGTATTTTACCGACTTCGCAGACTGTAAGTACCAGTGGCGGATCTAGAAACTCTTAAAGGGGAGGGGGCCCGGAAATAAATTTTAACAGTATCCAAAAGTAACACAAATTCTTCTCAAATTTTTCATTTGTCAGTTCTTTTACACTTTTTGACACTCAGAAACAAACAAAGTCATTTTTGCTCATTCAGTCGGGCAAACAAGCTCTTCAAATACAAGAAATTGAGCCTGTCCATATGTCAAATCGGCTAGCCTGGGGAGGAGGCCCCCAGGCTACCTGGATCCGCCGCTGGTAAGTAGGCCCTGCTGATTTTGTCGTTTGACAGAAAATTAGTCAGATAGAGAGAGAGAGAGTGAGAGAGAGAGAGAGAGATAGACGTGAGGGAAAGATATGTTGACATAAATTGGTAAAGATGTTCGGAGAGATGCAAACATGAGGAGAGAAAAAGTTAGGCAAGGAGACAGATAGAGGAAGCGAGAGGGAAGTATACAGAGAGAGGAAGAGAGAGGGAAGAAGACAGACTGAGGAGAGAGATAAGGAGACAGAGAGAGGAAGAGAGAGGGAAGGATACCGAGAGAGGAAGAGAGAGGGAATAAGACAGACTGAGGAGAAAGATAAGGAGACTGAGAGAGGAAAAGAGAGGAAAGGGGACAGACGGGAGAAGAGAGAGAAGGAGAAAGACTGAGTTAGAAAAAGGGAAGGAGAGAGACAAACTAAGAGTGAGAGAAGGAGACAGACAAACTAAAAGATGGGAAAGGAGACAAATAGAGAAAGAGAGAGGGAAGGAGACGGAAGGAGGCAGAGAGAGGCAAGAACACCGAGGAAGAGAGGTTAACCCACCTGACCGTTAGCCTGTTGGCGTGACCTTGCCGCACTGACAGCGTCCTCACTGTAGCCAGCTGGATAGAAGGTACGAGCTGTGGCTGTCATCTCCACTCCCTCCTCCTCCTCTGAGTCTATGGCATAAAATATATCATATTTTATATATTATATTATATATTTTATTTATTATAGTATATTATATCATTTACTATCATCATCATCATCATCATCCTCCCCCAAATCCCAGTCCAACCAGGGTCGGGAGACGAACAGACCCTCTCCAACCCCCCCCCCGCCCCACACCTCCAGCCAATCCCCTAAATCAATTCGTTTAAGTTTTATGGCAAATTATATCATGTCCTATGAATATATTTATACATCGCAGTTATTTATATATCAATAATGATTGTCTATATTACTGTTTGCATATTGCGCAAACGACTAAATAAATGTACACGTATATTTATGTTGCCTTCTACATTATATATATTTAGACACGTATATTAAAGTATTTTATATGTTTATATTTCCATATCGGTTGGTGAGCGCCTAGGCTTCAGAAATTGCTACAAAAATTTAAACAAATGGAAAAGTCTCAAATAGGGGATTGACTGATGGATGATATGATTTAGGACAGAGAGGATTTGAGACAGTCTATTCGTATCCCGACCCTAATTAAACTGAGATTCAATGGAATATGATGATGATGATGGTATGTTTATATTTCCCCGTATTGAGTCCGGGTCACAGAAAGCTAGACCAGTAATGTTAGGGACGTCAGCAAAACAAAATTATAGATATCAATAAATATACAACTAAATGACCAACCTTTACTGCGAGTGTCGTAAGAGACGACAATGCAATAGCCAAAGAAGGCAATGAGAAAACAATTCAGAGGCCATACTTGTCACAACTTCAATGCTACACTAAATGACTGGTACAGGTCTTCATGATGGAATCAACTTAGATTCCATGAAATTACTTAATTGATCGACGTAGTTCTCTTGAAATTGCAGAAAGTAGAATGCGATTGGAAAGACTGGTTTTAGACTGGTTTAGACTGGTGTTACAGGTCTTGGCGGAGACTGGTGTTACAGGTCTTGGCGGCCTCCTGAACCAGTATAATGTAAGTTAGGTTAAGTTAAGATAGATTAACATAGATTGGTCATTTGGCAGAACAGTGAATAGAGAGAAAACTTACAAACCTGATGACGATTTTCGTCTATTTATATCACCAGATGACGCCTGTGTAGAGCTCTGTTGTTGTTGTTGAACCCTGAATCCCTGACCGGTAACACGACCAATGTTCTGCCTCACAGGTCCACTGGGGGAAGTGGGGGACAGGGGACCCCCCGCATTCAATGTCACCCCCAGATAACTCGTCACCAAATCCTGACCAATAATCTCGTCGATATCATCCGTCTCACCTATGTAAGCGTACTCCTCATTGTGTCTCATCGGGCTTGGTGAGTTCTGATTGGACGACACAGACCCCGCCCTCGCACCACTGTCCCGCCTTCCTAGCATCGTACGCCGCCTGCGACCCGTTTGATTGACAGCAAAAGACTCCGCCTCACTCTCCTCCCTGCTGTCCTCATCCGAGCCTCGATGATCCGATAATTCGTCGTCCGTTTCGCCGAATCCCAGATAGTTGTCAATGTCCCTCAGTTTTCCGATGTATCCGCGTCGAGTTTTCCCATTGGAACCTTCTTCCGCTCGAAGTAGATCCGGTAGGGAGGACACGCTGGAAGAAAGATTTGTGAGAGATCCAGCACTGGATAGCATTCCCAGGCCTGGAATGGTTTATATGCGATCTATATATAGGCCTACTACATGTACACGTGCACAAAAATGTACACATCTAGAAAAATGCACACTTTTAACTGAAACTGGATTTGAATCCCAGCCTCTCAATCCTATAGCGGACGTTCAGGCAAAATACCATAGGGTTTTCAAAAAATCAATATCTAGAATTTCTTATATATGGAAAGTTGCTTTTTAATTAGAAATAAAAATGACGATGCGACAGTAATTTATACTCGCCAGAAATGTATACACGACAAATGACAGAGCTGTAATTAATTAGCTTAACTATTAAGGAATTTCGCCAGCTAGCGAACGTCGAAAGCATTAGCGCTAGCGTTACTTGAGACTGACAGACTGAGAGACAGAACTGGCTCATTATATTACATTTACACACTTATTTAACATTTATTTCATCATTTTAAAGTTATAATATTTGTAAGACGAAGTTAAAATGAGTAGATATGACGAATAAGATACTAAGTTGTACTTAAATTTCCTCCTTATTTACGTGTAGGCCTATGCTTATAGTCCTAAATCGATGCACCAGTTGGATGACACAACTAGCAGTAAAATTAAGCCATTAGGTAATTAGCCAAAATAACGTTATACGTAATTTGTAAATGAAAAAATGTATTTCTCTTAATGAAAATTAATTAATTAGGCATATTACAATAATCACCTCTGATATACCTAATTAGAATTAGAAATTTGAAAGCATTATAGGCGGAAGCATTATTTCGCTTCCTTGAGTAGATTGAATGTGTAAATCATGTACGAGTTAAGTATGCAGAGAATCGACGCTCCTTACGTACCCAGCCGATGAGAAACCTAACGGCTACTCCCCCGCAGATTAAATTAGGAAGTAGATAGTAAAAGTGGTTTCCCGTGTTGTGTCCGAGACGCTGCTGAATAGACTAACGGTAAACTGATCACGAGTCGTAATCAGCGATTGAGCAGGAACTGAGTAAGGCAACGGGAAACAATCACAAAAGCCGTAGTATTCCCAAGCTATAGGCTAAAATATGGTATGGATAGGGCATAGCCATTAGTGAAGGGACTAACTCTTCAGAGAGCGTGAAAGCAGCATATGAGCAAGAATATGTACCTTGAACCTGCCATTTGGTAGAATACTAGCGAGAGGCAGAGAGTGAGAGAGAGAGAGAAAGAGAGAGAGAGAGAGAAAGAGAGAGAGAGAGAGAAAGAGAGAGAGAGACAGAGCGAGAGAGAGAGAGAAAGAGGCAGAGAGAGTGTGTTAGTGTGTGTATAGCTAGCCTACCTCTCCGAGGCATTTGTTCTGAAGCCGAACCGTTTTGCTGAGTTGAATTGCCCGTAAGGCCCGTCACAGAGCCTGCACGTCTTAACAACACGCGACCAGGCCTATTAGATGAGTCATCGTTAACTGATGACTCATGGCTCTGTGGAGATGTCACATGATTGCTAGCTCGCTGCTGATTGGTTGAACGTCCCATACCTGGTCGAGGAGGTTTTGCGCTTGTCTGCAACATTCATCGAAAAGGAATCGCTGCATATAGATTGCAACATCGATTAAGAATTTTAGTGTTAATTACGAATATATACAAAATGATATATATAAATAAACATTTATCTCTCTCTCTCTCTCTCTCTCTCTCTCTCTTAGTGCACTGCCTACTGGCAGGTCCATAGCATATGAAGCCTCCACTCTTTTCTGTCTTCTGCTTTCCTCTTCAAGACCACAGTGAATCAGTCGTCGCCGTCGTCGTCGTCATCGTCGTCGTCATCCTCGTCGTCATCGTCCTCGTCGTTTTCGACGATGACGACGACTATGACGACGAGGACGACGACGTTGTCGTTGTCGTGGTCAGCGTCGTCCCTTGAATCCCGGTTACGCTAGTTAAATTCTATTACACTGTATATACAATACTATCATTATAAAGATATTACACATATTCGTCTCACCACCTGTTGGTTGGACTTCATGTACTTCTGATCGACCAGCGACGGGCCCGATACATTCGGCGATGTATCGGCCGATGGACCGCTGCCTCCAGGGGACATCACGACCAGACCGGGCGAGAGAGCGCTAGTGTGCAGCCCGGCCTTCACCGGGCCCTCCTCCTCCCCCGAATCCTTCATCTGCTTCTTCCAGCTCCGGACCTTATCAATGCTATCCTTCAGCGAGAGGTTCTCCTGAGAACTCAAAGGCGCTGCGCTGTGGTTGGAAAACTGTTTTCGTCTATCGAGGAATGAACTCTGTTTGGCGGGAGTAAATCCAGGCGCGCTTTCGACGTCAGAGGCCACGAGTCTCTTTATCTGCCTGGGCTCCTCCAGGGGTTCCTGATCGCTGAGGAGGCTCGAGCGACGGTCCTTGGGAACGAACCCGGACTGTTTGGGAAGGTTGATCACAGGCGGCGTATATGGCTCATCGTCAGACCAAGTCTTTTTGACCAGACTCTGATTCTGAGGGGAACTTTGCTGAGGTGTCCCGCTCGTCCCAGCACCCGATGACGGCGATGACTTACTGAAGGCTGTACCTCGGTTGTTGATTCTGTTGTCGATGGAATATTTGTTGAGTTTTTCGCGATTTATTCGAACCTTTCCGGCAAATTTATCCAGGTCCTCGGAGTCTACTTGAATCTGAATGTTCTTCAGCTGTCGCCGCCTCTTTCGATCCAGAACTGGATAGGTTTTTGTTTTTGTTCTGGCGATCAGTCTGTTTCTGTTCTTGTTCTTCTGCTCTATCACGTGCAGTTCTCGGCGCTCCACTTCCATTGGTGAGGTAGCTCTACTGGTGAGGTATCTGTAGTCAAATAAAGTATTATTATTACAATTACAATGTTATTATTATTATGTTGTTCTTGTTGAACATTGTTGTTTTTGCTGTTGTTGCTGCTGTTGTTGTTATTATTATTATTATTATTATTTCATTAACTATGTGTAAAGAACCCGAGGTTTTATATATCGATTAGGACAATACGTGCTGAATTGCCACCTGACTACTCGAGGTCATCTAGCTGCTTTAAGAAATTGCTGAAGCAGACTGCAGTAAATCTTTACCAAGTCATGGAAAACCTTTTCCAAAGAAAGATGTCTTTCGCTTATCGCCGGTTTGCTCTGCAATAAGTCTGCCTATTCCATTTATTAAGCAATTATTATGAATGTAAATTTATTACATCCAAAGTATAGATAGATAAATATCTCCTTGAATAATGAGTATTTTGTTAGTCAATATGGAGATTGACATATTCGTGAATTAACAGCCAGTAAAATTGAATTTGACATTTGACTGGGACCATGAGAGAGACACACAAAGAGAGACAGATCTACATATAATGAAATAGGCGTATAAAAACTTATATTCTTCCAATGGACTTAAATAATTCTAAAATTAAACCCAGTAGGAAATAATAATTAACTTTAATAATTTCTCAGATTAACCTCAGCATGTAAAAACTTTTAGACTCATTTACTTGAATTATTCACTAATTAACACCATCATGTCTCATCACCTACCTGACATCGGGGTCTCTCCTGACTCCTGGTGGCGGCTCCTCGGCGCTATCGCTCGAGTCTGACAGGGTCGATCTCACTCTACGAGAGTCTCTCGTCATAGAGGCTGTGACACAAAGAACATCATAGCCTTTATCAATCAATAAAGACGTTCTGGAGAGAGTTGGTACAGACAGACAATATTATGAATGTCTTAATAGCCTAGCAGTAACGTCATGAAGTTTGAAATAACATATCTTGAGATGAATTGAACCCTCTTGGGTTCGAATCCCAGCCGCGCTGATCTGAGAGTAAAATCTCGAACATTCACTGCACTAGATACAAGGAAATGGTCTAATTTGCCTTACGGTTTAAACATGTGGTAATAAAAGTGATAGATATCAACACAGCTGATCATTTCACTATAATGCCTGTTTACTTTTTACTTTAATAGATAAATGTATTAGGTTGGATAGGACACATTCTAAGGGGGAAAGTCTACTAAAAGGGTCATAGAAGGCAGAATGGAAGAAAACAGAGGAAGAGGCAGACCGAGATTAGGAATCTTAGATGATTTAAAGATTCAATCACATGTGGCCATGAAGAGGAAAGCGGAAGACAGAGAAGAGTCTAGGCGTTACATACCATGGACCTGCCAGTAGGCAGTGCACTAAGAAAGAGAGAGATCAATCAATCAATAAATCATTCTACAATTTAGTCGGTTAATTAAACAACTAATCTGCCAGTCAGTCAGACTGTCATTTCAGCAGTCTTTCAGTGAATGAGTCAATTAATAACTTAATTAATCAATCAATAAACTAATTATTTAACAAAATAAAACATAAAATGCAGAGTGCGTCAAAAAATCTGGAACCTCCTCTCTATGAATAGTTCACGAATTTAAATTCCACATGTCACAACTCATACAAACAATCTAGAATCACTTAAAATATACACTGTGGAAACTTAAACATTAAAGATGTATAATTTTTGCATTTGAATGGCGTGGTTATGAAATTACAACAACTAAATAATAATACATTTAAATGATACATCATCAATATCATCATCGTCATCATAATCTTCATCATCATCATCGTCATCATCGTCATCATAATCATCACCATCATCATCATCATCTACGTCGTCGTAGTCGTTGTCATCCTCCCTTGAATCCAAGTCTAAGAAGGATCGAGATACGAATAGACATTCTTTTCCGTTCGTTTTAGAAAATTGTGATGCTATTTCTGTAACCTAGGCGCCAAGCAACAGGAAGCTCTTTCTGACGCTAGTTAGAACCCAGTTCTTTGTCGCCTTTTACGATAAGTGTAATTCACGGTTGGTCCATTTTTCATCAACCCGAAAACAACACGGGTAAATTTGAATGATTCATCCATACATAAACACTATCAAAATCCTACCAGAAGTCTCCGGAGCACTGGACTGCCTCTCGTGCCCATTCGACGAAGATCCGGACGCCACGGAACTAGATGCAATCCTGGATGGAAAAGGAGTCAAATTGAGATCGGAGGATTTCGCTCCGGGTGTAGACCGGCGGGATTCGAACGGAGTCAAACTATACGACGAGGACTTGGTGCTCCTGGAATCGTTCCCGTAACCTCCGTAATCCCTCGAGGTGTCCGTGCCGTATCCGCTGTAGTCCCTCGTCCCGGAGCTGTAGTCCCTGGTGGAGGAGGACCTGGAGTAGTCAGGCCTGGAGCTGGTTGAAGAGGTTCTTCCATATCCGGTGCCGTAGAGTCCGGAGCTTCTGCTGTCAGCGTCCGAGGAGTAACCACTGCCAGGTACATAGGTCGAGCCTGGTGGAAAATAATAATAATAATAATAATAATAATAATGATAATAATAATAATAATAATTATTATTATTATTATAGTAATAATAATAATAATTATAATTATAATGATAATAATAATAATAAAGTGTAATAATAATAATAATAATAGTAATAGTAATAATAATAATAATTAATATTATTATTATAACATAATATTATAAACATTATAATAATAATAATAATTATTATTATTATTATTATTATTATTATAATTATAATTATAATTTTCTGAATCATTAAAAAATTAAAATTAAACTCCAGTCAAATTCAATCTGTCTCAAGATCTTTAACCTCGTTTACCAAGTTATTAATTATTTTTAAATCTACAAAACATATGAGGACACCATTTTCATGTTTTCACGTTCTAAGCTACTGTGCCATACGACTAGCATTACCCCTACAGATTCTCTTGTACCGCATCCTTTTCGAAAACCAAACTGTGAATTACTCAGTTTCGCATCTGATTTTGACCGAACACGATGAAAGTTATTTGTAATGATAATAGTAGTGATAATAGTAGTATAATAATAATATGATAATACTAGTGATAAAAATTAAAATTAAAACTAACACAACTAGAATAGCTCTATAATTATTGCTAGAATATCTTAGAACTTAGTTAGGATTAACGAGATTATATTTAACTCTGCCTTGCAAATTTTAGGCGTCACTTCAAAGGTAAAAAATATTAAAACACTATTAATACTAATTAATATTATTTAATTAATTATAAATTATAATTTAGAAATTAGAAATTAGAAATCACCATCATCATCTTCCCTTGAATCCCTGTTTAACTAGGGTCAAGATACGAATAGACTGTCTCAAATCCTCTCTATCCAACATCATATCGTCAGTCCATCCCCTATTTGAGACTTTTCCATTCGTTTAAATTTTGTAATAATTTCTGGAGCCTAGGCGCTCACCAACCGAATGCCTTTTCTGACGTTGGTATGGATCTTAGTACTTTAGTCGCCTTCTACGATACGTGCAGTAACCGGTTGGTCAATTCTTCAAACAACCCGGACACAACACGGGGAATAAATTATAAATAATTATAAATTAATTAACAAATAAAAACTTATTAGGCGTTACTTAGAAGGTAGAATGGAAGGTAAAAGAGGTAGGGGTAGGCCGAGATTAGGTATGTTAGATTATTTAAAGATCCACTCATATGTGGAAATGAAGAGGAAGGCGAATGACAGAGAAGAGTGGAGGCGTTATATACCATGGACATGCCAGTAGGCAGTGCACTAAGACACAGAGAGAGAGGCGTTACTTAAAAGGCAACAACGATCAGTTAACCTCTGGAGGAAGGACTGGAGTACCGATCAAGGGACGAGGGGGTGTAGTCCCTGGCCGAGGAGCTGCTGCCCCGGTCAAACTTTCCCTTCAGGGAGGACACGCCCCCGCCCCCTGAGTTGAGGTAGGTGAGGCCCCGGTCAGCGGGGCGGTACGTACTGCCACTGCTGCCCGGGTAGTCGTAGGGCTTGTAGGTGCTCGCCCCGTAGCTAGTTCCTCCATAGCTGCTGCTGCTGCTACTCGTGCGGTCGCCTAACTGAATCAATCAATCAATCAGTCAATCATATTGTTAACTAGTCAGTTGAACTCACAACAAAGCAATGCGATTAATCAACTGAAATCAATACAAGTCAATTAGATTGAAATTAATCTTCTGCGGCATTAGCCAAATAAAAATATAGTTAATTAATCAGCTGAAACTAGTACAAAACAATTATAAAACAATTATAAAACAATTAGACTACTAAGTAGTCTGCTCAAACCATTACAAACCAATTAGACTGTTAATTAATCAGCCGCTAAAATTAGACAATCAAATGCAAATGATCAACTCAGTTTCAAAGCAACCAGATTGTTTCATAATTAGTTATGTCCTTAGTCGTTAATTTTTCTAAAATATTTGTTAATTAGTCAAAAACATCAATCAATGTCCAAGCTGAGGACACTACAAATCAATCGACCAGAGTCAATCAATCAGTCAAAAACCAAAGATAATTCAATGGGTGCCAATTCGTGCTATATTACAATAAACTTCAAAGAGTGGAGGATAGCCGGAGATCGATTGGTGGTTTAGGAGTTTAGCATATATTTTGACGGTAGTGGAACCGTGTCATGGGCATAATTTATCCCATATATGCTAATGAATGGGTGTCATTATGTGTAATTAGTTCATATATAGCCTACATAACATAGCGGGGTGGACTGGCTGTAAAGAGGTTATATAGGCTGAATATAGCGGAATGGACAAAACTGGGTGTAATTAGGTCATATAGGCTTAACATTGTGTAAACTGGATTGCTTGCTCAGGGAATGACGCCCCTGACCAGTAAATGTTAGTCGAAGCTAAGGAAGGCATAGGGGGCCCACCTCAACATAAGCGGAATCCCTCAAGAATAATGGTATATCAAACAGAATGTTAGATGATTTAAAGATCCACTTATATGTGAACACGAAAAGTAACACGGAAGATAGTGATGAGTGGAGGCGTAATATACCATGGACCTGCCAGTAGGCAGTGCACTAGGAAAAAGAGGCTGAAAATAGAGGAATGAGCATAATTGGGTGTAATTGGTTCATACAAACATAATATAGTGGAATGTGTATCATTTGGTGCATTAAATTCTTATCTGCAGATGATAGCAGGATGGGTGTTATTGGGTGTACATGTAACTTAGCTCATGTTCGCTAAAGATATCGAGAGTCAAGGGTGCAATTAGTGTATCTACGCCGAGCATAACGGAATGGGTGCCACTGAGTACAATTTAGGTGAGGATGGGCTCCCGGGTTGCTCGGGTGTGCTTGGACCACTGCAGAAGAGGGCAACCGAGAACAATCTGCAGCGTGTACGTAAGAGGCGCCTAAAGGCAACAGCGGAGGATGACAAGAGGGGACCCACCTAACCATGAAATATTTTCCCTCAGGATTAAATGGTAATTAATCCATCTAACTGAGGAAGACAACGGGAAACCACCTCAGAAGCCATACTTTTCCCAAGCTATAGGCTACATATGGTATGGATAAGGCATAGACTTTGTGAAGGTAGTAACTTGTTGATCTAAGGAGTGCTCTTATGGAGCAAGAAAACATACTTTGAGTCTGAATGTGTACCTTGAACCTGCCACTTGGCAGTGCACTGAACTGAAGAAGACGCAGAAGAAGAGAAGAGATGCTGAAGAAAGCTGGAGTCAATGAGTGCTATATAGTTCAGAGGGGAGGGTGTAACAACACGGAATAGGTAAGTGTGTAGAGCCATCACAGAGTGCGATAGAGCGCTACGTAACCCACAGCCTATCAAGTGCTTGATGAAACTACGCAGAGTTGAAAACTGTGGCAACACTGCATACCTGAGCGTATGATTAATCATAGCGAACATAGAGGCAGACGATTATTAGAGTAGCGAGAGAGAGAGAGACTGAGAGAGAGGCAGAGAGCGAGAGAGAGAGAGACAGAGAGAGAGAGGTGGGAATGAGGGATAGAGAGAAAGAGAGAGGGAGAGAGAGAGAAACTGTGAGAGAGAGACAGAGACAGAGAGAAAGGGTGAGGGAGAGAAAAAAGTGAGTGTGAAAAAGAGAGAAAGAGAAGTAAGATCGCCTTGTAGAATGAAATACTAAATTAATAGAAAGAACTCTTAATCCTTTTGTTTTTTACGAGTCTTTTTCTCTTTAATTTTTCGAATATTCTCCCTCTCTCTCTCTCTCCCTCACTTACTATCTCTCTCTCCCGAGTGTTCTGCCAAGTGTCAAGTTCAAGGTACATATTCCTACTCACAGCTCGTGTCTTCGAGCTCCTTAAGGTTCATTCCATCGATCAACAAATCCATCCCTACACAAAAGTCCGAGCCTTATTCACATCTTGATTTAGCCTGAAACTTAAGAAAAATATGGCTTCAAGTTTATTTCAAGTTTATTGCATGATTTCACAGTCCATTGTATGAGTTCTTCAGCTTTTACTTATTTGCTTCTTACGATACATTATGTTTACGACTGGTATATGCTTCAGTGGCGCGTACACTTATTATTCAAAGTTTTTGGAGCTTTAAAAATAAAAATTAGCTTTATAGCTTTTAGAGCTTTAAAATTACTAGGATCTGATGTGTACGAAGTTTAGAATATGGCAATGAATTCTTTATATATATATATATATATATATATATATATATTGTGGACTTTGAGAAGGCATTTGACAAGATTGATAGGATAACGAACATCTTGAGATGGATCGTAATTGACTGGAGAGATAGAAGATTCATTCTAAACTTGTACATGAATCAAAAAACTATAATTTAGATCCAGCATGAATACTCAGAGGAATGTGAAATACGACAAGATTGCAGCATTTCGAGGCGGTTTTTAAAATTTAAACAGAAGCAATGATGGAAAAGGCCATAGAAGATATGGAAGACATGGATGACATGGAAGACATGAAAGACATGGAAGAGGGAATAAGAGTAGAAGGCAAACTGTTAAAAAATGTGAGAGCTGCAGATGATCAAATAATGGCGGCAGGCAGTAAAAATAGACTGCAGAAGATAATGAATTGTCTGAATGATACGGCATTGAAATATGGTATGTAGATTAATATCAAAAATACAAAGCTGATGAGAGTGTCCCAGGAAAGAGTTAAAGTCAATATCACAATAAATGGTACGAGCTTGGAACAATTAAGGAGTTTTAAATATCTAGGTCACACACTTAGGTTTTAATCGCGAACATGCTCGTTATGTTACAGAGGATGGAAAATACCATAAGAAATAGAAAGAAGAATTGGATCGGACAAATTCTAAGGGGAGATAGTTTATAAAGGAGGTCATAGAAGGTAGAATGGAAGGAAAAGGAAAAAGAGTCAGACCGAGATTATGAATGTTAGATGATTTTAATATCCACACGTATGTAGACATGAAGAGGAAAACGGAAGACAGAGACGAGTGGAGGCGTTATATAGCATGGACAAGCACTACACTGTGAGAGAGAGAGAAAGAGAACTTTAAATAATAAGTTTTGAAAAAAGAGGAAAATAAATAACTGATAAGAGAAATAAAGAAAAGATACAGAGAACCAAAGGAAGGAAAACATACAAAGAGAGAGAGAGAGAGAGAGAGAGAGAGAGAAAGAGAAAGAGAGAGAAAGAGAGAGAAAGAGAGAAAGAGAGAACGAGAGAAAGAGATAGAGAGATACATGGAGTAAATAGAAGCTGATAAATTTCTGAAACCTCCACGAAGCTTCAATTCATCTATCATCGTAGATTAACAAATCAGCGTCTCTCAATTCAGGAGATCTCGGCGCTGATATGCCTACGATACGCTACCGAGAATGACACTATAATAATGCAGGAAGTGACAATACACTCGCATAAAGGATCATACCCCTGGCCGAGCTAATACAAATCTAAATATACAGGTGAAGGTGAAATCTTTACAGTAGTCATTTGATGCAGCAATTTCTACATTTAAATCTTTAGCAATGTTATGCCCTGCCTTGCCATAGTTCTAGCCCTGCCCATAGTTCCCGCCCTGCCCATAATTCTTGCCCTGCCCTGTCCATAGTTCCTGCCCTGCCCATAGTACCAGCCCAGCCCATAGTTCTTGCCCTGCTCATAGTTCATGCCCTGCCCTGTTCCTAGTTCTTACCCTGTTCCTAGTTCTTGTCCTGCCCTGTTCATAGTTCTTGCTCTGCTCATAGTTCCTGACTGTGAATTTCAAGGAAGTGGAGCAAAGTTTCAATGACCTGTGAAGCTATTCAGAACCGTAAGCAAAGCTATAGAAAGCGGCAGTATGAAAGAAATTGTAAGAAACTGTCAATGAGATATAGAAATCTCCTCAAAGGGCAGTAGGATACAGGTACATGCAATTAATATAATTAGCATTTTATTAGTCTACTTCAGTTTACGTCCCTGACATTGCCTTATGGCGAGGAATCGGACGTTAAATTCTTATGGATTGATTGATTGATATGTTTTATCTATACATTCGCTGTGATATGACTGATTTAAATGTATACGTCTGTTGGCGTGTTGATTCAATATACGAAAAGTAAGTCACGAGAAGTAACCGGTTGAATGGTCAAATCAGTAAGCTACTTAACTGATAATAATGAAATAATAACCTCCGATAATTTCCATAGCATATGGCTGGTGACCGGTAACCAGGATAGTTTTCCAGGAAATGACGCTCCTGTCCAGTAAATGTTAGTAGAAGCTGAGGGAGGCCTAGGGGCCCACCTCGTCATAGGCAGAATTCCCCCAAGAATAATGGTATATCAAACAAGATCCACTCGTATGTGGACGTGAAGAGAAAACGGTAGATAGAGATGAGTGGAGGCGTTATATACCATGGACCTGCCAGTAGACAGTGCACTAAGAGAGAGAGAGAGATATGGTTAACCATATCTTGATATTGATAATGTTTGGAGGCTCTGAATTTCAGTTAAACTATCTTTTTCCCGTAACGGGATAGATAGGCTAGGCTCTGAATAAAAAGCTTGGTATTCTAACAAATGAGCTACTTTTGTAAACAGAGCGAAATAAGTAACCGAAGTGACAAACAGGTATACAACTATACGTTTAGAGAGAGAGAGAGAAAGAGAGAGAGAGAGAGAGGTAAAGAGAGAAACTTTCATGCAGGATCTGTTTTCTGGAGTGCTTATGACGTTGAACGTAACGAGTCTTCGCTTAGGTTATACACAGTATAGCTTCAGCAGACCTGCATCAGTTTCTATTATTTTCATTCTATTTCAGTTACATTCCATTTCAGTTAGGAATGTCTTCAGCCACTTGTTCTGGAGTAAATATCTTTGACATCATCATCATCATGTAGGAATGTCTACAGTCACTTGTTATAGAATAGACATCTTCGACATCATCATCATCGTGTAAAAATGTTTTTAGTCACTTGCTATAGAGTAGCAACCTTTGACATCATCATCATCGTGTAGGAATATCTTCAGTCACTTGTTCTACAGTAGACATCTTTTCCCAAATCATCAAGCTGGTCGTCAAAACGCTTAATTGTATTGATTCTGTGATTGATTTCTGCGCTTGTCCGATGAAAATTGATTAAATTACAGATAATGAATTTATGTAAATTGACTGACAGACGCTCCAGCAGCGTATGTTGAAATAAACCTATATACCTGTCCTGTCCTGTCCTGTCCTGTCCTGTCGTATACCTGTCCAAAAATTCTCTTGATTTGATCCCCCTTTGGCCAAATCATTGGCACCTAACTCTTGCTTGTGGTAAATGTAAAATCATCTATTTTTTCTACCAACAAAGTAGCTTTATTTAACTATAGCTATCATATAAATTCTTTACCGATATTAATGGTAACAGAAGCAATGGACCTAGGGGTTAAAATAGCCCATGATTTCTCTTTTTCTCCCCACATAAAAGCCACGTGTAATAAAGCTAGGAGAAAGGCATCCATAATCCTAAATTGTTTCAAGTAAAAAAATAAAAATATATTATTTAAAGCATTTGCAGTTTTTGTTAGACCTATCCTTGACTACTGCTCAAACCTCTGGTCCCCATATCGGAAATCGAAAATTGCTTTAATCGAATCTGTCCAAAAAAGATTTACTAAACGTCTTCACGGTATGAGCGGGCTTCAATATCCGGATAGACTGAAATTTTTAAAAACAGAGTCTTTGGAACAACGCCGATTAAAAACGGACTTATGCATGTATTACAAAATAAATTTTAACTTAGTTCATCTAAATTCAAATGAATTTTTCAATTTCAAAACAAGGTGTTACTAGGAATAATGTTAAAACCATTTATTTAAATTCTTTTCATTTCAAAGCTGAAAGACATTATTTCAAAAATAGATGTGTTGCTCCTTGGAAATCTTTGACATATCAAGTTGTTAATGCTAAATCCTTAAATGACTTTAAGAAGGGACTAGAGTCTACTGATTTAAGAAAATTTTTAAAGAACAGATACAACTAGGTAGGCAAAACTTTAGCAAACTTTTAGCAAAATTTAGCAATAATTTCACGAGTTAACTGAAGTTTTAATTCGCTAAAACTTTTTGTTTTTAGAACTATTACTCTTTTAGACTAATTAAATCAATTGAGTCGTCTATAACACATTGTGCCGTTATGATCTTGCATTTAAAATTTATATTGTATTTTGTATAGTTTAGTAGGAACATGTAAGTGCTATTGTTGGCCTTTGTTTTTCGTTCGCGCATACACTTGATATTTAGCACGCAAGAATTGACACGTCTAATTATGTGTATGATGTGATAGACGAAATAAATAAATAAACAGACTCATTATTGATTTGAAGAAAAGCCTGTCAGAAAACCATGCGATCAGATTTTAAGCGAAACAAAGTTCTTTATGTCACACATTTAAGTGCGCTTAGATTATGGAGATTCTGATGGAGCCAATGGGATAGAAAGCGAGAGAGAGAGAGAAACAGAGAACGATAGATACAGGCAGAGAGATGTATAGTAGAGATGGGAATTTTATGAATTTCAGGGTTCGGGTTCGGTTCGGTTCGTTGAAAACGAAAGTTCGGTTCGGTTCGGGTTCGGTTCTAACAAGGGTTCAGGTTCGGTTCGGGTTCGGCTAGATTCCAACTCACAAGAGTTCGATTCGAGTTCGAAATGGTTTGGTATGGATAATGTTGCAATTGTTTAAGTTTACTTATAATAATCAAGGTTATGACAAACATGTTTAAAATGGTTTATGGTAAATATACCTAAAAATTAATTAAGTCATAATAGTTGCCACATTTTTTCACCTGGGTAAAAATATGAAAACGAAAAAAGGAGAGAAGTGGTATTTATTCCTGTACATTTCTTAAAATATTGTTAGTTGGCCAACAAATGTTCATAATATAGATAATTAGCTTTATTATTGTATCTGAAATATTTCCCTTGTTTATAACGAGCAAATAGAATGCTTCATCAATTTTTACATTTTTATTGTCACTATAGGCCTGTATATTAGATAGGTTTATAATTAAGTGGAAATTTCTTGGCCAAAAAATATATTGTCTCCAATATTTCGGAGACAAAGTGCAATTTAGTAACATAAAAATGCCAAATAAAGATGATTTAGTATACACGTGGACTTCCATAGAAAAATGATCATAATATACACCGTTTGCTATCAACTGACCTGTAATAAACTTCATAATTTACCTTAGGGTTTCAAATTTGAAACTCTCAGATCAATTATGAAGTTACGAAAATAATTATGAAATTATTGCATTGCTATGGTGCAAAATTATTTACTCCAGATAGCCTTAACACATATAGAATGTCATATATAATTATTTGTAAATCTGGCTGCAAAAATATTAAGATAGCACACTAAAATTAGAAAAAATTCATTATTTGAATTTAGCAAGAACAAATCCACCTAGATTGAGTCAAGCAATTTCAGATTTTTATGGAATACTCTCATCAATTTTGTCTCTTTCATGTTAATCTTCATTCTATATTTCAATGCCATATCATTCAGACTATCCATTATCTTCTGTAGGCCCGTCTCGCTTCCCACTACCATTCCTTTGTACCGCTACCATTTTAAAATTTGTGTCGGAACCAGCCTTACCTGAATATATGCTGTTAGATACTGTAAGACAAGCAAATGCAAAAACTAATATATATTTGTATTGTTGTTACTATCTTTATTTAATGTCAGGCTGGTGAAGAAGAAAGGAACTCCAAGAGTTTGATTCAGTTCGGTTTGGACGAAGTCTGGGTTCGGGTTCGGTTCGAGTTCGGCCAGAGTCTGGGTTCGGGTTCGGTTCGGGTTCGGTCGGAGTCTGGGTTTGAGTTCGGTTCGGTCAAAATTCTAGATTTTAGGGTTCGGTTCGGTTCGGGTTCGGTTCGATTCCCATCTCTAATACTAGAGATATATATAGAAATATATATAGATATATATAGAGAGAGAGCGAGAGAGAGAGAGAGACAGAGACAGAGACAGAGAGACTGAGAGACAGAAAGGTAGAGAGATAGGGGCAGGAGAGGAGAAAGAGGGAGAATGACAGAAGTAGGGATAGGTACAGGCTTAGACAGAGAGAGAGAGAGAGAGAGAGGGAAGGAGAGAGAGGGAGAGAGAGAGAGACAAAGAGGTAGAGAGACTAGCAGAGAGAGAGAGGGGGGAGAGAAAACGAGGAAGAGAGACATACAGAGAGATAGAGAGAGAGAGAGATACAGAGAGACAGACAGACAGATAGACAAAGAGAGATAGAGAGGCGGGCAGAGAGAGAGACATCATTTACTACCTGATTTGGTACATATCCCAGTCTTATGGTAGATTTCATGTCGTATCATATATCCACTGGCAGATTTATCCGTTCAGTTATATTATAAATAAATAGCAGTTAAATCTTATATACAGTAGATATAAAAATGTTATAAAATTAGTTTAGTTACATATAAAGTTACACTTGTGTTATGCAATCTACTTCTCTAATTGCTTCATTACAATTTACGTATCACTTTTATATAAAACATTCATTCATCTATAAAATTAAGTAACAATTAAGAAGGTACTAAAGGTGGTTATACTAAAGGGGGTTTATACATGTATTTATTGAATTCAATCTTTTCTTCCCAACTTCCTCAATCCATCGTTTCTTCGCCCTTTTGAAAGATCTCTTCAGTCGTATGTTAACACTTACACAACTGACAACCGCACGTATTTATAAAGTTTCATTTCTTAGTTGCTGTTTTTATTGTTTTCGCTAATTCTTATTTTCTGTTCATGGTTATTTGTAATCGTTGCCTTTGGTTAAAAAAAAGTTTCATAAGAACCCTTTTTGAGCATGGGAAAGTCTTTTTACAAATTCCTCAAGTACCTTACATTGTCACTTCTAAATAAGCCGTGTCTTACATTTTTAATAGCGGGCTGAGACGGGTGTTTGTAGGAAAGTTGTTGGACAACGGATCAGTAAATATCGTGATCTTGGAAATGAATACGAACCAACTCGGCAACTGAGATCACAAGGCCAGAGCTTACTCGCGAAACCTGTTGGACTTAAGTCAGCTCTGGCATCAAGGTCCTTCACAAGGGCGGCTGAATCAACATGGAATTAACTACCGGCATTGCTGCGAAATGAACTCGAAACATTTTCATTTAAATCCAAGAAAAAACATTTTTTAGTGGAGCGGTTTGGGACTAGTGTGCTGCCTTCTTTTCCCGTACCTATGATTACAAGTGTTGCATGCACAGTGCATCGGTGCGAATAAGCGCGTACTATCAGAGGGTGCAGAGATAATAAGCGCGTACTATCAGAGGGTGCAGAGATTAAATCCAGTGCTTCCCCGTCAATGTAATGCTATTGAACAGGAAACTGACTTCAAAATTTGGTTTAAGCCTCTGCTTTTAATCCGCAGCTTGATGCACTAAACTATTTCCTTCTAAGGCAACTTTCCTTCTTTCAGCCACTACTTATAGCATAAACATGATTAATTATTATTAGTTATTAATTAATTAATGAAGCAGTAACCGGGAGGCAGTTACCTGGATTAACGCATACGCTAAATAAATAAATAATTAACAATTGTCTCAAACAAGCATCATGTGCTTTACAATCCAGACTGCTGTTATTTTAAAGCTTGAATGTTTAAACCTATCAACAGAAGTTAGCTAACGAGAGTATATAAATCACAAATAATAAATAACTGAATGAAATTTAATAAAAATTCAAACTTTGCCAACTGTATTCGTGAAAGTGCCTATGAAATATATAAAATGGAATATCCAGTCTACAATTATTACTTAACTTACACAATTAATTTAATTATTTCTAAATTTATTAATTGTAAATTATTGTAAGTTATCGCTTTAGCCCAAATCAATTTAGTTATTAAATTATTTTAGGTACTACTGAATTACCTAAGTTATAATGAATTAACCGCTGTAATGATTTAAAGAGGTATTACTAAATCGTTTTATCTATAACTAGGCGAGTTGGTCTACACCTAGTTACCTATCAACAACTACCCATCTAAACACACAGTTACTGTAGCGCAATTGGCTGGAACGCTGAAGTAAATAAGCAAGAAGAGCGAAATCATAGCGCCGTGCTCACAGCTGGGTAATATCTGAAAGATGAGTGTACAATTTCCGCAACAGTTGTTTACTTCTCGCCTAGTGCTATTGTAATTCTTGATTCTGCATTAACTACAGCCTCAGGATTGAAACTATTCTTCAGATAGTTAAACTCCAAAATAATATTCTAAAAATTTCCTTATCGTCTACTAATCTTCGCTCTTGTTCTTTTCTTTAAACTTTCTCTGGGAAGATTAAGACATATCTCTTCCCACCGTAGACACATTCTGTCTAGCCTGACCATTTTTGATCACCGGCTTCCATTTAGGACATTATTTCTCTTCAGCAAATTTCTTTTACAAGATTGATCGGAATGAATTGATCGGAAGCGATGTGTGCAGCGTGGGCTTCCCTGACATTATTATTATTATTATTATTATTATTATTATTATTATTATTATTATTGGAAAACGATTCAAAAATTTGGATGACTTCGGAAATCGATTAAGAAATTATTTTAAGTAATAATAAATATTATTATTATTATTATTATTGCTACTACTACTACTACTACTACTATTACTATTACTATTATTACTATTATTACTACTATTACTATCGTTATCATTATCATTATCATTATTATCATTATTATTATTATTATCATTTTTATCATTATTATTATTAAATTTTTTATTAATATTATTATTTCTCAGAAGCTCAGAAGGTGGGATGTCTCAGCACTAGCTACTGTCGATTCTCATAAGCTAATCTGTTTGCCTCGCATTAACTATTAACCGTAGGCTTAGCATTTACGAGAAGAAGTTTTTGCGCCTAAAGCTAATCTCAATATATTATGTTGAAAAAGTTATTATCAGATGACCATATTGTGACATATGCCTCTTGCCTTTAGGCAACTGCGCTATCTATTAGGCCATCTTGCACGAAATAAACATATTTCAGTAAACATATAATTGAACTATAGACACGTCATTAGCCCCGTCTGGGCTCATGATTAAGTTTTTGACTCAGACACAGATTCAAATATGGCTTACGCCGGTTACTAATATTTCCGAAATACTAAACGGACGTCCAACGTGACTTAAACCGTTTATTGTGCAACCATTCTCTCTCTCTGTCTCTCTCTGTCTCTCTCTCTGTCTCTCTCTGTCTCTCTCTCTGTCTCTCTCTCTCTCTCTCCCTAATGTACTGCCAAGTGGCAGGTCGAAGGTACATATTCATGCTCAGAGACTGCTTTCACGCTTCAAAGAAAACCCGGTTTTTCGCTTCACAAAAGGCTATGCCTCATCCACACCATAATGTTGTGCCTTCTAGCCTATGGCTTGGAAATAATATGGCCTCTGAGGTTGTTTCCCATTGCCTTCGTCAGGTTCTTGCTCAGTCGCTTCTTACGACACGTTCAGTTTACGGTTGGTCTATTCTTCAGCGTCCCGGACACAACACAGAATGGACAACTGTTATCGCTATAAAAATATTGTGATGTAAATAGGGTGATCTATAATTATATAGATTTAATGAATGTTTAAAAATAATTCCTACATATTGTGAACACATTTACTCTCCCCTGTCAACGACTACACAAGAATATTAATATCTTCTATGAAGCAAAGGTCAACGAAGTTGATTTTCATTACAAGTGATTCTCATATCATCTCTTATCGTCTCCATTCATCTCTTATCATCTCATATCATCTCATATCATCTCATATCATCTCATATCATCTCATATCATCTCCATTCATCTCATATCATCTCTTATCATTTCTTATCATCTCTTATCATCTCTTATCATCTCTTATCATCTCTTATCATCTCTTATCATCTCTTATCATCTCTTATCATCTCTTATCATCTCTTATCATCTCCTATCATCTCCATTCATCTCTTATCATCTCCATTCATCTCCATTCATCTCCATTCATCTCCATTCATCTCCATTCATCTCCATTCATCTCCATTCATCTCCATTCATCTCATATCATCTCTTATCATCTCCATTCATATTTTATCATCTCTTATCATCTCCATTCATCTTTTATCATCTCTTATCATCTATATCAGCTTAGGGCAACGTCGGCACGTGCAGAAACAGACGAGAAAGTTTCCAGCTAATTATCTGCACACTGGTCAGCCATACAAAGTTCATTTATACATCGGTTATTGTCTGACTGTTCATCAGCGGTTACAGGGCCAATCACAACAACAATAACAACAACGTCGATGACGACGTCCATCTTGAATAAAGAAATTGTATTGAGGCTCAGTGCTGCTCATCAGCAGATCTGGTTTTGTCGCCTCCTAATAAATTAATGCAGATTTCGAATTGACTATTCTTATTATTTAAATCTGACGCAGTCTAGATAAAAGCATGTTCACTTAACGAATTCTATTAGGAAAGGATATTAAAACAAACAAAAGGAATAATGCACATGGAGACATAAATCACCTGAGAGTTATGGTTCACAGAACGAAGCAACCTTTGCAAGAGACTGCATAGTTAAAGCTGGTAAAGCTAATGTTAACGTCTGTTTCCTCACTCGAAAGCGATGTCAGTGACGGGAGAACGCAGGATTTGATCCCCGCAAGCACTGATCCGCGGTCGAATATCTTACCAACATCGCCACTGGCTCCTCCAGCCAATAGGCCGCATGTTAAACCATTCTACTTCTGAATCTTGCACCGCGTTTTAGTTATAGTTCTACTTCTAGTTCGACTAACACATTCTACTTATAGCTACAGTTCGGCTTCTAGTTCCACGTTCCACTTCTACTGTTAGTTATAGTTCTTCTTTAAGTTATAGCTCCACTTCTAGCTTTAGTTCTACTACTAGTTCGACTACCACATTCTACTTCTACTTTTAGTTATAGTTCCACTTGTAGCTTTAGTTGTACTTCTACTTAGCCCACCACAGGCTACTTCTACTTTTAGTTATAATTCCACTTGTAGCTTTAGTTCTACTTCTAGTTCGACTACCACATTATATTTCTCGTTATAGTTCTACTTCCAGTTCCACATTCTACTTCTACTTATAGTTATACTTCCAGTTCCACATTCTACGTCTAGTACCCACCCTGCTGGGTTTTATGTTATGACTATGATTTTGAATGCAGGGGCGGATCCAGGAATTTTTTACGGGGGTGGGGGCCCTAATTATTTTTGAGAGTGTAAATTTTTTAGCTTACGCCTTCTTCGGGACATGTGACACAACCTGACAAATTTTTGTGGGGGGCGGGCTCAAAATTTGTTCACTACTACGTTCGGCTCATAGAGTGAGTGTATCCCCGTACCTTACACCCCCCCCCCTCCCGCTCATACCCGTACTAAAGTCAGGGGAAAACCTAAAGTCCTACATTTGTTTTGA
Organism: Enchytraeus crypticus; assembly: GCA_905160935.1. Lineage (NCBI taxonomy): Eukaryota > Metazoa > Annelida > Clitellata > Enchytraeida > Enchytraeidae > Enchytraeus > Enchytraeus crypticus. Next base: position 95,097 of record CAJHZI010000235.1, on the reverse strand, counting down.
AAAATGTAGGTTAATTTTGTCACCTCTGAAGAAACCTTTCCGGATCTGAACGAATTGCAAAAGTGACCTAATTTTGGCGGTGGGTGGGCTTAAGTCCCTCCCAGCCAAGGCTATTTGCACCACTGTTACGGAAGAGAGTTCACATTTTATACTTATACCCTTTTTTCCTTCAATTTGGTTATGCATTGGTTCAAGTGAAAATTGAGAGCTAGTGAAACGGTCAACATTTGTCAGGCCCCTTCCATTAAACTGGGATCCTAGTATATCCTAGAAAAAATCGAGCTTTTGGAACTGCATTTCCTGTCTTACCCTCTCCCCGACCCCCCCCCCCCCTAACCACTGCCATTACTAACATGTTTACACATCGTTATTGCCGTAGGAACAATGAATAGGCTATATACCTTGTCTTACCCTCCCCCAAGGCCCCCCCTTAACCACTGCCATTACTAACATGTTTACACATCGAAATTGCCATAGGAACAATGAAAATATAGTTCTATAAATTTTATTGGCGGACCTAAGGGGGGGGCGGGCCCCCTGGGCCCCCCCTGGATCCGCCACTGTTTGAATGTACAGAAGAGAAATGTCAAGCTCTCTATGTCGTCATGTTGTCATGGACAACAGTAGCACTTATCGTATAGTTGTTGTTGATATCGAGCTCTCCCGTCCCTGATGTAACTACAGGAGATTACACTAGCTTTAAAATTAGCTTAGCCATTCAGCTTTTGCATTCGGCTCAGTAGCAGTATTAAAAACTCTTGTAAAAGGTTTGAGCGTATTTTAAATTCATTCGTATTGTTATTTAAGACAATGTCGTACACTAAACCTAGTCTCTCTCTCTCATCTCTTTTCTCAAGATGACGGATACAAGTTATATATTTCTACCCGAAATTGGTCTCAAACTAAATTACCAAAATTATCTTCCATTACAGAGTCTAAACTTTTATCAACTTTTAATATAGCCTTAAGCTTGAAAAATATAGCCTCTAAGGTGGTTCTTCGTTACCTTCTTCTTAGTCACCTACTTCGACATAATGCATAGAGGGGGTTTAGAGCACTCGTTTTAGCTGCGTCAATTGAACGAAGTAAAGCCACGTTGGGCGCGGTTAATACTTTGTGGGCGACCACTTTGGAAGACCCAGTGTCGACAGCTTTGAATGTAAATAATCTCGAGAGTGTTAGAAGGCTATTATTAAATCCGCGCCAGCTGCTATTTAAGAGCTAACAAAAGGCAAGGACTACTAATAATCATAGAGTGCAAAAGGAGGAAATAACGAAAACTACAAAACCAGCAACTATAAGAAAGGAAACTATGTAGCACGTGCGTGTGATATGTGTGCAACTATACGGAGTAAAAAAGATACTAAGTTTATGATTGGTCTATTCTGTAGTGGCGCGAACACAACAGTGGAACGATTTATATCTAACATTACCTTAAAAGTGCACCACAATATGTATGTCATTGTTGCGTCCGTTTCACTATTTTGATATTGAACGGGAAGTGAGGCCAAGTAATTACCAAAGTCTCAAAACGATTCGGATTTTAAGTCTTTTCCAATTTCTATAAGAGTGGATGTAAAGGTCGGCGGTTCAACGTATATAAATATCTAAGATTTATATGAAGATTAGAGAGTCAAGAAAAAGAACATGTATCAAGCACTCCATAATATACCTCTCCTTAGCATTCAAACAAATTACAGATTTAAGGTACAAACATAAATATGTTTGTACCTTAAACCTTTAATTTGGTTGAATTATTACATGGGTACGTATAACATATTACTTTCACTTATACATGTATACTGGTCTTTGCGCTTTGGCTATACTACTTTTCATCACGGTATTTCTCCAGTGACATGCTTCTATTTCGTATAGAAAGGCATCTGATTATAAAACTTGTTGATTTTTCTTATTTGAATTTTGTTTAGTTCGTGATGCACACAAGTCAACTCTTCCATATCTCTTTTCCATCCAGTGTTCATGAGTTGTAACCAGTACGTGAACCTCCTTTTCCTTTAATTCCATTTATCTTTTGACTGGTTTTCTGGATTTTGGAATTTGCACCGTTTGGGCATTCATTTTTATCACAGGCTTGGATCTGCCTCAATAGTCTTCGATGGTGTCATGGACGGTGTCATGGTTGGTATCACTCTAATTCTTGTTATGTTATATTATAAACACACACACACACACACACACACACATACATGCATACATACATACATACATACATACATACACACACAAGTAATAAACTACAGGCAATAAAGAGAAGAAGAAACAAAAGAAATCGGTGACATCAAAATGCGTAAGATCTGTGAGCCACACAGTAAACAGTTGTTAACAGTTGTTAACAGTTGTTAAGATCTTATTCAGTTATATTTGAACAATTACTTATTAAGTATGTGTGTACTTATGTACTATATCTATTATATTATAATATACTGTAAGAACTTCTATTTAGTGATCAAGCAAACTTTTATAGACATCCAGGATTCGGGATACTATAATGGAAAGATAAATTTCAAAAATAATAAAATAAAACTAAAATAAATATAATCCAATTGATTTAAAAATATAATAATAATATAATAATTTCAATTAGCACACTGCTTTTACGGCAAACAAATCACTTCATCGGGCATGACGTATATCCAATCAACAAAAGTTACTTAATCAATGAAGTGATTTTCCACTGCATCCCTTAACTGTTGGTAAGTAATGAATTATTTTTTTTTTCTTTTTAATCTATGCATTTAGCCACTTTCAAAGAGATAGATACTACGATATGAAGTTCGTCCCTAGGGGTATGTCTAACTTACGTAATTTAAATGAAGCTATAATTATTTATCAGAGACGGTATGACGCCATTTACACGAAGCTATAATTACGTATCATAGAGGGTGTGGCGTCATTTAAATGAAGCTATAAATACTTATCAAAGAGGGTATGACGTCATTTAAACGAAGCTATAATTGCGTATCAAAGACTGTATGACGTCATTTAAACGAAAGAAAAGTAAAGACGCATTACAGTGAATAGTCAACTATGTTGATATCTATCACTTTTTATTACCCCATGTTTAAACCGTTAGGTAATTTAGACCACTTTCCGTATAGCCAGTCCAGTGAAAGTCCGAGATTTTACTTTCAGATCAGCGCTATAAGCATCAGAAGCTATAATTACGTATCAAAGAGTGAGTGACGTCATTTAAACGAAGCTATAATTACGTATCAAAGAGGGTGCGGCCATGAACGTACGTCACGAAATAGCGCTAACAGCGTCTAAACAAGATCGTTACATCCCAGCGAAAGTAAAAAACAAACTGACAACTCCACAGTTGATGAAAGGTGGAAGAGCAATAGCGGAGGCTTGAGAAAACAATAACAAGAAGAGAGGAGAATAACTAGAGACACGAGCAGACAGACAAATACTGTGGTACGGTAGGAATGAGATGCACTGTGTAGGAAGTAGAATAGGTGATGGTAAGAAAGATAACAACAACATCAGTTCAAGTAGATCGCTTCCCGTAGTGCTAGTTCTTGACAATATCGAGTACTTTGAGAAGATGATTGAAAGATTGATAGCAAAAATTTCTCTCTCTCTCTCTCTCTCTAGAGTGTTTTGACAAGTGGCAGGTCTTAGGCACATATTCCTACCCACTGCGTTTCATGCTTCATAAAAAGCGCACCATCTATCATTAACAAAAGTCAGTGCCTTATCCACATCTTAATGTAGCCAATAAGCGATATTACGAAGCCATATTATTTCTAGCTTGGGAATAATTTTGCTTCTGATGTGGTTTCACTTTCACGATGTCTTCCTCAGTTCTTACTTAGTCGCCTCTTACGAAACGTGCAGTTTACGGTTGGTCTATTTTTAATGTCCCCCGACACAGCAGAAGGAAGATTGATTGAATTTATATGTTCATTCGTTTTTTCTTTCTTTTAATCATTCAATCAATCCAACAACCAACCAATCAAATTATTTATTTCTTCACTCATTTAATTATGATAAAAAAAATCGAACTTTACTAGATCAATTGAATAATTAAATAGATAGATTCATCAAGCGATCGCGTGCTTTACTGCTTGTATCTATTATTTTATTGATTGATCGATTATTAGATCAGCTATTCTTGAAGATTTGTCGGTTTAACTTAGATTTTGATATTTGAAATTTCTTATCATATATACGAAGAGAGAGAGAGAGAGAGAGAGAGAGAGAGAGAGATAGAGAGAGAGAGAAAGTGAGAGAGAGAGAAAGAGAGAGAGAGAGAGAGATGAGGGATGAGAAAGAGAGACAGAGAGAGAAATAGAGAGAAAAAGAGAGATATATACAGAGAGAGAGAGAGAGAGAGAGATGAATATATAGGAGAGATAACCCATATTGGAAGACTGTTTTTAGAATTACTTTAATTTTAGAATTAGCATTAATCTTTAACAGTAGTTTTAGTCTTAATATGAATTTCGAGACTTTTGATACTCAAATTCAGGGTCCAGTCCATATACATTCCCAATAATCTAGCGCATCATTAATTCAATATCTTGTTTATTCATCATGTTGTGTCCTGGTTTATTGAAGAATAGACCAATCGGAGACTGCAAGTGAAGTCGCAGAGGACTATGGCACTAGGATCAAAACCAACTTCAGAAAGGGCATTCGGTTGGTGAGCGCTTAGGTTCTAGAAATGTTCTACAAAATTTTCTAAAACGACTGCAAAAAGAAGGGATTGATTGATGATATGGTATATGGGACAGAGAGGAGTGGAGAAGGTCTATGCACATCTCGATCCTAATTGAACAGAGATTAAAGGGAAGAAGATGATGATTTTGATAATAACATATAACATTTAACAGTCTTTTTATACCTAGCTTCAGTCAATATTTATTACTTGAAATATTTTTAAATATTTCAAGTAATAAATATTGACTATAGTTTTAAAGAAAAACTATAAAAGTCCCAATTAAGAATAGAAATGGAAAAGTGGAAACAAGTTCTGTGTAATGCCTCAACGACTCGGCACTTATCTGCACAACTAGGCTGGTTGTTACTAGGCCTGGTTGTTTACGCAACATTCAGCAGCTGACTAGAGATATCCCAGCATTCAACAGCCTAGCGCTGTAGCTTGGGTGAGCTCAGCCTAACTAGCTAAGCCTAAACACTCGAGAGGTCGGTATTTAATTCTCCAAGAAGTTCAAAACTTCAAATTGAATGAAACGAAGAATAATGTTAATGTCAGTTTCATAGCTCGAAAGCGATATTAGTGACGGGCGAGCCCAGGATTTGAACCCACATATACTGATCCGCGGAGGTCATTACGTACCTTACCGACATTCTGACAGTGGCTCCAGCCACTGTCAGAACGAAACAGAAGAAAGCTGTAAAGCTAATTAATGTAATGTCAGTTTCATAGCTATTATTCGAAAGCGATATTAATGATGGGCGAGCCCAGGATTTGAACCCTGCACATTCTGATCCGCAGTCGAATATCCTATCGATATCGTCACTGGTTCCAGCCCAGAAGAGAATAGTTATTTAATGTAGCCAAATGTTTAATCATTCAGGAGCCACAGAGAGTGAGAATATGGCGGCATAAAAGGTCAAAGGCACTGACGTATAAAGCGAGAAATGAAATAATATGAACTGTCCAGTTCATATTATTAACTGGACAGTTCATATTATTTCAACAAATAATATGAACTGGACTCTTATTATTTTAACAACAGTTCAATTAATATTGTTAGCAGCCAACTGCGTATGTTTTACAAGCGCCCGCGCATGCACATGCAAAACGTTAGAATAGAAAAAGAAAAGAGAAAAATAGAAATAAATAAGAAATAGATAATATAGAAAATAAATATTTCTAAATAAATATTTTTATATTTATATATATATATATATATCTATATATATATATATATATATATATATAGAGAGAGAGAGAGAGAGAGAGAGAGAGAGAGAGAGAGAGAGCGCAGATTATAAAATGCTTATTATTACACACCGATCTCATTTATAGTAAAAATAAGGCAAATCAAGCATGTAGCTGATCAAAACCTTTATTTTCTATTTTGTGTAAAAAATGCGACTTCTGAGATAGTTTTTCATTACCTTCTTCAGTTCTGGTATCTATAATCTCTTGCCACAAGTGCAGTACTAGTAATCAACTAATAATTAATAATTAATAATTAATAACTAATAACTAAACACTAATAGCTAATAACTAATAATCAAACACTGAAAGCCAATAACTAATAGCTAATAACTAATAGCTAAAAACTGAACACTAATAAATATTAACTAATAACAAATAACTAATGACTAATTACTAACAAGGGTGTTGGAGGTTATTCTTAAATCCGCGCCGGCTGCTATTGGAGCGCCAACAAAGGGCAACGATTACTAATAACCATGGAAAGGAAAAGGAGGAAATAACGAAAACTACAAAAACAGAAACCAAGAAAGGAAACTACGTTGCACATGCGGTATATCATGTGTGTAACTATACGGAATATAAAAAAATTACTAATAGCTACTACCTAATAACTAACAACTAAACACTAATAACTAATAACTAGCTTATTACTTACAGAAACCATTAAAGTGAAATAAGAGTCCAGGATGTTTTCTTGTCCGGTATGATCCTGTGTTGTGTCCGGGACGAAGAATAGACCACCTGCTAACTGTACGTGTGATAAAGAGAAACCAACTCAGAGGCCATATTTTCTGAAGCTTTTGGCTGAATGAAGATGTTGGTAAAAGCATGGCCGTTTGTTAATACGTTAACTCTGTCATCGATGGAGTGCTCTTTCAGAAGCTTGAAAGCAAAATTTGAGTTACAATATGTAACTTGACCCAGAAAAACTTGGCAGAACACTTTAGAGAAACATTTTCAGTATAGGAAACTGCAACACCAGTAGACGTTATGCGTGCAGCTCCTGACCTCTCGCGAATAGAGAGAATAGTACTGAGCTTTTACTGAAAACTTTGCAGGACTCAGCGTTCAACCTTATCTCAAGCGTTCTCTAGATTTTAACATCTTAATACAAGTCAATGAAGTCTTACAACCAGGCACTTTTAGTCTTGCATTGGCCAGGCGTGAAGTTAAGACTTAAATTGGTTGCTTTCTAACTGTTTAATTTTTATTAATTATATAATTAAGAATTATATAATTCTCAATTAATTATTTTTAATTTCTTAAGAATGAGACTTTAGGGTAGCTGCAGTCTTTCATTAGAAGTGAAATAATTAGCGGGAGCTCAATATAAAAAATATTCATTTTAAATCATTCAAATGCTCTCTAATTATTTCGCCAAAACTGAAAGAAAAACGTGCAACAATGGAAAACAGTGCAGCTTGCCGAAGGCTTCATTTCGATTGCCACTGAACTGCTTAGTGAACAGACAACCTCTAACCTCCAATGCAGACGTGTTACCACTGAATCAACAAGCCTCCCATGCGCTAGTACGACGTAATCGAGTGTTGATAAAGTCTCAAATTTCCGGCATGAGAGATAAAGAAATAGAGAGACGTAGATAGACAGAATGATAAGAAGAGTGAGAGAGAGAGAGAGCGAGAGAAAGACATACACGCACATACACCTGCACGTAGGCGCCCACACACTCTCACGAAGTTCATCATGAACCAGAAATAAGATTCTCTGATTCTACGCACAACCCACTCATCAAAAACACCGTCAAATTACGTCACTACTACTTCCTCAATGAAACTTAATCTCATTCATCTCATTCATATATATATACATATATATATATATATATATATATATATATATATATGTATATATATATATATATATAATATATATATTATATATATATTATATATATTATATATATATATATATAATGTAGGTATATATTATAAACTTATATATGTAATATTATATATATATCGTATAATTGTATAAATATATATATATATATATATATATATTTATACAATTATACGATATATATATATAATATTACATATCCAAATATAATTATACATATAATTATATTTAGATATGTAATATTATATATATATATATATATATATATATATATATATATATATATATATAATTATATATAGATCTATATACAAAGACTCAAAGAGTTACACCAAGTGAGAGAGAACGAGGGGAAGAGGCAAACTGAGAGAGAGGGAGATAGAGAGAGATCAAGGATTCAAAGCATTACATAGAGCAGCAGCTCAAATATCCTATCATCTGTCAGTCAATCATAAATAATCCCATACACTTAGCACCGCTCTATGTAAAATACTCTGAGGTCAGGATTCATTTATGTACACATCAATCAATCAATATCTCAATCTAACAATCAATCAATCAATCAATCAAATGCTCGTTAAGTATATTCGCGATAATAAGCAGCCTCATACCGATAGGCCCAAGAAATATGTCACCCCTGAGAAAAAAAGAAAAAAGAAAACAGTTTCAAAACTGTTTCCGAGTCAAATAACGTAAAAAATTATAATATGTAGACAATATCTAACACAACAGGCCACACAAACTTATCGAAAGATGCTGAAGCGGTTAATAGCTAACATCGTTTGATATATAAAATAATTAAATAAATCAATCAATAAGAATTTAACGTCCTGTTCTTCGCCATAACGGATGTTAAGGACGACGTTATTGCATTAACACGGCATCGCCAACTTTATATTGGATTTCCATTAAATTGCAGGTCATTTCAACTTTCTCTTAGGGGTATTATAATTTTGGCTACTCTTTACAAACAGGCCACCGTAGTGCTTAAAAGCTAAGAAATGAATGTCTAATAACTTAAAAGTTAAAAAGCTCTTTCGATTTTTTCATTCAAACTCGGGCAGCTGAATCAACATGGCATAAACTGCAGGAACTTTACAAGAAAAACTGGAAGCAATTAATTTCAAAACTTAAAAGTGAAAATACTTTTACTTATCGTAGCGAAATAAATTACGATAACTCCGTTATCTTCTCAAATACTAATGTCACGTATTTCTTGCATTTCGCTGCGCATATAGGCAATACTTATTAATTAACCAATTCTTGTTTTTAAACCTCACGTTCTCAACAAAGTCTCAGAAACTATAATAAAAAAGTCTCAAAATCTAGAGTAGCCAAGCAAGTGCCACATGCCATACGCGTAAGTCAAATCTTTTGTTAGTATAAACTTTGAGCACATTTTTCTTTATTTGACTGCTCTTAGTTTATATATGAATTGGTCGTCTGCTACTAACATGTGCTGCTTTCAGTATATCTATTCTTTTGTCTGTTCTAGACTCACAATGCCGCACATTATTTATGTATTTATTTATTTCTGGTCACAATGCAAATGCAGAATAATCATGTACATATACACAATATATACGCAGCATTCGGGATGGCACCCTTGCCAACTCAGTCAAGCACTGGTTACATTGAAAGCAACAGTGGATCACATTTAGAGATAATAAGTTAATGAAATAATTAATTAGACAGTAAGTTAATGAAATAATTAATTAGATAATAAGTTAATGAAATAATTAATTAGATAATAAGTTAATGAAAGCCTGGTTTATGGTTACCCTTCGACCATCGAGCAAGACTTCATTGGGTGCAAAATTAAGAACCAAAAGCTCTATTCAATCAATCGAACAATCAATCAATAAGAATTTAACGTCCGGTTCCTCGCCATAAGGCCATGTCAGTGACGTCTCTTGCAGACTCTACACAAACAGGCGCCAAAGCACCACACGATGACGACTGAGTACACAGAGACCACAAGAGAAAGCGAGATCATGTTAACAGTACAAGTCCAAGATCCATGGCAAGCGGGTCTAAATTTAGACCTATTGCGGAAAGTGAAGGGTTTTTAGCTTGCCAAGGAAAGTACCAATACAATTACAAGATCGCAGATCTTGTGGCAGACAGAGAGAGAGAGAGTTCTATATTATCGGAGCAGAAAACATGAATAAGCGTCTGCCCATGGCAGATTTAATAATAATAATATTTTCGTTTATTTTCGTTCAATCTGACAACCTCAGAAAGTTACAGTACAGAAATTCCAACAGACACAGCATAACAAATTACAGATATAGCATAAACAGGCTTGTTATAAGAGAGATGAAACTAAAAATTGTCTTTTAGTTTGGGATGTTTTAACTATTCATGTTGTACCGTTACGTAGTCATCGCATTTGGCTATGGATGGGTCTGATAAACATCGTTTGTACAAGAGGTCATAGGAGGTTGAATGGAAGGAAAGAGAAGCAGAGCCAGACTGAGATTAAGAATGCTAGATGATTTAAAGATCTACTCGTATGTGGACATGAAGAGGAAATCAGAAGATGCAGAAGAGTTATATTTAAAAGTTATATGCCATGGACCGGCCAGTAGGCAGTGCACTAAGAGATAGAGAGAGAGAGAGAGAGAGATAGAGAGAGAGAGAGTTTAATTTAATGGCTAGGTTCTATCACAATTCCCTGTTAACATGTGATCAAGAGTTAGACTCATGGGCTCGCTCGTCACTGACATCGCTTTCGAGTGAGGATACTGACGTTACCCTTAGCTTTACCAGCTTTACCAGCTTTAGACACCCAGCTAGATATCTAAAATAGCGGAGTTCATGTAGTTAGGATCAGTCGACAAACTTGTTAATCTATTAACTTATACTTACCAGTCCACTAGTACTGGAAAGTGCTCCGGAAAGACTGCTTGTTGATCCGTAGTGATTGTCAGATAGTCCGTATCTACTCCCATCGTATCCTCTTGTGTCCGTTGAATACCTATTGTACCTTCCGTATGACATTTCTCCACAAATCCACGAGTAAGCAACTAGTTTAGACTAGGCCTATCTAGTGTTAAGAGACTATACTAGATAGGCTTTTAATTATCTACATAACATTTTCAGCCGTTTTACTAGAGTTGTATATCCAGAAAATCAACAAACTGTGAAATGGTATATTTTAGTAGACGATATTAATACAGGATCGCAAACGTTTACTTTTTTATGTAGACATCAGCACAGCAGAGAGATAGCAAATTATATATGGCGTCATTACCGGAGTAAATTAATAAAAATACAAATAGAGAGAAAAAAGTAATTAACAATGCTTAATATTATTCAAATAAAAAAGGGCAAATAAAAAGTAGAATAGAGAAACCGCAAACAAGCTGCCGCGTGTACGTAAGAGGCGACTAATATGCAGGAGCTGAGGATGGCAAGAGGAGACCCACCTCACCATGAAATATTTTCCCCCAGGATTAAATGGTAATTAATCCATCTAACTGAGGAAGGTAAAGGGAAACCATCTCCGAAGCCATACTTTTTCAAAGTTATAGGCTACATAAGGTATGGATAAGGCATAGACTTTGTAAAGGTATTAACTTGTTGATCTAAGGAGTGCTCTTATGGAGCGAGAAAGCAGACTTTGAATATGAATATGTACCTTGAACCTGCCACTTGGCAGTGCACTGAAGAAAAAAATTATCAATGCTGCCTAATGTTTCTCTTAATGTTTCAATAACACTCAATTAAAGATAATTAAAATAAACAATTGAATACATTTAGATAATCGTCATGAACGACAACTAAATTTAAGTACATTTGTTTTAAATTTATTGTAGTATCTTTTTCAGTGCATCTCTATTGGGTCCTTAGTTAGCGACACGCTTCGATCTTCGATCACCTACCACTGGTAAGATCTCTTCTGAGCTTTCAGAGAATCTTGAGACAGTTTCATTTGATCGAGCACATAATTTGACTGTGTTAGTGCTACTGTGGCTCTATGCTTAGAGACTTCCCTGACATTTCCTTCGGGTGAAGAATCAGACGTTAAATCTCTATTTTATAGTAACGAATGATGATGTCCTTTGGAACATACACTAGAGCTTATGAATGCTGCAAACTCCGCAATCTTCCACTTTCATCCTACTTAAATAACATATTTATATATTTATACTTAAATAAAATATAAATATTTAACAGTTTAATATTTAATATAAAATATTTATAATACATTAATATTAAATATTAAGATTTAATATCATAGAGCTAAAAAAGCGGAAGCTTTAATAGGTTAGACTCTGAAAGTAATAAACTAGGATTACTGTTTATCAGCAGCATTAAGCTCAACACACGCTACAAGCCTGTAGCCGCTAGACACAAGCGAAACTTTCCAGTCAGACCTGTCTTACAGCTGACCATTAGTTGAAATCAGGTTAACCTCGGCTACCTGCAGCTAGGCCAAGTGAGTGGCTGTGTGTGTGTGTGTGTGTGTGTGTGTGTGTGTGTGTGTGTGTATGTGTGTATGTGTGTGTGCATGTAACTTTATGTGTTCATGAACTTCTAGATATTATATGACAGAAACATACATACATATATATATATATATATATATATATATATATATAATATATATATAATTAATATATATATCTATTATATCTAATATGTACCACAGTAGAGTGCTACAGTCCATCAATGACAACATCGAGCACTATTGAGACCAAAATCAAGCCGGCGAGCAAAGAAAGAAGGTCTAAAAAACGGTGCAAATTCCAAAATCCAGAAATTCAGTCCAACGTAGATATATATAGATATATATATATATATATATCTATATATATTTGTATATATATTATATATATATATATTATATACCGTGTATCATACATACATACTACATACATACACATACATGCATACATACATACATACATACATACATACATACATACATACATACATACATACATACATACATACATACATACATACATACATACATACATACATACATACATACACACACATACATACATACATACATACATGTATATATAAACGTACGTATATGCATGCATGCATGTACTATCTGTTTAATAGCTTTATGCATGTATGTACTATCTATTTGGTAGCTTTATTAAGATCTGGGAGATTTTTGGAGCAAAAGTATTAGAATCGTATGCATAAAGTTTGAGATATCCTGAGCTCGAGGCATGTTGAAAGTCATTTATATATATAGGCTTACTAAAAGCAAGAAAGGATGATAACTATATAGCAGCCTCCGGCTAGATTAGTACCTGGATGGGCGACCGCCATGGAAGACAAATATATACTGGCCAGGATATTGGAATATGATTGATAATAGATCGATCTATCACTGAAATGACGGATGGAATGGTGGATTTATCATCCACTACCGTATTAAAAGAAATAAGTATGAGCTTAAATAACACGCATTATAGTTAAACGGTCAACTATATATTGATATCTATTACTTTTAATATCACATGCTGAAACCGTTAGCAATTTATTTCATTTCCGTGTAAATAAATAAATAATAAATAATAAAGGTTTAACGTCTGTTTCCTCATCCGGGGATGATGTCAGGGACGTCTAGTCTTGTGAATGTTCGAAATTTTACTTTCAGATCAGCGCGGCCGAGTATCGAACCAACGAAAGTTCCATTCATCTCAGGATCGATCATTTAAAATTTCATCACTTTACCCTCCACTTATAACCACTAGGCTAATGTGATCATAGAATGATTGTGACATCCAATGTAACAATAATTATAACAGTGTGATTGCAACTGCCAACCGACAAGAAAGTGCACATTGCAAATTGTGCTAAACCCTTTGGCTAAACCCCACTTACCCCTTTAATTAGTACTAATTTTGGCGCATTAATGTATTGTCGATGCCCTAATTCATTCTTAGTGGCTACCACTGGCTAGTTTAACCGCTTATTGCTTAATGTTGTTGTTCTTGCAACTATGTTGCATTTGCCATATTTTGGAATGTATCTCTCTACAAAAATGTTCATGTGGCTTTTGTTTGAATGACGCTTTAAAAGTAATTAAATCTCGGTACTTTCTCTTTTAATAAAGATTTCTCCTATGTCTTTCAAGAATATGGCCAAAATTATATATATGTTAATAGTTATCCTAGTATTGAGAAAGGTTTTGGCAACTTTGAATTATTTCTAATATTGTAAATAGATTCTAGACTAGTTGAAATAACAAAAAGGTGATGAAATTTAGAGGCTAGTCACAAGCTCCTTTATGTTTACATTTCGGAAGCCATTCATGTTTTCTGGTAGCAGTTTAATTAATTATTCTTTGCCTAATTATTTTTAAAATCTTTTTCTGTCGGCTATATTTCAGTACTTATGCTGATATTTGTATTGTAGTTAACCTATGAGAGCTAGAATAAGTCAAACCTACTATTACAATTTATGTATTGGATTAGGCCCACATCCGGTTAATTTCTAAGTTGCCAGAATTTACATAAACTTATGATTCATACATCAAATATGTTAAACGATCACGTATTAGAAATTAACAGGTGTACTAAAAATACAGAACACTTTAATGAATTTCATTGATGAGTGTATGATAAGTATAATTACAATGTAATTTAGATATGAATTGATAGGTTTTAATGCCTTTAATAGTTGAAGTAAATTTAACATAAAAGATTAAAATTTATGAATAAAATGTTCGAATATACCCTTTTTATCTTAACAAAGAAATATGTAACCATTTAGTGGCCGTTTCAGTATCATTCTCCTTTTACTCTTTGAAATTTAAGGGTTTTCGTTTTAGATATATTTTATACAATTTTATACTTATTATGTTTTGCTTGCATTCAGAGATGTAGATTTGTGAAATTAAATAATTAAAAAATTACAGTTACTTCTTAGCTTGGTTTTGGTTTTACGGTCTCGTGGATGAAAGTAGCACAGTAGCTTAAGATGTTGAAGCTAAATGTAATAGACCTCATTTTATAGTGACACTATAGGAACTACTCTTTCTTCTTGATGTCTAAACTCTTTGCACAATTCATGATAACCTTGTTCAGTTATGATTTTTATCTACAGTTTTTCTGCTTATATAATATAGCAATATTCTGAAAAGTATCAGTTTTGCAGGGACTACATAATCCTCGCTTTCATTGGTGCTGACTTTTCATTTTGAGGACTGGGCAACAGTATATCCAAAAGTTGAGATCTATAATGTTTACACTACATTACGCATTATGATGTATGATAAACCATACTCTTGTTTCGAATTCTTTCAAAGCACAGGGGCAAAAATTTTGTCCCTGTGGAAGAAGTGCCTGTGTTCATTTAAACTAGATCTATTATCCTGCCAAATGAGAGGTTCTAGATTCAAATTTCTCCTGCACAGCTCAAGCTTTCAAATGATGGACCATTTTATCACATTAGAGAGATTATAACATTATAAATAATGTGTTCATTACTTCTGAGAAATATATGGCTGCTGAGGTGGTTTCTCTTTTTATTTTTGGTTTAAGCCCTGTTGCTTGGTTGCCGTTTTAAATGACGTTACATCATCACATGTAACATTACTAAATATATAAGTAACTAAATAGTGAACTGATTTATTAAATATAAATAACTTTATACTTTTGATAGTAGCTTAAATTATGCTACCTTTGTTTTGTGTTTGCTTTTATATTTAGAGACATGAAATATATTTTGATTAATTTTAATATTAGATTGGATAATTGATAGTACTAATTTCAACGTATATTTTTTGTTTTGTATTGCAGATCATTTATAATATTATATAAGACAAGTGTGAGAAAACGAAAATTTTGTATGTGGTATCATGTTGAGAATCTCTTTTACAATAGACGATATTCGTAGTGGTTATTAGATTTCTGTTGATTGTTATAGTGGTTATTAGATTAGGTTCTGTGCACTGTGCTGTGGTATTAAATATCTAACTGAACATTGGAATATAATTCACAACATTCTCCTCGTGGATACCGAGGTCTACTAGATTAGTCTTTAAGGTAAGCTCTCTCTCTCCCTTAGTGCACTGCCTACTGGCAGGTCCATGGTACATAACACCTCCACTCTTCTCAGTCTTCAGCCTTCCTCTTCATTGCCACATGTGAGTGGGTCTTTAAATAATCTAACATACCTAATCTCGGCCTGCCCCTGCCTCTTTTTCATTACATTCTACCATTAAGATTAGCTATGAAATAGTTAAGAACTTAAGATACTGATTTATATGTAGCTCAAAATGACACTAATATGTACTCTCTCTCTCTCCCTCTCTCTCTCTCTCTCTCTCTCTCTCTCTCTCTCTCTGTCTGTCTGTCTGTCTGTTTTTATCTCTCTCATATTGCTACTGACTGGTTACTTTCACATCGAAAGTTAGCTTATTGGATAGTTGTCCGGTTAGAGATCATACGACCTACAGGTGCATAATTCGAATTCATTACCTACGTGCCCTTTTTATGACATTCTTTCAGTACCTGAAGCTGATGTTAGGCTGGAGGCTTTCTACAGATGATTAATTATTTTAACAGTGTACACGAGGTCTTTCAAAGGCCTTGCAGTTTACTGAACTGAATTAAGTTTCATGTTGATGTGCTACCAATTTTTAATTTTTGCAGTATATTGAAAAATATAATCATCTTCTTCCCTTGAATCCCAGATTAATTCGGGTTGGGATGCGATTGGAACTTCTCCACTCCTCGTTTTGGAGTGGAGAACTCTTCCATTCATTTTAGAATACGTAGTGTCTATTTCTGGAGCCTAGGCTCTCATCATCTGAATGCTCTTTCTGATGTTAGTTTGGATCTTAGTACTTTGTCGCCTTTTACGACACGTTCAGTCTACAGTTGGTCTATTCTTCAACTACCCTGACAGGCTGATAAGTCATGGGTAATACTGGGTATTGCAATAAAATGTTTACATCATTTTAAGTAATGACAGTTTGTTTTTGCAATATTTCAGAAGGTGAAGGAGAGTAGAACATTAGAATGGTGGTGGTTAAGGTTCAACTGCTTGACGGTAATGACTTTACTTTCCAAGCTGACGTAAGTCATCCATTCTTAATTGATATTAAATAGCTGTTTCCCTGTTCTTCATGTAATTGTAAAATTTAAATATTTATTTATTTATGTTCCCTGTTTCGAGATAAGTTTGGATTTTTTTATATTTTTAGTTTTGAGAATATTATAGACATTCATCAGTTCATTCATTTATTCTTTCATGCATTCATGCGTGTATATATTCAGGGAGAATATTATAGACATTCATTACTTCTTTCATTTATCCATTCATTCATTCTTTCATTTCTTCTTTCATTTCATCTTTCATTTCTTCTTTCATTCTTGTATTCATTCATTGATTTTTTGAAGGCAGTGCATGCATTCCTTAAATCATGATGGTAGAGTAGGCATTCTCATTTTTAATTTATGAAGGTAGAATAATGCAGTCAGTCATTCAAGTATTTACTCAGTCATTTATTCATGCATGCATTCATTCATTAATTCATTTAATCATTCATTCATTCATTCATTCATTCATTCATTCATTCATTCATATGGTTGAGAACTGTACTAGTTGATGAGGGTAGTGTAGACAGATATATGAGGGCAGACTACCATTGATGGCTGTGACTGGGCCACTGCAATGATTAACTGTAATGATGAGATGATTGCTGTTAACTGATTAACATCTGCATCATCGCTTCCCCACCATCAGCCTCTTCTATACATTACTTCCTATCTCTCTCTCTCTCTCTCTCTCTCTCTCTCTCTCTCTCTCTCTTCTTATCTCGTTATCTCTCTCTTTCTCTGACTGTCTCTCCTCTATCTCATTCTCCCTCTCTTTCTCTTTCTCTGCCCCTCTCTCTTCTTATCTATTTCTCTCTCTTTCTCTCTCTATCTTTCTCTCCCCCTCTCACTCTCAGTTCGTTGTTTATACTTTATATTCTATCCTTGGCTCTGATTTTTATATCATCCATTCTGTTATTGGGCTCTCTTTTGTTTCTGTCTCTTCAGTCTCTATAATATTTTTATAAAACCTCAGCTGTACTCGTATCAGTTGATGAGGGGCTTGTATGTTTGTCTAGTACTATTGCATTGACTTCTGTTGACTTAGAGTCATTCTTTGAAACACTAATCGTTTTGTCTGCTAATTTGTGTCAGGTGAGGGCTTTCTAGATTATGCATTTAAGTTTATTTGATTGATTCATTTGAGAACCTCTTCTCTGTTGCATTTGAGATTATACGATTAATTCATTTGTGATCAGTCAGTGATGATCATTCGATGTGCGAGAAATCGATGGATTTAAATGATTAATTTATTGTGGAGAGAATTAATTTGAGACTATTTATCAAGTATATTCTCTAATCTTTATAAAATATTTAAAATTATTTGAGGCATTGAGTCGATTCATACATTTACAAGTATTATATACAATATTGAATTACTCTTTCTCTCTCTCTCTCTCGCTCGCTCTGCTCAGCTGCTGATAATATTTCTAGATAATGATGTTATAAATTATAGAAGTAATTTCCATTTCTGAAATTCGATGCTGTCTCGTTAGCTTTATGCTTAAATAAAGTAACGATTCTTCTACTTAAAGTAAGCCAAAATACCTCCAAAATTAAACAATCTTATTAGATTGATGAATGATTTTGTTGAGCTAAAACAATTCAACGAACAAAATCAAACGGAATTTTAGCAAAAATAAAATACAACGAAATTCTGTATGCTTCGCTTAACAGAAAGTGATTCCTGATGCTTTTTATGCCAATATTTGACGTCCCTGACATTGCCTTATGTCGAGGAACCGAACGTTAAATTCTTATTGATTGATATCACCAAACTCCACATAGTTCAACCTGAAACGTTTTGCGCATTTGCCAAGTGACATCAAATTGTATATAGTGAAATGAGTGTCATGACTGAGACATGAATTTTTAGGAAATAGCATGCTACTGGTCTAAATGTGGATCAGTGCTTGGAGACTTGTGTGGTAGCCTAGGCTCTATGTTGATGTTTGTTGATGTTGAGATCTCTGTGGAATTGAATGGCTCTACTGTTGCTTCCCATCTCTCTATATGCTCAATGTCTCTATCCTTCTCATCCTCTCTCTCCCTCTTACCTCTCTTTTTATCTCATGTCTAACTATCTCTCTCACTTTCATCTCTCTTTCTCTCACCTCTCTCTCTCTCTTTCTCACTGTCTCTATCTCTCTGTAGCTCTTTCTCTAAATGTCTCTATCTCCCTCTCTTTCTCTCTATGTTGCCCTTGGCATCATTACCTGTTTTAGGATGTCTCTGTCAAGAAGTTTGTAAATAATTTTGTAATGAATTATCTCTCTTAGTCTCTCACCTACTTCTTTTGAACGTTCTGCAGTTTGTTTTTACATGTTCTTCTTAAAAATTAACAAATTGTTTAATTTTTGGTCTCCCTGGGGTTTTCCTCAAGTATATTTTTTAATTTCTTACGTAATTAAGATTACTCCACCACAAACCTATAGCTAATCTGCATAATTAATGTATTTACTACAAGAATTTTTTTGGTCGTATGGTTACACGCATGACAACCGCATACGTTTACAAAGTTTCCAAAGTTTCGTTTCCTAGTTGCTGTTTTCATTGTTTTCATTATTTCCTCCTACCTCTCAATTGTTATTGGTGATCGATTTATTTATGATTTTGTTTGTTTGTATGATTTGATTTTCTTAAGTAGGACTAATTAAATATTTTATGATGTACAGATAGGTTAAATTAGACCTAAATAGAAATATATAAATTTCCTATAAATAGTTATAGGCCTAGTTGGTCACTGGCTCTTTTTGCTAAATGTACTTGTATAATGTAGTTTTCAGTTTTATATTGAACTATGTGGTGTTTTTAATATTAATTGGTTTTAGTTAAGAGCCTGATGAGTCCTAAACAAGCATATAATTGCTTCCTGACTCTGTAGTGTTATGTTATTAATTAGTTGATTGATTGGTTATTGTTTGCAGAAGAAAGCCGTGGGTAACGACATATTCAGTAAGGTTTGCTTGAAGCTTGAGCTGCAACAGGCTGACTACTTCTGTTGTACCTACAAAGATCCCAAAGGAGTAAAGGTACTGAAGTAATTTCACTATGCTTTCTCCTGATTCTTCGTCTTGAAAAGTTTGAATGCCTCTGTTAGACAAAATTGTAAGACTAATTATAAACTTTATAGCATAGCTTTTTGTAAGTCTAATAAAGCCTTATCGCGAAAGTGATTAAGTTACTGACAGTTTGTGGTTTTGTTCATGTGATGTTTTTAATTCATTTACTATTAAAGTTTTAATATTAAATATATTTTTATATTGAAATTTCAGGCGTGCAAGGATTTGGTTGATAGTTTCGGAATAGTTTAGAACATTTTATAAGATGTTCCTAGACTTGAGGAATATGAACTGTTTCTATGCAACTGAACATACAAGCAATAAAGATCGATTCTTTAGTTCATAAGTTCGTGCTCTTGTCGAGTCTTTTGTGTGACGTCCCTGACATCTTCCTTGTATGAGGAAATGGACGTTAAACCTTATTATTATTTATTTTATTTCTATATTGTTTATGAAAAAACTAAAATTTTAGGACTCAACTTTATGACGGCACCGATCTTGTGAAGCTAATTCAAATATTTACATAATGACCTTGAAAGTGTTCACTGATGACCTTGAAAGTAGAAAGCTTTGCAGTTGATAGTTTGGAGGCGTTAGAGCTGATGATGGGCGCATGTTTGTGGACACAGTTCTGGCTGAACAATGAGAAGAAGGTGGCCAAGCAGATAGAGAATGGCCCATGGGAGTTCAACTTTGAGGTAAAGTTCTACCCGCCTGACCCCAATGCCATCAGCAACGAACTCACCAGGTCTGTAGTCCTATCAGGCCTTATAATAATCATAGTAATAATAATAATAATAATAATAAAGCTAAAACAGCTAAGGTTAACGTCAATTTTCTCACTCGAAAGTGATGTCAGTGATGGGCGAGCCCAGGATTTGAACTCAGCACATACGGATCCGCGGTTAAGTATCTTATCAACGTCGCCACTGGCTCCAGCCTATATTAGTGATAATAGTAATAGTAATAATAATAACAATAATGATAATATTAATAATAATTAAAATAAAATAATAAAGGTTTAACATCACTGGCTTTAGTCTATAGTATTCTGTGTAGCGCAGGTGGCTTGTTGGCAAATTGCCTGATAGCGGATCAGTAGGTGCAAGGTTCAAATCTAGTGCTCGCCCCGTCACTAACACACTGTAGAGTTGTCTTTAGCTTTAGCATGTAGTTACTTGTATATAAGAACATTTAGCTTATTAACTGGAAGAGTAGTTATTGGTGAAACGTTTAAAGAATAGACTTTCAGATATGTATAGTTCTGTTACAAGGAATGAATGCAACAAAATTGTTATTATGTTACAACAATTGAACAAAACTAAATTTGTTCTGTTACAAATTGAGGCAAGGATGACTGAATCGTATGTAGTAGACGTATGACGTCCCTGACGTCACCCTTTTATGAGGAAACGTAAGTTAAATCTTTATTATTGTTATTATTATTATTATTATTAGTTTATATTGTATGTCTCTGTTGCAGATATCAGCTGTTTCTACAGCTTCGCATAGATGTCCTGCGCGGAAGGTAATCAAATTCTTCAGCATATTTAGTAGCTAACTTCAGTAGCTTTTCTGTATACTCTTCACCGTTGAAATGAACTATTATTAGAATTAATTATTAGCATTCTTGGATATATTTCTGTAGTAGTCATTAGGGTCATATAGTGAGAAAGGCAGAGGAAGATGTAGTGAAGAGAGTTTAGAGTTTGGAGGGAAGAGGTGTAGGTTAAGCTAGAGAGAGGTAGACCACAACTGACGTGGGATGCTGTGATTAAGAGACATGAAGAATTGGGAATGAACTGATTATACCATTTGTGACAGAGAGTAGTGGAGAAAGTCGCATTTGTACAAGTAATAAAGTGGATCAATTATATAACTTTTTATAATTAATTAATTGCTATTAGCCAGATTATGAATTATTGGATTCAAAAAGGGCAATTTGAAATCTATTTTTTAAGTAAAAACATTAAATTGAAAGTTTTAAAAGAAGAAAACAGATCATCTACACTCTGTGAAGTCATATCAGAGAAAGCATTGTAGTTCTAGAGTGCAACTGACGGTGGCTGCCAAGGAAATGTTTATTTCATGCTGATCGGCTTGTTACTATTATTACAACTGTTATTAGTGTTTGAATCTTTCTATTGTTATTATTTTTTATTAATTTTTTCTATTATGCAGAATATTAACGAAAATAGTACGAGAAAGAAAAGCAGAAAAGAATAACAGAGGCATTTAAAACGCAAACAGAATGAAAATATATCACTAGGACAAAATCATCATCATCATCATCATCATCATCCTCCCTTGAATTCCAGTTTAACTAGGGTCGGGATATGAAACTAGGACAAAATAAAAAACTTAATTAAGTAACACTTTAGTACTATACAACCATATTGTCCAATGATATCAAAATATCATATAATTCATAGAAATATCATACCAGAATATAAGTTGCCACTACAAAGAGTGGATTGCACTATGTGCGATCTCATTAGCAAAGTATCCGAGCAATTGTTGAGAAAGAGAAAACCAAGAATCTAATTCCTCCGTTCCTTTTTGTCTAATATAATTTAACCTCAATTTAATTTCTTTGACCATGAGATCAGTAGCGACAATGTGTATTACCTGGGGTTGTAGAGTATACTATTTTTATTATTTTTATTATTATTTACTACTATTGTTATTATTATTATTATTATTACTATTATTACTATTACTATTACTACCACTATTATTGGCTGATGATATGGTATGGGACAAAGAGAGGAGTGGAGTAGGTCCATTCGTATCCCAATCCTAGCTAAACTGGAATTCAAGTGAAGATGATGATTGTTGTTGTTGTCAACTGTAGGTTACCCTGCTCGTTTGTGACGCTGGCTCTGCTGGGATCCTATGCTGCCCAGTCACAGCTGGGAGACTACGATCCCGCTGAGCACGGCCCTGGTATCCAGTACCTCAAGGCTATCTCATTCGCTCCCAATCAAACTGATGAACTGTTAGACAAGATCTCTGAGCTTCATCGCACCCATAGGTATCTGTCTATCTCCTCTCTCTTTATCTCTCTCTCGTGCTTCTCTCTCTCTCTCTCTCTCTCTCTCTCTCTCTCTCTCTTGCTTCTCTCTCACACTATCCCACTATCCTGATTTTCTCTCTATACTGACTCTCTCTTTCTCTCTCTCTCTATCCAGATTCTATCTCCTCTCTCTCTCTATATATCCTCTCTCTCTCTCTCTCCGTCTATCTTGCTTCTCTCTCTCTTTCTTCTTCTTTTCTGTCCTTCTCTATCTATGCACAAGCTATAAAGTTGATGTTAGCGTTAGTTCATCCCTCAAAAATGATACCAGTGACGGAGAAGCCCAGATTTTGAGTCATTCGCATACTAATCCATGGTCGGATATCTTAACAACACGGCCACTACTCTCCAGCTAGTCAGCCTGTCAGAGTGTTCGCCTCGGATATAAGTGGCCTGGGTTCAAAGCCCAGGTCAGTTAAGTAATGATGGATATCCCTTGGGCCCATGGAAGGTAAATCTTGTATCGGAGCTTGCTGCCGATTGGCGCTATCAATAGCAAAGATATGATTAACCATGGAAAGGATTAATAATAACCTGCTAGGAATCTGTAGAGTGGTCTCGCAGACCGGACACCGGCCATGACACCGCTATAAAAATTGTTGGAGGTTATTATTATTACTATTATTAATGCAGCATCTCACAATGAATTCTTCACTTCCCACGTGCCCATTTACTCAGTGCAATGTGTTTGATGGTCAAATTAGTATCAGGCCCGTCTGATGTCCTGGGTTCAAATCTCAGTCAGGCCGCTGTGACTGTAAGCTTTGTGATGTAGACGTACGTTAAACGTGGCATTATTGCTACCTGTTCCATTGTATCGATGTATATATTTGTGTATGATTGTGCGTATGTTTTTGTGTGTAATTGTGTGTGTGTTTATGTGTATCTTTATGTGTATGTTTCTACGTATGTTTCTCTGTGTGTTCTCAGAGGTATGCCGCCTGCAGAGGCAGAGATGCAGTACCTGGAGAATGCCAACAAACTCTCGCTCTATGGAGTTCATATACACTATGCTAAGGTTTGTCAGATTTCCAGATGCTTCTCTAACTGTACTGTTGTTACTAGCATTATACCAGCTCTCTGCCTCCTTAACTTCTCTCATGTTCAACTGTATCCATTTTCTGTAGTACGTCAAATCCACATCTTCTCCCACTATACATTTATATCATCTTACCTGGCTGTTTTTTATTCACTGGACCGGCACCGTTTGGTATCTCTTTTCTTTCTCTTCAGCACATGTTTTTTCAAATCGTTTGAGGAATCAATTTGTAGTGACATGTGTTGGGGGACGTCCCTGACATCATCCTTGTATTATGAAATGGACGCTAAATCCTTATTATTATTATTATTATAATTATTATGAAGTCGATCAGATCTATTATTGTTATTATTATTATTATCGTTGGTGATTTCACATACGCTAACGCTGAGAACAGGAGGTCTGATGTAGGCACTTCTAACAGATAGAAGCACATGTTGAATTACTTCCTGACTACTCGAGATCATGTAGCTTAAATGTGCCATACAGCCGTAGATCTTCGCCAGGTGATGGAGAACATCTGAATTGGTCTGTCTGTAACAGCTGTTGAGTCAACTTTGAACGTCTGCGCATTTTCGTAATTCATACAACTCTGTGTTTTATTTTTACCATTGAAATCCGCGTGATGATTTGAAATATTAAATATTCCACAATAATTATTCTTACTGCTTTTATTAGAATCATTATAATACTATTTCAAAGGGAATCGGTTCTGTATGACTCGGACTAAACTAAACATGTAATTTGCTGAAGTGGCATAGATAACATGAGTATAGTGCGGTATACAATCATCATCATCTTCCCTTAAATCCAAGTTTAACCAGGGTCGGGATACGAATAGTGCGGTATACAATGCTTTGAATAAATATTTGCTGCTGAAAACTCACGCAAAGTAGTTTCAAGATGTCGCTGAAGGTAATGAAGAGTGGCTGTGACAATGAAGAAGATCTATCTGGGCTGTCCTATGCATACCACGTGAATCTTTGTTGATAAGACCTTGTCTGTTGTTATTGCCCGCATTGCACTCTGACCCTCTCTTTTGTGCATCTATACTTCTATGTAGTATATTTTATTGTATGGTACTCTATGTGTATATAGTATTGTATTTATTAATTATTGGACCTGCCGCTTGGCAGAGAATTAGAGAGAGAGAGAGAAAAAGAGAGAGAGAGAGTATTTAGTGTACTAGATGGAGAAATAACAATGATGTACAGATAAGTATGTGTGACTATTAGTGCATTGTGCTGTATTTTAGTGTATCAGGCATTGCATTGTATTGTATGTGTATTGTATTAGATGTTATAAAACAACTGTCAAATGTGCGGATAGATAGGTATATGTGCTTTTAGGTGTATTATATGTGTTTCTGAATTGCATTTTGTTATGTTGTATTTTAATGGATGGAGGAATACAACAATGATATTCTTATAGGTGTGTGTGCCTACACGGGTATATTATATTGTATGAGTGTTGTTTAGTATTGTATGTATATTGTATTGTATGTGTATTGTATTGTATTGTATTAGATGGAGGAGGACAACAGCAACGTACAGATAGGCATGTGTGCCTATGTAAGTATTGTACATGTATTGTATTGTATATGTATTGTATTGTATGTGTATTGTATTGTGTATGTATTGTATTGTATGTGTATTATATGTGTATTGCATTGTATCGTATTGTATTAGATGGAGGAGGACAACAGTGACGTACAGATAGGCGTGTGTGCCTATGGGTGTATTGTATGTGTATAGTATTGTATATGTATTGTACTGTATTGTATTAGATGGAGGAGGACAACAGCAACGTACAGATAGGCGTGTGTGCCTATGTGTGTAGTATTGTAGTGTACTGTATTGTATTGTATTGTATTAGATGGAGGAGGACAATAGCGACATACAGATAGGCGTGTGTGCCTACGGACTGCTGATATACAAAGATCGTCTGCGCGTCAGTCGTTTCACGTGGCCCAAGATTCTCAAGATTTCCTACAAGCGCAACATCTTCACCATCAAGATACGTCCCGGAGAGGTGCCACTTTCTAGCGTTACTGCTAATAAATTGTTAATAGTCTTTATAGTGTTAATGTTTATAAATAGTTAAGACTCTTTATAAAGCGTTGATGTTAATAAATAGTTAAGACTCTTTATAAAGCGTTAATATTAATAAATAGTTAAGACTCTTTATAAAGCGTTAATGTTAATAATTAGTTAATAATCTTTATAGTATTAATGTTAATAAATAGTTTGAGACAGTCTATAAGTAGATTTGAGACAGTCTATTTATATCCCGACCCTGGTTAAACTGGGATTCAAGAGAGGATGATGATGATAATGATAGTGTTAATGTTAATAAGTAGTCAATAAACTGAAACATTTGTTTGATTACATTTGTGATAATACTGGGAGGAGGTGATAGCGTTGTTGTGATGTTGTGTGATGTTGATAGCTTGAGAAGATAATAACGACTTGTGTTGTTGTTGTTGTTGACAGTTTGAAGAGATGATAACCACATTTGATTACAAGTTGACTAACTACACTATGGCTAAGAGGTTGTGGAAGCTAGCAGTTGAGCATCACGCGTTCTTCAGGTAGGCTATCATGTCCTGTGCAGTCCTATATACTGATATATCTATACTTGACTATAGAGATATCTATATGTGTACATTTGTTATCAGATATCATGCACTTTTTGTCGTATATTTTACTGGCTATTTGGTATTCTCTACTAGTTCATTATAATCCTCCTGATTGGCTATAAGAATGTATTATATGTGCTCTTGTGGTGCATGTTGTATGTGATAAATCATCAACATCATCGTCCTCCCTTGAATCCCAGTTTAACCAGTGTCGGGATACAAATTGTATGTGATAAATAAAAATCAATATTGCCTGGAACCAGTGACGATGTCTTTATGATGTCCGACGACCGCGGATCAGTATGTGCAGGTTTCAAATCCTGGGCTAGTCCGTCACTGACATCGTTTTCGAGTGATGAAACATCGGCTTACGGGTTGTAATTCATCTGCTTTATGTTGTACGATCGCTGTACGTGCATGCATGTATGTGTGTGTGTGATTGTTGGTATGTCTGTGTGTGTGTGTGTGTGTGTGTAAGCAATGGTTAAAGTAGTAATTGAGATGTAGGGTATCGGTAAGAGTTATTTGGGCCCCCTGTAATGTATTTACTGATCTCCCTGTATCTAATATCGGCCCCTAGCAGGGGAGGGGGACGCACCCCTGAAAAATAAATCAATCAATAAGAATTTAACGTCCGGCGTCCGGTTTCTCGCCATAAGGCAATGTCAGGGACGTCTTTTGCAAACTCTACACATTCAGACGCCAAAGCACCACACGATGACGACTGAGTACCTAGAGACCATAAGAGAAAGTGATATCAAAACAGTGTAAGTCCAAGATGAGAGCTAGGCGGACACAGTTACCTCGCTTTAACCACGGTTTGTATGTGAGTGTATGTGTGTGTGTATGTATATGTATGTGTGTGTATGTGTGTGTATGTGTGTGTGTACGGGTGTGTGTATATGTATGTACGTGTATGTACATGTGTATGTGTGTGTATGTGTGTGTACGTGTGTGTGTGTGTGTGCCTGTATGTAGGCTGCGAGAGCACGAGCCAGTACCTGTGGGGATGTTCAGCAGGTTTGCACCGCGCCACAAGGTGCCGACACGCACACACTACATGATACAGCAGGAGGCTGGCACTGGGCGGGGAGGTCCTAACGGCGGCTCTTACCGCATTAACCGTGCTGCTGCTAGACAGTTCGCTCAGAGCCTAGAGAACGGTAGTCATCATCATCATCATCTATACACGTTTATTATCATCTATACACGTTTATTATCATCTATACACGTTTATTATCATCAAAAATACACGTCATCATCATCAAAAATACACGTTTATTATATTCTATACACGTTTATTATATTCTATACACGTTTATTATATTCTATACACGTTTATTATATTCTATACACGTTTATTATATTCTATACACGTTTATTATATTCTATACACGTTTATTAAATTCTATACACGTTTATTATATTCTATACACGTTTATTATATTCTATACACGTTTATTATATTCTATACACGTTTATTATATTCTATACACGTTTATTATATTCTATACACGTTTATTATATTCTATACCCGTTTATTATATTCTATACACGTTTATTATATTCTATACACGTTTATTATATTCTATACACGTTTATTATATTCTATACACGTTTATTATATTCTATACACGTTTATTATATTCTATACACGTTTATTAAATTCTATACACGTTTATTATATTCTATACACGTTTATTATATTCTATACACGTTTATTATATTCTATACACGTTTATTATATTCTATACACGTTTATTATATTCTATACACGTTTATTATATTCTATACACGTTTATTATATTCTATACACGTTTATTATCGTCATCTGTACTCGTTCATTATCATCATCTATACACTTTCGTCATCATCGTCTATTCACATTCATCATCATCATCTATGCGCATTCATCATCATGAATGATGATGAATGAAAGGGATGTCTTCTGACATCGCTTTCGAGCGAGGAAACTGACGTTAACCTTAGCTTTACCAGCTTCTATCATCATCTGTACACGTTCATCATCACCAATACACGTTCATCATCATCATCTATACGCGTTCATCATCATCATCTTCTATACACACGTTTATCGTCATCATCTATACCTATTCATTATCATTTATCAAGAGAATGGTAGACATTAGGTCAGAAACGTTGCTAACTCGTATTTGAACTCATAGTTGTTTTATTTTCACAGTCTAGTATGTTGAGATTGGACACATAATTTAATTCTAATCGATGTAAATGCTGATAGCATGGATTTGAATTGAGACCACTGCTTAGTAGGCAGGTGTGCTACAAACTGGGCTGTTCTATTAACAGCTTATGGTCAATTCATGCCATTCTCTTTATATTGCTTGATTTATTTATGTTAATGTAACCTATTGTGTATTAATGTTGTATAGTAGTCAAGCGCTACGATAAAGGGAACGTTAGGTTGCGGATAGCTTCTGGTTTTCTAGCATAATTCTAATGGCAGTGTTGAATTAAATCTTATTGTAGTGTCTTATATTGTAGTGATAGATAGGTTTAATGTATTGTATAGCATTTTTGTATTGTATGGTATTGTATTACATTGTATTGTATTCATCATTATCATCATCCTCCCTTGAATCCCAGTTAAACTAGGGTCGGGATACGAATAGAGTGTCTCAAATCCTCTCTCTCCTGCACCACACCACCAGCCAATCCCCTATTTGAGACTTTTCCATTCATTTAAATTTTTGTAGCAATTTCTGGAGCCTAGGCGCTCACCAACCGAATGCCCTTTCTGACGTTGGTATGGATCTTAGTGCTTGAGTCGCCTTGCTGTGATGGGAGGGTGCATTGCCACAGAGTATAGTATAGTATTGTATTGTATTGTATTGTATTGCAGTGATGGGAGGGGGCAGTGCCACAGAGCGCAAGGAGCAGTACGACGTGGACAGGTCGAGGACGGCGACCCTGGATCTCAAGGGTCGTAATCGTCAGGGATCAGTGCCCACCCTGGACACCTGGTCCACTGACGACCCTCATCACTACCAGGGTGTAGGTCCCTATGGATACGGTACAGGAGTGACCTACGCCTCAGAGGCCAGCGGTGGAGACTATGATCTAACCAACGTATGTCTTCCTCTCTCTCTCTTCATGTTTCTGTCTGTGTCTTTCTCTCTCTTTGTGTCTCTATCTCTCTCTCTCTCTCTCTCTCTCTCTCTCTCTCTCTCTCTCTCTCTCTGTCTCTATGTGTCTCTCGACGTATAGGTATGATGAGTTATGTTGTAGCAGCTGTATCTTTCTCTCTCCCTCTCTCTCTCTCTCTCTCTCTCTCTCTCTATCTCTCTCTCTCTCTATGTGTCTCTCGACATATAGATGTGGTGAGTTATATTGTAGCAGCTGTATCTTTCGCTTTCTTTCTCCTTCTCTCTCTCTCTCTCTCTTTCTCTCTCTCTCTCTCAAACTCTCTCTCTCTCTGTATCTCTCGACGTATAGGCAAGAAGAGTAACTTTGGAGTTGCTGTACGTATCTTTTGCTTTCTCTCTCCCTCTGTGTACTGTGTATTTATCTCTTTTTCTTCTTCTGTCTCTCTTTGTATCTCTTTCTGTGCGTTCAGCATGAGAAAAATTGCTCTATCATTTTAGTGCATGATATACCGCAGTGTTTATCTTCCGCATTGATCTGTATGCCTTATGTTAACAAAATATTGCGAATGATGTAATAGTGAACATTTGGAAGCTAGGAACGAGTTATTAACTGTTTTAGTACTAATAATTATTATAACTGTGCTTTAAGTTATAATACAATTCGGTAGTAGATTACATTAGTAGATTTATTGTTAGAGGAGTTTATTTACTTCATTGTTTTTGTTGCATGTTAAATTTTAAAGCTATTTATTTGTAAACAGGAGTAGGTCAAAATTTGTTAAAGAAGTCTATGTAATTTATAGTTTGCTTTCACTGTACATAAAACTACAAAATAATTCATTATTAACAGTGTTAAGAAAGTGTATTTATTTGTCCTTCTTAGCCTATGGCACATTCATTCTACCTTCGTTTAGACTTCATTGTTGACTTTATTACAAGTTGTCGTTGAAACGAGTATGGTCGAGATCTTTAAATTAGGTGTGAAATTCGGCCACTGGTAGGTTCTATCCAGCCAACGATATTCATGTTTGTAAAATAGAATATTTCGGCTGAGTACGTCCTGATTTACTTCTTGTTGTTGTCGTTGTACCTCGTGTTGTGCTCGGGTGTGGTTGGGCCACTGCAGAATAGGGCAACCGCTCAACAAGCTGCTGCGTGTACTTGAGAGGTGACTGAGGCAAGAGCTGAGAATGGTAAGAGTGGATCCACCTCACCATGACATTTTTTCCACAGGATTAAATGGCAGTTAATCCATTATAGAACTGAGGAAAGCAACGGAAAACCACCTCAAAAGTCATATTATTCCCAAGCTATGGGCTACATTAAGGTGTGGATAAAGCATACCCCTTTGTGAAGGGATTAAATCTTTAATCGATGGTGTGCTCTTTATGGGGCGTGAAAATCAGTGTGTGAGTAGGAATATGTACCTTGGACCTGGGCATACCACTAGCGGTATGCCATTGATAGTTGTCATTGTTGTTGTTGTTGTTGTCATTGTTGTTGTTGTTGTCATTGTTGTTGTTGTTGCTCACGAAGCAGGATCCCCAGCATCAGCTGCTGAGTGGAGGGGGGTGGGATGTACGTAAACGGGACGGGGGGTAGGAGTCCAGTGGGCGGGGCCGAGCAGCGCTACAACAATCCTAACTACGCCCCCAGTGACAGTAGCCACACCCACTCACCCAATCACTACGACAACTACAACAGAGACTACCAGCAGGTACTCCTGTCTCCTTTCATTGTAATAATAATATTATTGTTATTATTATTAATTAATTTATTCTTATATATTTTTTCTAAATAAATAAATAAATGCTAATAATAATATTATTAGTAGTAGTAGTATTTATTTATTTATTTATTAAGACGTAAATTTATAAGGATAAATTAAGTAATAATAATACTATTGTTACTATTGTTATGAAAGGAGACTGAAGTACCAATAACTAATAAATACTAATAATAATAATATTTTTATTTATTTAATAAGAACACAAGAAAGGTCTTACAACCCTGTACAGTTCACAAATAGCACAGACAATTGTTTAGCACATGCAACAAACAAAACATAATAATAATACTAATAAAAACCTACAACAATTTCTATAGCAGTGTCAAGGCCGGCGACTGGTCTTCGAGACTGCTTTACAGGTTCTTGCAGGTTATTATCAATCCTTTCCATAGTTAAATCATACTTTTGCTATTGATAGAACCTATTGACCGCAAGATTCGATGCATTAGTAATCTACCTTGAGCCCAAGAGGATATCCATCAGTTGTTGACTGACTTGGACTTGGAACCAAGGTATCTGAGTCTAATGCTAGTTGAATATTACACTGCATCCTAATGTTGCAGTTGTTGAGACATATTTCTCGAGTTAGCGGTTGCTTTAAAGATTAGTGTAGTTGTAGCCTTTATGATGGAATCCTATTGCTAGTCAATGAAGTGCTCATTCTGAGCGTGAAAGCATGCTGTCAGTAGAAATTTGTGCCATGGCACTTTGCAATTCAGTAAAGTAAAACTAGGATTTAACGTCCGATTCGTCACCGTAGGGCTATGTCAGGACGCCTGTAGCAGAACACTAAACGCTGAAGTAATAATAGTATTATTACTATTTTTTACCCCGGTGTAAAGAACCTGGCGTTTGATAAAAACGATTCAAGCAATACGTGCTGAACCGCCGCCCGGAATTAAAAGAATAATATAATATAATATAATAATTCTTAAAAGAATTGCTGAAGCAGACTGCATTAAATCTATTCAAAGTCACTCAAGCCTTTGACAAAGAAAAGATGTCTCTCACTTATTATTATTATTGTTATTATTATTATTAGTATAATTATTGTGTGTACAGGTAGGAGGCGGGGCTACAGACGAGTACGGGGGCAGGGGAGCAGACTGGGCGGGGCAGGGCGGTGACTCACGCTATATGACAGGTGGCAGAGGCGGGGCTGGCAGTCAGGTGGGCGGGGCTTGTTCTTGTTCTGTCTACTATCTTTTCTGCTGTTGTATTCATCGTAATAGTTTTATTCATCGTAACAGTTTTCCCCGTGTTGTGTCCGAGTTCCCCATGTTGTGTCCGGGTTGTTTTAAGAATTGACCAAAGAAGTCTCAAATAGGGGATTGGCTGATGATATGATGTAGGACAGAGAGGATTTAGGACAGTCTATTTGTATCCCGAACCTAGTTAAACTGGAATTTAAGGGAAGATGATGATGACGTATTCATCGTAACAGTTGCATTATCCTAATTTCTTGCATGTGCTTTTCTGCTCTTCATTTATATCTCCACAGTTGACCCTTTCTGAACGACAGCTGGATTATTAATCAACATTGAAAAAAGCTGGAAAAGCTAATGTTATCGACAGTTTCCTCACTCGAAAGCGATGTCAGTGATGGGAGAGCCCAGTACTTGAACCTCGCACATACTACTCTACGGTCGAATGTCCTACCGACATCGCCACTGGTTCCAGCCAGTAGTGTAATGTATTGTAGTATGAGCGAACAATGTATTTAACTGTACAGTATGGTAATGCTTTGTAGTGTGGAATTGTGCTGTATCTTAATTGTAGTTTAATGTATTGTAGTTTGTGTTTATGATGTATTTTATTGTATTTTAATGTATTATAGTATGGGTTGGTGACCTTTGTTTTTGATTTTATTTCAGTTTTATTTCTATTGTATTTTAATTCGTTTGTAGTGTATTATATGAAATAAAGTTTTATATAATTTTATTTTTATTGCAATTTTAAGGCATTGTACTATTTGTTTGTGGTGTATCTTAGACTATATTTTATATTTTCATATCTCATATCTTGTAGTATTGGTTGTTGCCATATTTTATTTTTATTTTTATAATTTTTAAATTGTGTAAATTCTGTAATTATTTTTAAAGTTGGTAAGCACATAGGCTTCGGAAATCGCAGCAGAAATTTCTAAAACGAATGTCTTTTCGTATCCCGACCCTAGCTAATCTGAGGTTCAAGGAAAAATGATGTTAAAAAGCTAAAGCTAATGTTAACGTATGTTTCCTCACTCAAAAGCGATGTCAGTGACGGGCTTGCCCGACATTTAAACCCCGCACATACTGATCCGCGGTCGAGTACCTTACCGACATCACCACTACCTCCAGCCATGATGGTGATGATGATAAATTATATTTGTATTATAGTATTTGCATTATAGTATTTGTATTTATTTTTTATATTGAGGATGTAGTGAAGAGAGTTTGAAGGGAAGAGATGGATGTTAATCTAGAGAGAGATAGACCACAATTGACGTGGGATGCGGTAATTAAGAAGGACATGAAAAATAGTGGATTGACTGATGATATGATGTGGGACAGGAGGACTGCAGAAGTCTATGCATATCCTGACCCTGGTTAAACTGTGATTTAAGGGAAGATGACGATGATGATGATGATTATAGTGTTTGTATTGTATTGTAGTATTTGTATTATAGTATTTGTATTGTATTGTAGTATGGAGACGACCACCCGTCTCAGTACGACAGACTGACAGAGCAGCAGAGAGCCGGCGGTGCTGGAGGTTATGATGGACAGTGGACGGGTGATGGCAGCATGCAGGGCACGCTGGATAAAACCACCACACGCACCTACACCGATGCCGATGGTAACATTGTCACTGAGGTAAGCTGGACCTAACGTAAAGTAAACACGCATTATAGTGAAATGATCAACTATGTTAATATATATCACTTTTATTACCATATGTTTACACCGTTAGGCAAATTAGACCATTGTCCATGTAACCAGTCCAGTGAATGTCCGAGATTTAACTCTCAGATCAGCGCGGCTAGGATTCGAACGAAAGGCGGATTCTGAGGATGAATATGTGCTTATACCCTCCACATGGCAGAACACTAGAGAGAGAGAGAGAGAGAGAGAGAGAGAGAGAGAGAGAGAGAGAATTGTAAGCAAATGAAACAAATCAATAAATACACAATCTATAAAATCGACCTGCACTGGATTTGAGCTTATTTTTCTGGCAGTATTTATACTATACTGTTAACTGAGTAAATTTTATAGATGGTGTATTTATTATTTTGTATCATTGAATTCTTTCTATCTCTCTCTCTCTCTTTCTCCATCTCTCTAGTGTTCTGCCAAGTGGAGGGTATAAAGCACATATTCGTCCTCAAAATCTGCCTTTTTTCGCTAAAAAAAGGCCACTTCATGGATCAATAAGTTGATCCCTTCACAGAAGGCTATTCGTCGTCCTTACCTTTTGCAGCCTATAGCTTTGGAAGAAATATTTCATCTGAGGTTGTTTCCAGTTGCCTTTCTTAGTGTTTATTTAGTCATCTCCTACTACACCTGCCGTTTACAGTTGGTCTATTCTTCAGCTTCTCTAATCCAGCACGGGTTGGTTGATAAGTGTTATGAGTTGGTTATGATGTGTGTGTTCGTTTAATTATGTAATTAAATAATTAATTATTTAATTAATTTAAATAATAGTTGCGCGTGTTTTGTGTAGATTCGCACGGAGCGCGGAGGTGTGATAGAGACGAGGATTGAGAAGAGACATCAGATCATCAGCGGTGGAGTCTCTGACGACTACGACTATGATAAGGTAGGAGATGCTCAGCGGTTTATACGTTGTTTAGTCATTTATGAAAAAGAGTTGAGAAAGAAGAGTTGGATAGAACACATTCTAAGGGGGGGAAGGTCTATTAATAGAGGTCATAGAAGGTAGTATGGAAGGAAAAAGAGGTAGGGCCAAGATTAGGTATGTTAGATGATTTAAATACCCACTCATATGTGGAAATGAAGAGGAAGGCAAAAGACAGAGAAGAGTGGAGGCGTTATATACCATGCCAGTAGGCGGTGCACTAAAAGAGAGAGTCATTTATGAGTAGTGATTCTAAACTGCCAAACTACTTAATTTTGCGGAAGTGGGCGTGAAAGATGGAGGTCTGTTCGCAGTGACTTTTGTTGAACCTGTCTATTCTGCTGCATCTGCATTATGCCTGATGGATAAATTCTGATCTGTTTGTGATGAATATACAATCTTGCTTATTCTGTTTGCTAGTAGGTTATAAACTAGATAGGTATTTATATGTTTATCCTTTTTTATGACCTATTGTCTGTATGTGGATATTTTTCATGATTTTGTGTATGTTATGTGATGATGTTTTCTTAAAAATATAGTTCTCTTTCTCCCTCCCTCTCTCTCTCTCTCTCTCTCTCTCTCTCTCTCTGTCTCTCCTTGTATAATTGTTAGACAGAATAATTGACAATGTACACCGATTGATTCGGCTGCCAATTTTTTGAGTGATGTATTGTTTTACCCATTGATTGACAAATAGGTTGATTAATTGAGTGACCTATTGATTGGCTATTCAACAAATTGATTAGTTTAACGATGGATTGATTGATTGATTGCAGGCTCTAGCAGATGCTATTCTAGCAGTGACCAATGTAAACACAGATATCTCGGTGGAGAAGATTGATTGATTGATTAATTGATTGATTGATTGCAGGCACTAGCAGATGCTATTCTAGCAGTGACCAATGTGAACACAGATCTCTCTGTGGAGAAGATTGAGATTCAAACGACTGAAGACAACATGGACCAGGAGGGCACGGAGACACTGATATAGACAGATACATCCAGCCATACATCCACACATGCAGAGACACTGATATAGACAGATACTTCCAGCCATACATGCGGAGACACTGATATAGACAGATACATCCAGCTATACATCCACACATGCGGAGACACTGATATTGACAGATACATCCAGCCATACATCCATACATGCGGACACTGATACAAACAGATACATACATCCATACATGTGTAGACACTGATAAAGCTTCTTCGCACGTAATAAATAAACTCAGCATGTAAAGATTTGCTATTACTGCACACTCCCAAGTTATGTCACCTTCCTTGTCTATTTAACGCTTCTGTGGCATTTTTTTCATAAAATGCCTCTCTATATGCACGCCTATTGATTGATTGATTGATGAGGAATACCTTGGCTGTTTACTTGTACGTTTGGCGCTGTCTATTTGACTCAAACCCATCTTTTGTTTTCAGTATTTGATGGAATCATTTTAATAATTCAGTAACTCTCTGGCAGAGTTGATTACAGTTTGTTGAAGCATTGTCTACTTGCACCACTTTGACTTGTCAAGTGTTTAGCTGATGTTACTTTGACCTTGACCTGAGCTCCACGTGAGTTGAGGTACGTGACGTCGTATTTAATAACTTGTAGAAGATAAACAAGAATATACTGCTCTGAGCTGATGAAGAGTTTGACTGTTTGATCTGTGCCGGCTACTTATAGATATACAATAATAACTATACATATGAGTAAACTTAAACAATTTATAATGCTGTGTACTGTTAATGTGTTCCTACTGTTTTGTGGGTTCGGTGAAATGAACTGTGAATGGCTGAAATGCTTGTGAATATGCTTGATCATTTCAATGAAAGCTCTTAATAGTTTTTTTCTTTATCTAAATGTATACTCTCTCAGTATATACTTTTTATTATCGTAGTAAATGTTATCAAAAGACAGCTTTCCATATCATCGTAGCGCTTTATGTGTTATATCGTTACATCTCTAGATTATATGTATGTGTAGCATAGCTATGATCTTGTCATCGTCATTGAATAATTAATTGATTTTAAAAGCCATGTTGTTTTAGCCTGTCTACTCAAGACTTTGAAGACTTTGTAATCGCATGTCTCTATCTTTATTATTATATTTCATATCAAAAGACAAATCTGACTTAAGGAGTTTAGCTTCCCCCATTTACTGCAAGACGACGTGATGCTGTTCAGTATTTAGACATGTATAGATGATGATATGCATTTTATGTATAAACAATGTATATAATATATGGCACCAAATTATAGCAAATGGTTTATACATGACGACATACTTTATGTTGAAATAATATGTGTTTAATATGTGTTTAGCATATCTATATTATTTTATTCATATATTATGTATATATGTACTTGGTTGGACTAGGTTCGCTATATGTAAAGATATAATATTATCTTCATATCATGACTCACGTTGCATGGAACGATGATGATGATTGCATGACGTAGAATCCATATAATTTACATCTGTTTTAAATCTCTTCTACTATGGGAACTATGTTGTCTAATTTAGGAGTTTCTATGAATTATTTCTGTTCGGCAGCATAATGCTAGTGTATTGTTTGCATTTATGTAGTGCAGCCAGTAATGTATTGCTTTTACTGTGCCTAGACATGTGTATACTTGTTTTCCTACCAATCTATTCGTGTCTCCTTTTTCTCTCTCTTTCTCCTCTCTTTCTCTCTCACTGTCTCTCTCTCTCACTGTCTCTCTCTCTCTCTCTCTCTCTCTCTCTCTCTCTCTCTCTCTCTCTCTCTTCTTGCGGTGCTGAACGGTCGGTATAATTGATAAAATTTTATTATTTCTGTCCAGACAGTTTAGAGTTCTACACTGTAGTCAGCCATACTGCGTTGAGTAGACCTATAACTACAGTAGAACTATATGAATTACCATAAGTAGAATGGTTGCTTATTTCTGTCTCTCTCTCGCTATGTATCTCTCTCTCTATCTCTCTCTCTCTCTCTCTCTCTCTCTCTCTCTAAGTCTCTCTCTCAGTGCTGATAGATATCTCTCATCTCTGTTGCCTCAGACTAATCGTTGCTTCATGGACTTGTGTGTACTGCTTCTATGTGCCTGTATTGTGATGTTTACTGTAAATTTCTATTGATAGATATGCTGTTTTATTTATTTGCTGATTTAGTGTCATTCATTGAAAGAGTTATATTAATCGACTAATTGAATATTGACATAGAGTGGTCGATACATTGCTAAATAGACTATTGAATTATACGATCTGTTTACTAAATGATTGATTGATCGCCTATTACCAAAAGTTGTGGAATAAATTTGCAAATTAATGCTAAATCAATTGATTGATCCATCGGTTAGTTGTTTGATAATTGAGTTGATTGATTGATCCGTTAGTGAATTGTGTAATTTAATGTAAAAATTGAGTTACTATTTAAGCCGTCTTTTGCTTATTTTGATTACTTTGCTTATAAAGTAGTCAAAGTTTTTACTGATTGATTACATTGTATTTAGAATGAAGTAAATCTTTACTCAACGTCTGTTTCGTCATCGCCATGAATTACTGCAAAATATGCGACTAAATGCTCCGATTTTCTCTTAATATCTGTTAACCCTAACCAGTCATATGTCAGTTTTATAAGTACATTGAGATTATATATATATATATATATATATATATATATATATATATATATATATATATATATATATATATACGTGTATATATATATATATACATGTGTATATATATATATATGTATGTATATATATATATATATGTATATATATATATACATGTGTAAATATATATATATATATATATATATATATATATATATATATACATGTACGTGTAGACTTCTGAAATCTCAATTATATTCTGTTGCCATTCTAGCCGGTATTTTAGTATTTTAGTGCAGGTCTTATATTTTAATACTTTATCATCTGTTCATATCATTCTATAAATTGCATTCTGCTCATTCTGAGTCACATTTAGCATTTTGAGACCGTGTAATGTTTGTCTTTATTCTTTGTTGACTTGTTGATTTGATTGTAATGTAAATGGAAGGGAAATAGCGTGTAGCGGATTTATTTATATATCATATTGAGATTTCTTTTACTTAATTCTGAGGCTCTCTTTTTATTGTATATCTGTCGCAGTGTTAAAACAGACGTGATTATATGAGTTTTTTAAGCATTGCTTGGTTTTGTTTAGATCTATGTGTCCGCAGTAACGCATTAATTAACAATAGGCGTTATGATTTAGACGTCATATCATTTTAATTTTTTTACACTCGTGTTTCTCTATGATTAATTTCTGCTGCACTCTGTAGTGATGTAGCTCTTAGTTGATATTACGCGTGTCTTTATGTTGTAGAATCTGGAAAGTAATGTTCCTTGAATTATGTTTTATTCGGTAAAATTTTAATTGTAAAAAATTAGTTATTTATTATTGTTCACGTTGGTGTAGATATGGATCCTAAGTTGTAAAGAAATAGAATTAGTCTTTTATTCCGGCAGAGTTTTTACATCATTCAGGTTATTAATTTTAAACATGTAATGAGCACTGGAGTTGTTGTTGGTCTGTAAAAGAGTGACTGTCAACAGCTTAAGACTTGCAACATCCGTGCGGATGTCCTCAGTTGATTACGAATGCATTATAGGGGTGGGATTTAGCGCAGTTGATTATGCCGCGCGTCAGTAAGCCAAGTTAAGCTACGTTGAGCCCAGTTAGTAGATAGATAGGTGACAAATTGGGAAAACCGAGTGTTGAGAGTTCTGAATGAAAAATACATAACTCAGGTGGTGCTAATCCGAAATATTTCACTTCATGAACATGAATATTTCGGCAGATTAGGACCTGCCAGTCGGCCTAATTCCTTAAAATGAATCCCGGCCATACTCGTTTTCAACATCAGCGATAATTGAACTGGTGTGACATACGCTCAAAAAATTCTTTACAAATTACAATTTATGGTTTTAGATTTTAGTTATTTTCTAAAATAAATTTCTGCAGTAAAGCAACTTTAAGATTTGAAAACGATGCCCTATTATTATTTTTATTATATTATTTAATTTTTCAATTTATCAGTAGGGAACATGATCTCCGGATATCCTGATTTCCTTTTCACAGATCTTCTTATAAATGGTTATATTCATTGTACTATGAACGTTTGACATTTTTTAGTATTTATGTAGATCTAGCGTTGGATAGACTTTATTCATCTGTGTATTGTTGAAAGATGACGCTATGCAGTCTGTTAGACAATGATCGCCTTGCTTTTAGTGAACACTTCTACTGAATTATTGACAGATATTACTTTTTGTTATTTCCGCGCCAATCTACCTGTATTTGATTCTCACTGTGTAAGTAGTGCTGTATATTCGTGTGCTTATTCGTGCTAGTGCCTCTGTGTATGTGTGTCAGTATGCCTCGCTCTACTATTGGATCTTCGTGAGATTCTGCATTTATGTGTTAAATACTGAAGAGTCGACTGTTCGCTTAAAGTAAATTCTTAGCCTGATTGAATTTGAGTTCTTTCTGCTTTAACGAAACTATAGTTAAAACAACGGGACTATAAGCTATAAACTGGTCAGTACTATGAATGGCGGGTCCGTAGCATACATTCTTACACTCACTCTACATCTCTCAATTTGTGGCAACATTTTAGATGTACTCTATTTCATTTAATTTTGATCATCGGTCAGTGAGTTAATGAACATATCTTTAAAGTATAGCATATTAATATGTGTGTTATGAAGAAGCTGAGGAAAGCACACTAGCCCACCTCTTCCTAAGCAGAATTCCCCAAGAATAATGGTATATTATGTTAGATGACTTAAAGGTTCACTCGTACTTAGCATAAATTTGTTAAGTGTCGATGAGGTTATGGCAACTTTGTCAGTTGAAGAGTCAGCTTTTTTTAAAACAAGTACTTTAATAAGCGTTTAAGCTCTTTCTCATAAACACAAAAATAAACAAAATATATAGGCAGAGACTTTGAACATCACCGGATGCTATTGAAGTGAAAACAAAAGGCAACGATTACTTTAGGACGGATTTCGGCACTCAGTTAATTTGTGCGTCAATATAACCAAGTAAAGCCTCGTTGCGCGAGGTTAGTACTCTGTTGGCGACAACTTAGGAAAACCGGGTGTTGTGCAGGGGCATCTTCGCATTATAAGCCATGACGCAGTTTTCGGCACGAAATTCTCCGAAGGACACCTGAACATGAAACTTAGTGGGTACCGTAATATAGTACGGTCTCCCACTAAGATGCGTATTCCCTCAGGGCACTGAGCGTTAGCGAATGCTGTCTAATGAGAATAGTGAATAACAACAATAATAACAAAAGTTAGAGTGCTACAGTCATCAATGACAACATCGAGCATTATTGAGTCAAAATCAAGCAAAGACAAGGTCTAAAAACGGTACATATTTCAAAATCCGGAAAATAAGTCCCAAGTAAAAGCTATAGCGAGGATGCAAACTGGAAGAAAATCGCTAGGGTTAATTCGCTGTCCAATCACACAAAAGCACTTTCTCCGAGATTTCAGAATGAATCATGATAAAAAAAAGACATGTTAAATTATTAACACGACTTAATAATGACATATGTAAGCCATATAATGAAAAAGATCAAGATAAATTCACAAGTTCAAAAAGTACTTCAATCAAATCAGATGTCGAGTCAATCTGATGTCAATGAACTCACTCTTGCAGTCAATCCTGTCATTCAGTTGAATCCTTATAATAATCTTGTGTAATTAATCTTGCTTTAGCAAGAGCAGTGATTCCGAATCCATTTGTAATGCAAAATTAGTAAAACTATGTTTTATTTCTGAACAACTAATGTTTTTACTATTTGCATAGCCAATGAACACTTGGCAATGGTTGGCAACACTGTGTTCTTACTCCTCGCTCTGTTGTCTTTTATGGTTCTATGAACAGCTGATCAAGTTCAAGGAAAACATGGAAATAACTGTAAGAGATCTCGTCTAATCAACGCTTTGCTATTAACTAATTTATCGGATTATTATTTAATTAATACTAATAAATAATAATTAAGTTGATTAATGAAATGTATATGATTAATTATGTATAGCTTCATGTATTACGATGATTTGCTTGGCTCAAATACTGCAAGTTCATAATCTACTGTCACCGGTTGACAAATCAGACCACTATTGTTTTCGAGTCTTTCGTAAATTTCAGTAATCAACGCAATTTTTTAGCTGAAAAGAACTAGTCGTCCAAAAGTATGGATAGCTATACTATCATACTAGTATGCATACTATTATACGCCATGACTTTTAAGCATCATCTTTAGACAAGAAAATAAAATTTTCTCGATAATGTCTGGGATGTCCTTGCATCACATGATACTGTCGATTGACTCACCCAAACTGCTTTGCAAAAATAGTTGTAAGAAGGTATAAGATGTGTTTTAAGTGCCGATAAGCGTTTTACAAATAATATATTTTATAATGATATATTTTACAGCCAGTGGCAGTGCTGGTTGGGTTGGGGGCAATGGTGGTAACACTATTGCTCTTCAAGCGACTCAGTAGTGGACCTACAAGTAGCGGAGGCAAGAAGAAGAAATCTCCTGTAACTCTTCTAGAACCCTCCGTTAAATATCCACTGAAGCTGATCGACAAGGAGGTTGAGATTGCCGTTTGAATTCTTGTTATCATTTACTGTATACACTAACATGAATAAGTCAATAGTAAAAATTAAGAATTATAAAATGCATTGCTGTACACTCTTCTGGATTGATACATCAGCAAATTGATTCGACACTTATTTATTTCGCTTGCTTCGTTAATTTATGAACGTTAAAATAATTAATAGAAGGAATTAACTGAGTGCTTTAAGCTTGATTGATTGATTTAGTTGCTAATTCTGGAACGTGAATGCATATTGTAAGTAGAGATATATGTATTGAACCTGCGGTTAACAGTAAAAAGAGTTTAACAGTTTGAAAGAGTGAGGGAGATAGAGGGAGATTTGATGAAATGTGGTTGAATGATTGAAGTAATGTTAAATAACCACTTGCCTATATTTTCTTTGTATACACTCGTACTTACTGAACTATCCTACTGTTATACTCGATTTATGTAGAACTTTTGGACAACAATCTACAGGTTTATTGACTTTTAAGCAACTTTTGCATTTTATGAACACGTTTACCCGCTAAAGTCTAATTGTAGCGCTCAAAAGCTTGGAATTCTAAAAATTTTAACCTTA
Organism: Enchytraeus crypticus; assembly: GCA_905160935.1. Lineage (NCBI taxonomy): Eukaryota > Metazoa > Annelida > Clitellata > Enchytraeida > Enchytraeidae > Enchytraeus > Enchytraeus crypticus. The sequence goes on along the minus strand of CAJHZI010000235.1, from coordinate 51,420 downwards.
TTGAGTCAACTTGAAGTTACAAGCCAAAATTCTTTCATAAAATGCAAATATCAAATTTTGATCCTTCAGATCTACGAAGACCGAACTTATAACTTGTTCAGAGCTACTTATATTGCACGCAAAAAGACACGAAACCCGTAAATATAGTCAACCATTCATTGGATTTGTATCCGACCTCTAAATTCCTTAGCACATGTTCTATTAGACTTATAACTTGTTAAGAGCTACTTACATCGCCTGCACATTAAGTTTACCATCAGTGGCAGTTAAATTTAATTCATTGATTTCTCTCCTGATGTGTCATACTTATCTAATTAATCAATTGTAGCAAGATCTATCAATGTTATGAGTTATATATTTATTGATTGTTGCTCAGGTTGTAAGCCACGACACCATGAGGTTTCTATTGATTGATTGATTGATTGAATGATTGATTGCTCAGGTTGTGAGCCACGACACCAGGAGGTTTCTATTGATTGATTGATTGATTGAATGATTGATTGCTCAGGTTGTGAGCCACGACACCAGGAGGTTTCTATTGATTGATTGATTGATTGATTGATGGATTGCTCAGGTTGTAAACCACAACACTAGTAGGTTTCTATTGATTGATTGATTGATTGATTGTTGCTCAGGTTGTAAGTCACGACACGAGGAGGTTTCTATTGATTGATTGATTGATTGATTAATTGATTGGTTGTTGTTCAGGTTGTTAGCCACGACACAAGGAGGTTTCGCTTTCAGCTGCCGTCCTCAGATCATATCCTCGGTCTGCCTGTGGGTGAGTGCAAGTCTCATGACTGAAACTGGTCTTTGAGACTACTTTGCAATTTTATGTTATATTGGATTATTTTCTTGTGGTACATTCTGGTGGCTGAATTGTTTGAATGTTTGTCTTATGGAGCCAGAGACTAGAGGTTTGAAATTCAGCCCAGTCACTTCTGAGCCGTTAAACTTAGCTTTATTTTTGAAAACGATGTTATGGATTGTACACAGAGTCAATTTATCTTGACACAGTGTCAATTTATTTCTAGCACAGACACTTGGTTATTCTTCCAACAATTGCATGTTCTTGCTAAGATAGTTGGGTTTGCCTAGTATCTCTTCTGAAATTTGATAATTTGACTTGTATTATAATTATTAGTTCGAATATAGTTTTAAAAATAGGAGGTAAATAACAAAGTATGAATGCTGCTCGGCTATTTATAAACCTCAGCTTCATATTTACATTGCATTGTTATGACATCGCCTTGTGGGTAAACAGGATTGTTTTCTCAGGGTATGACGCCCCTGCCCGATAAATGTTAGTTGAAGCGGAGGAAGGCATAGGGGGCCCACTTCGTCATAAGCAGAATTCCCCAAGGCAATGGTGTTTAAAAAGTAATATAAGTATAATTCATTGTATTTCAACAAGTATAATAATATGATTGGCTTTATATATCATGGACCTGCCAGTAAGCCGTGCACTGGGATATGGCATCATATGATGCACACTTCTACCTATGCTTTGTTTTTAGCGTGCAGCACAGCACGTTATATTCAGTATAATATTCCTCTCCTTTAACAAAGCTTTTTAAGTTACTAGACAGAATTACTCAAACACATCTATGCTGACAGAACTCTGCTGAAACCACAAGGTAAAATATTATTTTATTGAAATTATTATTTTTTAATCTGCACAAGCCAAAATCAAAATGCATTACAATCATGGAAAGAACTGAAATACCGAAAACATTTTGATCTGTAATTGGAAAAGAAAATCAAAACATGTGCACAAATCAGTGATGCAGCACATAGTTGAAGGTTCAAATCCAGTGTTTTCCATACCATTGACATGCTATTCGAACAGGAAAGTGACGTTAAATGTGGCCTTATACTTTTGTCATCCCTGAGTCATGAGAGCATCCTTTCATGAGGAAATGGACGTTAAACATTTGTTATTATTATTTTAAAAATTATTATTACTATTATACAGGGCAGCACATCTACCTGACAGCGAAGGTCGATGGAGAACTTGTAATTAGACCCTACACTCCTGTGTCAAGCGATGATGATAAGGGCTTTATGGACCTCGTTGTCAAGGTTTTCCTTTTGTTTTTATGCTGTTTTAGTTTATTATTATCCTTTTTCTCTAAGTCTTTCCATCTTTTTTTAATTGATAATGGAATGAGAGACCGGGAAAAGAGAATTGGTTGGCACTGATAGGCAATTGATAAATGTATTAATTAATACTATTAATACCATTATTTTCTTGGGGGATATGCTTTATGACGAGGTGGCCCCCCTATGCCTTCCTCAGCTTTGACTGACATTTACCGGGCAGGGGGTGTCATTCCCTGAGAAAACCATACTGTTTACCCGAAATGTGGAAATGTGGATTTGGAGAAGAATGGAGAGGATTAGCTGGACTCAAAAGGTTACAAATGAGGAAGTCCTGGAGAGAGTTGGCACAGATAGACAGTTGATAAATGTATTAAGAAATAGAAAGAAGAGTAGGATAGGACACATTCTAAGGGGGGAAAGTGTACTAATAGAGGTCATAGAAGGTAGAATTGAAGGAAATAAAGGCAGAGGCAGGCCGAGATTAGGAATGGTAGGTGTTTTAAAGATCCACTCATATATGGATGTGAAGAAGAAAACGGAAGACGGAGAAGAAGAGTGGGGGCGTTATATACCATGGACCTGCCGTTGGGAGTGCACTAAGAAAGAGAGAGAAGTAATGAGAAATAACTAAAATAAACGATATTTCACTAATTGATTCTTTATATATGGAATTTGATTTGCTGTTGTTAATCATTTAAAATTACCTGATAATTAATTACCTGATTTTTTGACTAATTTAAAGGCTACCATTGAATTGACAGAAGATTAATTGATTAGTAGCTAATTGACATTCTATAACAAAATATTGTTTATTTACTAATAGTTTACTACCCAAAAAAATTATTTTACTACTATGTTATTAAGTGATTAATAGATATGTAATTAAAAACTATTTGTCGACTATTTGATATAGAATGTATTCAATAGGGCGGGGTTATATTTAGTAGGATTGGATTATGTTTGGTAAGATTTGATTTTGTTTAGTAGGATTGGGTCATGTTTAGCAGGATTTAGTTATGTTTAGTAGGACGGGGGTTATGTTTAGTAAGATTGGATTATGTTTATTAGAATGGAGTTATGTTTAGTAGGACTGGATTATGTTTAGTAGAATGGGGTTATGTTTAGCAGGATTGGATTATGTTTAGTAGAATGGGGTTATGTTTAGTAGAATGGGGTTATGTTTAGCAGGTTGGGGTTATGTTTATAGGATGGGGTTATGTTTAGCAGGATTGGGTTATGTCTCTTGGATTGTGTTATGTTTAGTAGAATGAGGTTATGTTTAATAGAATGGGTTATGTTTAGTAGGATTGGGTTATGTTTAGTAGAATGGGGTTATGTTTAGTAGGATGGTGGTTATGTTTAGTAGGATGGGATTATGTTTAGTAGGATGTGGTTATGTTTAGTAGAATTGGATTATGTTTAGTAGGATTTGGTTATGTTTAGCAGGATTTAGTTATGTTTAGTAGGATGGGAGTTATATTTAGTAGAATGGGGTTATGTTTAGTAGGACGGGGATATGTTTAGTAGGTTGGATTATGTTTAGTGGGATGGGAATACTTGCAACTTCTACTCTGTCTCTTGTACTCAGGTCTACTTCAAGAATGTGCATCCAAAGTTCCCAGCGGGTGGAAAAATGTCGCAGTACCTGGAGAACATGAAGATTGGAGACTATATGGACGTGCGTGGACCCAATGGGCTGCTCGTTTATAAGGGAAAAGGTTAGTGAACATTTATCTCCTTTATTCTTGACCATATTGAAAGATGATTTTACCCGAGTTGTGCTTGGGTTGCTGAAGAAGTGACCAACTGTGGACTGCACGTGTCGTAAGGGTGACTAAGCTCTATTATATCTAAAACAGAAATATGATTCTGTTGGTGAGCAACCTAGCTCCAGCAGTTGCTACAAACATTTTAAAGTGAATGTAAAAGATCTATTTGTATCCGGGCCCTAGTTAAACTGGGATTGAAGGAAGACCATGATGATAATGAAGATGATTGGTAGATGCAAGTCACTAATTGCATCATCTTTTAACATACTTCATAATCACTGTTCAGTCAAGCTTGTCGATTGAAGACTACCAAGTTTATCTTTTCATATCAGGCTATTATCTTGTAAGGTTTTTGTAAAGTGGTAGCAGGGAGATACATGAGATATTTTCAAATCATGGCTTTCTTAAAAAGGAACTGAATATGTTTATAGTAGAGATCAATGTCTGTAGCAGTAATTTTCATATTACTGGCACCATAGCGTGCTATTGCTACACTTTATATATTAGCACTGGACAGTGATAGGCTAGGCAGAAGACATTACTACACTGGAAGGTAGATAATTATCTACAACTAATTACAATTAATTACAATAAGACCTAGCTAAGTACTTGGTTCAACACGATCAACAAAGATTTGAAAACTTTGAACATTACATGGGAAGATGCTGTGAGGGTTGCTAAAGACAGAAAAGAATGGAGGAAATGTTGCCGCCCTATGTTCTCTTCAGAACGCAAGAAACTCGTGATGCTGATGAATTACAATATAATCGCTTAGTTATATTGTAGTTTGCCACAATTAATTATAATTAATTGTTACATCTGTTGTCTTGGTCAGATCATATTGTACTGTATTGAATGTACCGATGCTGGGTAGTCTGTTTTACTTCTTTCTGTGATCTTTCAGGTGACTTTCATATTCGTCCTGACAAGAAGTCAGAACCTAAAGTAAAGAAATACTCAAAGCTTGGAATGATCGCTGGAGGAACCGGTAAGTGTCTAGAAACTAGTTCTGTTATATGACGTCATGTATTTTGTTTGTGACTTGATATTCTTAGTTTAGAGTTTAGTGTAGCACCTGCTCCTTGAGATAGTCTATAGTAGAACAATGTATGTGCTATACACTGTAAAGTATGTATCGTACAGAAGTGTGTATAGTGCTCATGAGACTACTGTTCAAGAAGTACTGTAAAGATTGTCAGGCTGCGATTTGAATTGATTATGGCCTCTTCCTTATTAGGCAAGCATGCTATCACCTCGGCCGTGTGATACAAAAAAAGAGATTGTACTATGTACTGATATTTTATATTTGCGCTATGGTATATCGTTGAAATGTTTTAAAAGTGCTACGGTTTACGATACGGTAGGTCTAAATATGACTGTGTTTTTAAAACATCTAAACGTTTATTCTCATGTCCTACTGCTCTAGTCAGCTGCTGTTCTAATCAGCTGCTGTTCTAATCAGCTGCTGTTCTAATCAGCTGCTGTTCTAATCAGCTGCTGTTCTAATCAGCTGCTGTTCTAATCAGCTGCTGTTCTAATCAGCTGCTGTTCTAATCAGCTGCTGTTCTAATCAGCTGCTGTTCTAATCAGCTGCTGTTCTAGTCAGCTGCTGTTCTAGTCAGCTGCTGTTCTAATCAGCTGCTGTTCTAATCAGCTGCTGTTCTAGTCAGCTGCTGCTGTAATCAGCTGCTGTTCTAGTCAGCTGCTGTTCTAATCAGCTGCTGTTCTACTCAGCTGCTGTTCTAGTCAGCTGCTGTTCTAGTCAGCTGCCCTTTGTCAACACTTTCGTAGACACACTTTAGTATTAATGCTGGTTTTTTATGTTGTAGCAATGATTACATTGAAATTTTTTTATTTTTCCAGTAGGGCAAAGTCCATCCAATTGTGTGCAGCTCAATGCATATAAATAAAACACTAATAGAGCCAAGTTTAACGACTGTTTCCAACCCACTAGGGACACTGAATGAGGTTATCGGCTGGAATTTGTATCTATGGCATCCTGCTTATCAGGCAAGCTTGCTATCCAATCGGCCATCCAACCTGTACATAGACAAAGTAACGAAATTGTTATATGTATATATATATATATATATATATACTGTATATATATATATATATAATAATGTGTACTATCATGTTTGTAATACGTGTCATTCTGTGCAGGTATTACTCCTATGTTACAAGTAATACGTCATGTTCTCAAGGATCCTGAAGATAAAACCGAATTGTTTCTACTGTTTGCTAATCAGGTATCTGAGATATTAATTAATTAATTGGTCCATTAATTAACTTATTAATTTACTGTTATAATTTTTATGATATTAATATTATATTATATATTATAATATTAGTATTTCTTGTTTAATTTATTTTATTTTTATATTATTATTAATTATTGTTAGAGTCTATTGTAATTCGTACAGAACTAGAAGAGATGTGTGTATGTATGTGTTGGTATGTGTGTATGTATGTGTGTGTATGTGTGTATGTATGTGTTGGTATGTGTCTATGTATGTGTCGGTATGTGTAGACAGAGAAGGACATACTGTTACGCACAGAACTGGATGAGATGAGTATATGTATGTGTTGGTATGTGTGTATGTTTGTGTTGGAATGTGTGTATGTATGTGTGTGTATGTGTAGACAGAGAAGGACATACTGTTACGCACAGAACTGGATGAGATGAGTATATGTATGTGTTGGTATGTGTGTATGTTTGTGTTGGAATGTGTGTATGTATGTGTGTGTATGTGTAGACAGAGAAGGACATACTGTTACGCACAGAACTAGATGAGATAGCCTCAGCGCAGCCGAATCGTTTTCATCTCTGGTACACAGTGGACAAAGCACCTGAAGGTTCTTAGCGGCTTTGTTTTTAATTAACACTCTATTTGATCAATACGTGACTGAAACTGGTCTTAGAGAATGCTTTTCAAACTCATTTTGCAATTTATTTGTTATTGTTATCAATAATTACCTTTTTGCATTCTATTGCTACCAATATTATCTATGTTCTACGTATCATAGACAGGCATTAAATATCTAGTCCTGCGAGAGTCCTGCAAGCCTATACCCTCTAGTGTTAGCTGACGTGATGGTTGAACTCTCGCCTCGTGATTCTTAGCCAATCCTTGGCTCTGTTCTTTCTTATACCCAGTCAATCTCTCCTCCAAACCTCTTGATTTGTATTTCGATTGTGTTACTCTTATGCAGCGCCACAAACTGAGGGACTACGATTGTACTAATAAAAACCAGTTATATTTTGTATGAGATTTAAGTTTGGTTTTAGTTTCTCGGCGTCAAAGCTGCAGTGCTGGTTTGCTAGAACAAAAACGCATTTCTAAGTGTTTAAATTTTGAAGTGTTAGTAATTCGTGATGTTATAGTGTCACTAGACAAGGTATAACACAATACTGTATCTACTGCGCTTTAGCACCCCATGCTGAGTCTTAGACAGTCTTCACATCGACTAGTCTCTGTAGCTCTACAGTTTATCAAAGCGTTGTAGCGTGTGCAGGGTACAGTGTGCACTCAGTATAGTGGCACACTGTACTGTGTGCAGTACTGTACAGTTACAGCGTGCACATAGTATAGTGCCACTAGCACACTGTACTGTGTGCAGTGCTGTGCATCGTACAGTGTGAACATAGTATAGTGGCACATTGTACTGTGTGGACACTGTACTATGTATATGCACAATGCAAGCGAGTGCAATTCTGTGTGTACATAATACCGGCAGTAAATTGTCCGTCCATACAGTACATTGTGTACACTGTTTAGTATGCTCGGTACAACAGTGTGTATTATGTGCACACAGTACAGTGTGTACACAATGTACAGTGTGTACACTGTATAATATTCACAGTTCAATAGTATGTATTGTTTGCTCGACAGTCTATTGCCGTATTTGAAATTGTTCTCAGTAGCAATAGAGTATATGCTGTCGTTAACACTTGGTGTATTTTCTACATACAGGTTGGAAGTACAGCGAGGGTTTTGTGAGCGCTGACATGGTAGCAGCGCACCTGCCTTCCCCTGGTGACGACGTGCTGATAGCTATGTGTGGCCCTCCCCCCATGCTGCAGTTTGCCTGCTCTCCGGCTCTAGACAAGCTTGGATACAGCCAGAGCTCTCGCTTCGCTTTCTAATGCGAGACAACTAAATTCTGCGTTAATATATTTGTGTCATTGACTAATGATTTAGGAATTATTTTAAGCTAAGCGTAGGATATTACTTGCGAGAATAATGATGCTACTTTTTGCTTGCCATCCGAGTTAAGATCCAATGAGGAAGGTTAAATAATTCAAAGCTTTTAGAATATCAAATGGTTTACTATCAAGTTTAAATAATTTAAAGTTTTTAGGAATTTCTACTATCTACTATCAAATTATTACTATTATTACTATCATTATTATTATATTATTATATATTACTATCATTATTATTAATTATTACTATCTACTATCAAATTTAAATAATTTAAAGCTTTTAGAGTACAGTATATATCGAATGGTTTACTAGCAAGTTTTAATAATTCAAAGCTTGTAGACTATCAAATGGTTTACTATCAAGTTTAAATAATTTAAAACTTTTAGATTATCAAATGGTGTGCTATCGGTTATGTCAGGTGAATATTGCCTTTAATCCAGTAGTGGACCGTGTGCCATTTTGTATCGCCTCAAATATTAATTAGAAAAACACTACTATACCATATACATGTGCATGCATTTATGCCTTTAAGATGATTGTAAAATTGTTACAAAAGCTGTTATAAGTTTTAGCGATTACATTTTTAGTTAATAATTCAATTGCGTCTGCAATGTCACTCTCTTGTTCAGAACAAAACTTAAGACCATAGTAACCTTGGCCTGATTTACAGATGTTAGATTTACACCATTCAGTGGATCGTATTATTTTCTGTTCATTGGCTTGGCTTTGTCTTTATTGTCCTCGATGTAGTCATGGATAATTTGTACTCTAATTGTTTTTGTCTAATTTAATTGTAGCTAGGAGGGAGTAGTTTTGGGATGTTTCCACATCCTGACAGGTTTCGTTTAAAGACGTCGACTTCCCTGACGTTGCCTTATGGCGAGTAACCGGACGCTAGATTCTTATTGTCTGTCTCTTACGTGGCTTTACGCTAGAGTTTACACTGGTATTAAATCTCATTGATTGGTGGTGGCTAGCTGTTTGCTATTATGATTATAGCAGCGATGTGATTTTTACTTTTTTATGCGCTTGTATAGAATAATTAGAATGCATAAAACTTGTAGTATACGTTGTCTTGAATTTAAGGATCGTGTAAACAGTATTTTAGTTGGAATATGTACCTTGGATCTGCCACGTAGCAGAACACTAGTAAGTGGAGATATTGCTTTAGTCCCTTTTTCTATTAAAGTAGTAAATTCTAAAATATAATCTAGACCGAGTCGCTAGCTTGTTGTCTTGACTTTAAAGATCTTGTCTAGATTCAGTGCTAACCCTGTCTCTGATAAAGAGACAGGAGACTACAGTTAATCTTAGCTTTAGTATATCTGATATAGTACAGCTTCTGCAGCACCAATTCCAATTATACTGTCAATTTTATTTGTGCATCTGTTTACAGGCTGCGACTAATTCATATCTCAATAGATCAGATCAGCGTTTAGACGACAAGATTTACATTGTTTCTATTTTGCTTTCAAATGATGCTAACAAGCTTGTAGTTTCGATGACGATACGTATATATACGTATATATGTGTAATAAACATCTCATTAAACTTAGCATTTATCGCATTGTCATTATTTGTTAGAAATTCCTAAGCATAACTGATGAAGGTAATGAGAAAACATGTAAGAAAAAGAAAACACGCATTATAGTGAAACGATCAAGTATGTTGATATCTATCACTTTTCAACACCACACGTTTAAACCGTTAGGCAACTTAGACCATTTCCGTGTAACCAGTTCTGCGAATGTCCGAGATTCTAATCTCAGATCAGCGCGGCCAGGAATCGAACCCACGAGAGTTCAATCCGCCTCAGGATCTAAGAGTCATCTAATAGGCTGTTTATAAATCTCATTGCGCGTGGCGTCCTTTAAATAATTCAGCACTAAATAAACCTGACTAGGTTTTTCATTCTTCTATTCAGCCGGTTAGCACTTAGATCAAGGAAGATGTGTTGTGGCAGACATTATGTTTTGTTTATAGGTACTGGAGTTTATTAATAGACTTGATAAACCAAAAGAGACAGGACTGTTGGGTACACACTACACTGTTAGATCAAGCCTATTACAAATCCAGTCTAATAATAAATTATAATTATTTGTAAGTTTAGTTGGTTTTTTGTGCAAACAGTCCCACCAGTATTATACTAACGTATACGTAACTACGGCAAAATTGTTATTAATTTTCTATAGTTACAATGAATACACAGAACTTAACTGTCAAACAGGATGACTGTAATGAGTCTAGGGTTTCAGAGAGAATTATATGATATAAAAAGAGTGGCCATAGGTATTATCATTACCATTAATATTGATAAATGTGCAACATTACTACCCCTTTATATTTAGCCGAACCGCATTGTGTCCGGGCTACTGAAGAATGGATCAACTGTAAACTGACTGTGTCAAAAGAGGCGGTTGAGCATGAGCTGAGATAGCACCAAAGTGAAACCACCTGAGAACCTAAATTATTGAAAGTTGATGGCACTTAATTTGACAAGTGTAACGTTGACACACTGGGGTCAACAAGAATCATTAATGATAATTATTGGAGACACAAATGTCCAATAAGAATGGTAAGTCAACTATATGAGGAAACAAGAAATCCAGAAACGAACTTACCAGGAGCAGCTAACCTATCATCATCGTCATCATCATTTTAAAGTGAATTTTCTATATACGTCTATATTTCTATACTACCACACTGCATAGTTCCCGCTAATAGTTTATATTCTCTCACATTCTTGTCGACCCTGACATCATCTTCAGGCGACGAAAAGTTATCAATATGCACGAATTCTCTCTTATAGCCGTTGTCAAAAGCAGTCAGACATGTTCTAAACTAGCAACGCAAATATTCTTGCATTTAGCATTAATATTCCAAGTCTTCGACCCCACCAGTCATACTGTACTGTTTCTAGCTACGCTCAGTCACACACGCAGTCTCACACCAGTCTCACTTGTTCTCGTCCTTCTTGTCCTTGCTCTTGTCGTCAGGCTTGGTGAGCTTGTTGACAGCGGCTCTTATGGACTCGTCCTGAGGGTTGACACCAGGCAGGTCCTGTAGGACGCTCTGTAGGAACGCTGGGTCGTTCAGCGCCTCCGAGTAGTCGTCGTCCTCACCAGCCTGCGCACACATAGATACACATACACAAATATAGAATACATCAGCCTGCACGTACACACACATAGAATACGCCAGCCTGCACGTACACACATAGATACACATACACAAATATAGAATACATCAGCCTGCACGTACACACATAGAATACACATAGAATACACCAGCCTGCACGTACACACACACACACATAGAATACACATAGAATGCACCAGCCTGCACGTACACACACACATAGATACACATTTGCCGATATGATTTAGTTCTTGCAATTACTGCATGCAATCTTGAATTAAAAATCGATCACAGAATTCTTACTAAAATTCAGATGAAAAATCTCAACATGACTGACGACGTCGCAACAATCACAACCTTGCTAGTACTCTTGATGCTATGATTCCATTTCAAGTGAGCTTTATGCAGTACTGCATTATTTAAAGGACGCAACGAACAATGAGATTTTTAATTCAGTTATTTATTTATATGGAAGTATATCAATACTTCCTTATAAATATTAAAGGGTCAACGTAGGCCACATTTGATCTATCTGGAATATTTGTGAAATTATTGAGTTGAGAAAGAATTCACGGGCAATGAAGAGCATTAAGCAGAATCAGTGGGAGAATTCTGCAGCAAAGAAATATAGCAACAGGATCATGTAGTAACCAGTGTCACATGTTGTGTCCGGGTTGTCAGAAGAATAGACAAACCGGTGCCTGCACGTGTTGTAGAAGGAGACTAAAGCACTAAGAACCAAACCAACATTACAAAGGGTATTCAATTTTTGAGCGCCTAGGCTCCAGAAATTGCTTGAAAATTTTATTAAACGAATGGAAGAGATTATAAGGGATTGATTGATGATAAGGAATCGGACAGAGACAAGTGGAGAAGGTCTATTCGAATCCCGGCCCTAGTTAGACTAGGATAAAAGGGAAGTTGATGATGATATTACTGATATTATTGTAGCAATATTGTAATATATATTGTAAATTCTGAGCTCGCCCGTCACTAATATCGCTTTCGAGTGAGGAAACTGACGTTAACTTTAGCTTTACCAGCTTTTTCCTTTGCTTCATTGTAGCAATTAGCTGGAGAAGTCTGCTTTTTGATACAACACTGCTAACAGCTCTTGAAGAAAAAATTAGTGATCGCAGCTAACAAACCTTAGCTGTGGCTCCTGCTTGATCTTCCTCCATAGCTGCACAATGCCAATCAATCAATCAATTAAACAGGAAATAAATCAATTAATAAAATTGACATATCAAATGATCAGTCAAACATAGAGAAATAATTTTCTGCAGTCAATCTCTTCTATCCATCTCTCCAGTGATCTGTTAAACTGTACAACTATAGGTCCATTGGCATATCAATTGATCAGTCAAACATAGAGAAATAATCTTCTACAGTCAAACTCTTCTAGCCAACTCTCCAGTATTTTGTTAAATTATACAACTATAGATCCAAAACACGTACTCCTGCTAGGATGGTTTGTTTACACGCTCAGCCGACATCTCTCTAGAGATCAACCACGTGATCACACCCGTGGTGATATAAAATTACCACATCCATACACAGGTTGTAGTGAATTACCAGCTATTTCGGAACTTTTCTCAGCTCACCGCAAAGGTTTAGCATACAGACAGACAGACAGACAGACAGACAGAGAGACAGACAGACTGACCAATAGATATATGGTCAGACATAAGAGAAGAGCATGTGTTTATTAGAATCCAAAATCAAACTAAAGGAAAGAAATCTCATCAAGCAGACACATCATGCAAACACGATACAACAGACAGATAGAAAGAGAAGGAAAGAGACTATGGGGTAGAGAGCTTACGAGATGCTTGCTGCATGGACATGCGTACAGCGTACTCCATCTGTTCCTCCTCAGTCATAGCGGAAAAATCCTTCTCCACTCCACCAACCGTCTCACTCATCTCGACGTCATCAGAGGGCTGCAGTGACCTCGCCAGCGCCTCTCTCAACAACTGTTCCTCCACTGACTCTATACAACACACAACACAGTGCCTCTCTCAACAACTGTTCCTCCACTGACAATATACAACACACAACACAGTGCCTCTCTCAACAACTGTTCCTCCACTGACAATATACAACACACAACACAGTGCCTCTCTCAACAACTGTACCTCCACTGACTCTATACAACACACAACACAGTGCCTCTCTCAACAACTGTTCCTCCACTGACTCTACACAACACAGCGCCTCTCTCAACAACTGTTCCTCCACTGACTTTATACAACACATAACACAGTGCCTCTCTCAACAACTGTTCCTCCACTGACAATATACAACACACAACACAGTGCCTCTCTCAACAACTGTACCTCCACTGACTCTATACAACACACAACACAGTGCCTCTCTCAACACCTGTTCCTCCACTGACTCTACACAACACAGCGCCTCTCTCAACAACTGTTCCTCCACTGACTTTATACAACACATAACACAGTGCCTCTCTCAACAACTGTTCCTCCACTGACTCTATACAATACACACACAGCACATGTACAATATACATAAAATGCAATAAACATACAAAGCAATACTATTACAATACATCTAAATACAATACACATACAATACAATAAACAATGCAGATAATATACACATTAAATATTACAAAACCAAAGACAACACATACATGAACACCAGCCAGACATGCGTGGATTGATAGTCCCTTTATGTGCTTGATATTATTATGGATGTTTTGTTTACATTCAAAGTTACAGGGCATTTAAATGTCCATTGGTAGCGCTGTGATTATATTTTGCTAGCAGGATTATTTAGGCTGTATTTTTGCACGTGTTTGTTTACCTATATTACTGGATACTTCTAGTGGTATCCTTCCGTATTGCTATTTGTATGTGTTATTGGCGGTGATACGCCCTTGTTTTGATTTTGAATCACTTCCTCGCTCGGTTTTAGAAGTATAACATGTAACTTACAAAGTTTTAAGTTTTGAAACGTTAATTCTATTATTTTGGTATTTATTAAGCCTTAACCTTATTTATAAGATGTAACTGAATTTTATTTAGTAATGACCGAGCGTAGGAAGGCACTGGAAGTCTTTTATCTGTGTTGAGCCATATTTTCGAATATGGAAGTACATGTGGTATGCTTTGCCTAATTGTGTATCAGAGAAACTGCACCCAGTAGTAATTTCTTCCTTTTAGTCTCTTTAGTTTTGGTGACAATTTATTTGCCAGTGTTGAAGCCTGTTGAGTAGTGGAGAGGCTCAGGTGTTGTTTTGAACCCTATTGAGAGAGGGGGAGCCAACACCCTTAACTGGGGTAGACTCTAATATAAATTTATGCGACGGTTAGTACCAGGAATTAAAATAAAGAGTGGGTACGAGTGACCATAGTGGAATTACCAGGTGTGGCTAATATAGTTTCTAGGTGGTTCTTGTTTACAACCTATAAAAAACGGCTAAACCGTTTCAAGACTCAGAAACTCTAACGTGGGTAAGATTTAACAGAGCCAGTGTGATTATTTAATTAAATCCTTGGGATTTAGAAACAGGCGGCAAATCCATTTTTTGTTAAGTTTATGAGTGACGACTCATTTGTGGAGGAATACTTTAGAGACCAGTTACTAGGGGAATTCTACTGTGGTGAAGTTTCCATATACTGATACATTGGTGCTTAGCATAAGACATGTATTAATCACAGATAACGTACATCCCAGTGTGGAAGTATTGCTTAGCGTCCCTTTCATATTTTATTTTGGCTATATTTCCCCCTGTGTTATTTAAAAGGGAATATAGTAATTTATGAGCATCGTCTTTATGTTTATTTATTTATTTAAATTATTATTATATTTATTATTAATTTGACTGTAATTTAGTTATGCCTTCACGTCGTTTAACCCGTTATAGTGTCTTGCACGTTATATTTTGTTTTATTCGTAATAAAACATTAATTAAGGAATTGATATTCCTTTAATTAATTAGTGACTCCTGTGGTTTATCTGAATACTTCTTAGCGTAGGTATTTAAATAGATGAGACACTGAATGTTTCATTAGCTCTCCCGCTATTTGTCTGACATATCTGAGATTTGAACCTTGTCCAGAACTTTGTAAATATCCTTGTATATTTTCAATTTTCCTGATATGTCTAGGCTGTTAGTATCTTCGTTGGTACTTATCCTGACAATACACTTTAAATATTACAATACCACAGACAACACATACATGAACACTGGCCAGACACATACAATACAGTGCACAATACTAAACATATAGAAACTATTCCGTGCCTGTTCCAATAGCTGCGCTGCTTCTCCACGACTCCTTACATCACCATGAACACCATACAATACTGACAGTGTCATACACATACTACATATATAAAATATAATAAAATATAATCTCACTTATCCTTTTCGTCTTTGAATACTCAGTAGGCGTCGTGCAATGCTTTTGGAGTCAGTTGGTGTAGAGTCTGTTTGAGATGTTCCAGAAATTGCCTTTTGGCGCGGAACTGGGAATTAAATCCCTATTGACTGACTGATTGATTGATAATATACATTAAATACAATTGTAGAAACAGCTGTTGAGACATATGTCTCAACAGCTCTTTCTCACATACACATACAATATACGATACAGCCACTAATGGTACAACTGACCGCTACTGGTACAGATAGACAGTTATTGATACAGTTAGATCGCTGATGGTAACACAAAATTGAGAGAACATGCTCAAAAGGAAAACAGATTACTAAAGTAGGTAACGAACCCTCTCCGGCAGGCTTTACTCCTGACGCATCCAGTTCAGCTGCAGCGGCCGCACTGGCCTTACGAGCCTCTTCATCCTGTCTGGCTCTCTGCTCCTCCATACTCACACGTAGAGCCTGTCACATACACACACGTGATTACATATTCCGCACATACACCCATGCTTACACGTAGAGCCTGTCACATAAACACACATGTTTACACGTAGAGCCAGTCACATACACACATGTTCACACGTAGAGCCTGTCACATAAGCACATGTTGATACGTACAGCCTGTCACATACACACATGTTTATACGTAGAGCCTGTCACATAAACACACATGCTCACACGCAGAGCCTGTCACAAACACACATGTTTATACGTAGAGCCTGTCACATACACATATGTTTATACGTACAGCCTGTCACATACACACACGTGATTACATATAGTGCCTGTCACATAAACACACATGCTCACACGTAGTGCCTGTCACATACACACATGTTTGCATGTAGAGCCTGTCACATACACACATGCTTACACGTAGAGCCTGTCACATACACACATGTTTACACATAGAGCCTGTCACATAAACACACATGTTTATATTTATATCAACTTGCTTAGACACCAGTTTTCGTAGTAGCGCTAGAAATCAAAGAGAAAATCTTAACTGAGCAGTTACAAACCAGAGCTAGCTCAGGATCTTCGTTGGGGTCAATGCCAAATTCAAATCCACCGGCGAGCATGGCACCGCTTCCATCCTCCCCCACGACTATCTGAGAGCTGACGAGAGCATCGGAGAGCAGAGGTCCTGAGGGGACGGTCACCAGGTGAGAGCTGATCAATCAATCAAACAATCAGTCATGAGAGCTAATCAATCAATCAATCAATCAATTAATCAATCAAACAATCAGTCATGAGAGCTAATCAATCAATCAATTAACCAATTTACCAAACAATCAGTCATGAGAACTAATCAATCAATCAATTAATTAAACAATCAGCCATGAGAGCTAATCAATCAATCAATTAACCAATCTACCAAACAATCAGTCAAACAATCATTCAGTCAATAAATCAATTAACCAATCTACCAAACAATCAGTCAAACAATCATTCAGTCAATAAATCAATTAACCAATCTACCAAATAATCAGTCATGAGAGCTAATCAATCAATCAGTTAACCAATTTATCAAACAATCAGTCATGAGAACTAATCACTCAATCAATCAATTAAGCAATCAGCCGTGAAAGCTAATCAATCAATCAATTAACCAATCTATCAAACAATCAGTCAAACAATCATTCAGTCAATATATCAATTAACCAATCTACCAAACAATCAGTCATGAGAGCTAATCAATCAATCAATTAACCAATCAAACAATCAGTCAAACAATCATTCAATCAATAAATCACTACAATAATTAATCAATTACTATATATAGCTCTATCTGAAAGCTGTATGACGAAGATAACCCGTTGCCAGTCAACAACATAATTAAGCAAAGCACAGCAACGCAAGTGCATCAGTTACTCTGTTAAATGATAAAAACAAAACTACGTGTGGCAGTAATTGCGGATCACAAATTAAACCACAGTTTACTTAAAGTAGAGTTAGACTACGGAATGCATTTTTCTGTATTACCTAAGAGATGTTGTGCTATTATTAACTACAAGGTCAACCACAAAAATTATAGCGTTCAGCCAATGACAGCTCTGTCTGTCCTTGGTGATGATCGGTCAGTCAGCTTACTTTGTAAACAACAATGGAATTTAATTATATTTCTTACACTGTGGAATAACAAAACAGTGGTCTAAACCTCCCGAATGAGAGGTGCAGACTTTAATCTGCGGAATAAGCTTAGGCTATATCAAATTGTGACTATTCCGTGATTTAAGCTATTATGCTGAGGCTTATCTAATAATAATAATAAATGTTTAACGTCCATTTCCTCATACAAGGATGATGCCAGGGACGTCATCCTGCTTATGCACGCTTATTCTTTAAATATGGTCATAGGAATGCACAACGACTGGCACGGAGGACACAGGATTGAATGTAAAGCTAACCTGTTTCCATCAGAGCCATTCAGAGTGTTAATAAAGGCCGTCAGCTTGTCTGTGTTCACTGCCTGCACAAACAAGCACTCACACGTCTTACTACTTATTTGTAGCGACTGTTGGCTGAGTCGCTAGCACGCTTGCTTGATCAATTTGCATGGTCCACAGATTCAAAATCCTGCTGGACCGTCTCAAATAGAACCATTGTGGTACAGTAACAGATGATAGATACGTCGCCTTAGTTAAGACAGTACATTTATTTACAACGGTTATTATTGGCACAGAAATTAGAATTAATTATCACTAATTTACATTCATATTAGCTCATAACGAACATATATTTTTAAATTAATAATTCATATTATAATAAATAATTATTGAAACGAGTCAACTGTACCGCTGGGTCGCAACGAACATTGAGCCAATTAACAAGGATTTAGGAAGCAATTTCGTAAATGTGTGGTCCTAAGAAGTGCTTCAGTACAAATTTAATAATCTTAAAACTTTTTAGAAGCAAAAAGCTAATTAGCATAGAAATAAGATGAATTTAAGCTCAAACCTCCTCTCCAAAGTTGACTATATCTACATTAACCTTCTCCTTACGCAGCTTCTTGGCCAACTTCACCAACTGTTCACATGAAAAAATGTCATCATGCGGTAATTATTCTAAAGCTTAGAAATTATACAGTTAATTATGTTATACAAGTGTCCAAGTCTTTCTCAAGGTGAGGGCTAAGCTCGTGGCTTGTTAGCATGTCATTCGCCAGCGGATCAATAGGTTCGGGGCTCATATACAGTGCTCGCCCGGTCATTGATCTGCTATGAAGTAGAGACTTCAAACTTAGCTTTAGATTTTAGTTTTATAAAAAGAGCAAACAAAACACATTAGTATCTGCCAGATAAATAAAGCAGTTGTCTAGTATTTGAAAGTGAAGATTGTCTTCAAAGGTCTCTAAATCATTTGAAATCTGTACAGCTGAAGAGACAGTTTATTAGATGTTCAATCCTATGTTTGCTTCAATGTACCAATGATATAAAAGTGTCTTAAATCATACATATTTACTTGGATGTCAATACCAGGTTAGAGAGTTTTGATTGGCTGTCAGTAAAGCATGCATACAAATGTACACCTGCGTTTAAAGCATTGTACGTAATGTGATGTGTTTATGTACAAATGTACACCTGCGTACAGAGCAGTGCACATAATGTGATGTGTTATGTACAAATGTACACCTGTGTATAAAGCAGTGCACATAATGTGATGTTTTTATGTACAGCTGTACACCTGCGTATACAGTAGTGTACATAATGTGATGTGTTATGTACAAATGTACACCTGTGTTCAGAGCAGTGCACATAATGTGATGTGCTATGTACAATGTACCCCTGTTTATAGAGCAGTGCACATAATGTGATGTGTTTATGTACAAATGTACACCTGTTTATAGAGCAGTGCACATCATGTGATGTGTTTATGTACAAATGTACACCTGCGTACAGAGCAGTGCAATAATAATGGTTCTACAGTATGTGAACGCGGCCTGGAGGAGGAGGACATTGATAATTTGATGAACTGCAACTTGACCGGTGATAGGTCATGCGTGAGGATCTAACAGAGTTCAATGATCGGGCAAGAGATTGTGTCAGACGCTGGATTAATGCTGTATGAGGACACGATAAGAAGAAGAACAGTGCACATTGACTCAGTGAGATTACTCTAACCTCTTTCTCGTCCTCAGGTATAGGGCTACCTACGAACACAACGATCCTCATCCGATGATTCTTACCCTGTCGGTGCTTCAGTACCAGCTGCATCGCAACAATCATCATCTAGTTTAAGAGTAGTCTCCTTATTATCAATAATAACATTAATTTTGACGATACGATACAGTACGTAGAATACATAATCGATACAATACGAAGAATGTAATAACAGTATACGAATCATCACACTATGCTGCATCATAACTACACTACTTATGCTCAACTGATTAATTTTAAATAGCCATTTGTTACTACCTATTAATTACTTAAGATTATTATTTATTTAAACTGATGAACATTCATTTATGAATACTAGTTATCAATTACTACTAAGTATTTCTATCAGATACTTGCAATTGGTTGACATAATTAGCAACACTTAACATCAGCTATATCTATACAAACGATATCAGTAACGTGCAAG
The DNA here is from genome assembly GCA_905160935.1 of Enchytraeus crypticus. NCBI lineage: Eukaryota > Metazoa > Annelida > Clitellata > Enchytraeida > Enchytraeidae > Enchytraeus > Enchytraeus crypticus. The sequence goes on along the minus strand of CAJHZI010000235.1, from coordinate 31,201 downwards.
TCTTCAATTTAAACTCGTATAACGACATTCAGCCAGCAGACCAACTCAGCCGATTATGCAACTAACTCTACTAAACTAGATTTCATCTTCTAATCCAAGAAACAAATAACTGCAAGTTTTGTTACTGGCATTATGGTACAGGCTCTACTAACACAAGGAACCAAACAATCGCATAACGATAACATTTGTTAATATTCTTTTAGATATTTCTCAAAGTCTTGAGATATTTTGAGAATGCTTTTTGACTTACATGTGCGACTCTGACAGCCGACGAGAAGTGTATCGTACCCTTAGGCTGAACCTGATGTAGACGAGCCAGCACCTTGTTAGCATCCGTCGTTAGAGTCACCAGTACCTCTGTGTTACTACAATCAATCAATCAATCAATCAATCACCTGAAGTATAGTTGAGTCAGTACCTTGTTAGCACCCGTCATCAATAGTAACAGTACCTCTGTGTTACTACACTCAATCAATAAATCAATCAATCAACTTTTAATATGAAACACAATACTCAGCTTTGAATAACCTCTCCGGACAGCGGTATATGATAAATTAAATTATTACTTTTGTGGTTCTTGCTGTCACCCCATAGAAAAATTTTACTGGTTAACCTGTAAAGAGTTAATGAATTAGAATATATTATAATTACATAATGCCACAATGCATTGCATTTCAGTGTATAAAGAAGGCCATTTAGAAATTTAGTCCTATAACTAATTAGAGCTGCTATTAGGTTAGATACAAACTTTGCAGCACTGAGCAGTCCCACATTGTTCTCTGGGTTGGCGCGGGTTTTAGACATACAAATAACGTTAACGGCATCCTGCTGGGCGAGAAGACGTGACGGCACAAAATCTCCATTACGCATGTAGTCGCTGTTGTCGACACTGCGTTAAGTAAATCAACAGGATATAAAATGCTACTTTGGTGTATCAACAAGAGTATTAGTTATAAATAAATATATATATATATATATATATATATATATATATATATATATATATATATGAATGTGTGTATGCATATGTAAACGTGTAAACTGAAATTGGGTGAAACAGAAATTATCATATTTTTTAAACCTGATGCCAACTATTGTCAATTTTTAGCCTTAGCAAAAAAGCATAGCCTGGATAGCATTTAGATGAACTCGTAGAGGTTACATTTATCTGACGACAACCACCATCAGAAGTCATAAGGTGCGATTAATTTCCAAATATTCTTATGGCACAGTAACTCTATCTTTCCTACTATCCTAGCTAAATAATGAATAACATTTATTCCTGTCTAAATTTCAAAACAATTCCAAAAATTGAGTTTTAGCGACATTTATTTGTAAAATATACTTATAATTTTGCACTAAGCATTTTATGTTTGGACGTGTCTTAATGATTGTGCCAATACTTTTAGCGAAACTTTGGAAATAAAGAATTATAGTGAAATGACTTTAAAATATCACTGTGAAATGCTGACTCACAAATAACGACTTAAGATCTATTGTAATAAAAATCAATAAAGATATTTGTCGTACTCACCAGACCATAGTGCTCTCTAGAACCATGTTGCCTAACTATGTTCTGTTAGACGATAAAAATTAAATGACACAAAAATTAGTTTTACTACTTTAATCAACAGTTATCAACTTTTTTCTAATTTTCGACTTTAAATCAACAAAATCATTTGCACTGCTACCACAGTAGCAATTTTCATGTGAACTTTCTTTTAGAAAAATCCTGAATTAAAAAAGTAAACACGCATTATAGTGAAATGATCAACTATGTTGATATCTATCACTTTTTAACACCACATGTTTAATCCGTTAAGCAAATTAGTCCATTTTCCAAGTAACCAGTCCAGTGAATGTCCGAGATTTGACTCTCAGATCAGCGCGGCTGGGAATCGAACCTTATTAACAGGCATAACATGTAGATAAAATTATAACTTGCCTTGGGGGGCCATGGGAGACCGTGTCACGGGCCCCCACAAAAGGGACACCCACATGATTGAATTACAAAGTTTTTAGTTGGTTTAAAATAAACAAAATCTCTCCAGCCATCCATTATACATGTATATTCAATAATTTGCATATCTTAGTTAAGCGATACAAATTATTAATGACGAACGATCGCGATCGTTCGTCTTCAGCTAGAAGATTTAAACACCCAACTCAAGGTTTCCATCATATGCCGGTCTCTGACCCTTATTTCACATAATTTCTGCATGGCAGCGTATTTACTCAGGGTCGCTATATTTTGTAGAACTGGCCGCGGCTTCGTATTCAGTGGGCCAATATTCTCAGTTTTCCACGAATCCACAGGGCATGCTGAAGTTATCCGATATTGTGTGAAATATCAATTATCAATATTCTTCAACATGTGTTCCATATAATATTAATGCTGTTATGTTGTTATATTACTGGCTCCAGTACGTGAAATACTTCATATGAATTAAGCTTGATTAAATTTAATTTATGGATTGTATGCCTATATAGTAAGTAGACTAGCTTGTAGTCCTCGAGACCTGGTCTTGGTCTCGAGACCGCTTGAGACTGGATTTTGGCAAAATCTGGTCTATTTGTAGTATGATCATTATACTATGTGTAGTCCTAGTATATGCTCTGATTCTTATTATTCTCTGTTATTATTATTCTTTTTTTAAATTGCGTATATACAGTCGCACACATGTCATAACGCATGTGCTACATTGTTTCCTTTCTAAGTTGCTGTTTTGTAGTTTTTTTCTCCTTTCTCCACGGTTATTAGGAATCGTTGCCTGTTGTATGATGATACTAGTGTAGTATGATGATGATACTACGTACAATTGATGTGATAGTGATACCATATTAATAATGATGATGATGTTACTATGTGTATTATGATGATGATACTATGTGTATTATGATGATGATACCGTGTGTATGATGATGATGATGATACTGATATTGACAAGAGACGTCCCTTGCATTGCCTTATGGAGATGGAACCGGACGTTAAGTTCTTATTGAATGAGTGATTGATTTCTTGATTGATTGATTGAGTTAGATATACAAGAGTCAAGGAACTAAATAAGACAACGGAACGGTTTTAAAAACAATTCATAATTACACAACGAAATTAAACAATTAGGCCTAAATAAAATAAACTATAAAAAAACCTTGCTTAGTTAAAAACACTCTCAAAATATTTAGTCATATTATAGTATACATGTATATGATAGTGATATACAATTTGTATTAAAAAAATTGAAAACTCAAAATGATGCAAAAAATAATGATATAAAATAAAAACTTAGAAACTTAAAATAAAACATAAAAACTTAAAATAATGATATCTGACAAGATATCCGTGGAAGTAAACTCAACGCGCGCACTAAGAATCAATAAGTCCATAACTTTATGGACAGATTATAAATACATATATATAATCGCTGCTTAATAAATTTGTGAGTCAAAATAAATGTTTCGTTATTGCACTGTATGATAGATTCCAGTGAAAATTAATAAGCGGAAAGTCATTTAATTGTTAATTTTTACATTAGTTCCATGCTTTCAAAGCGTACGATGATTGATGCATGTCATATTAAGCGGACATTTCGCAAAATGGAAAAAAGACTGTTTTGTTTCGTGATATATCAATAAATTTTTATTGAGCTTAAATGGCTCCTGCAATTAGATGTGAAGCATTTTATTTATGCTTTTATTTTACATTACTAAGGACAACAGTACCTTGACATGTTTGCGTTAAGGTCGTCAGATTTCATTCCTTCATCGTTTAATAGCCGTATTAATAAACATATATAAATCGGAGTAGTTATCTGTTTGTAGGTCTATGTCAGCGTCAGAATTCCACTGTAAATGCTTAACAAATTGTTAAATTATTTTGTTATGTTACAGTTTTAGCACGTTGAACAATATTATAAAAATATCGTTTCTAATTGTTCGACAAAACAGTCATGCATGTGCATGTATAATCATAGCTTTCTAAAATGTAATATAATAATAAGTATTAACTAATTTAAGTACTAGCTACTAAACATGCACAATATGAACACATTTAATGTTCCGTATCAAATTAGGTCTTATCCAGATCAATGTCCATATCAATGTAGGCCTAAAGTGATCAAGAGATTCGCCCGCCGGTGAGAAATCATTTACGCGAGAGCATGCATGGCCTGTTATAAATAAAAGAAGATGTACATGTATAGGTCTGATCTAATAGGTGTAGGATCACCTTGCAAAGTTAAAGAGGTAGTGTAGAAGAAAAGAAAATATCCTTTCCTCCTTCCTTCTCTCTCTCTCTCTCTCTATCTCTATCTCTCTCTATATCTATATCTCCATCTCTCGAGATCTCTCTATTTCTTTCTTCTCTCTCTCTCTCTCTCTCTCTCTCTCTCTCTCAAACTTTCTTGGTATTTTATAGCGTTCTATAGATTCCAAGCTAAGATCTTTGATTCTAAGTGTCTGTTAAACCTGCTAGCTTACTGGCCTATTTCTAATGATAATGAACCATAGCTTTCAAGTCCTATTTCTACATGTATTTATGCATAATATTCTACATGTATTTCTATTTTTGCATAATCTACAGTAATTGTTTGAGGAGAGCAGAGGGACGCTAAGTATCAATTGATTGAAGTGAATGTTTGATTGATTAATTGATTCGTTAACTGATTTATTGCTTCATATTGACTAATTGAATGGTGCTTTATTGACTAAAGGAATAGATGTGTGAATATTTAAATGATATTGATAAATGACTGAATGATTTTTACCTTCATTCATTAACCCATTTAACAATCGACTTCTTGATAATATACTTGTACATGTATATTAGGCGTACCCTATAACATCTGTACAGCTGAAGTGTCATGACGTCACATATCAGACGTAATTCCCTGATAAAGGGAAATTCCGGAACCCTATTCGACAGCCTCGGACCCCTACTCGGGACTCTCAAACTGTTTGGTCTCTATTTCGACCAGTGGAAGACATCGGAAGACTGGCAATCATTTGGGGAGGCTTCAAACCAGTTAGATTTCAGGATGATCTCGAGGCGAGTGTGTGGCAGTCCTGTTAGAATCTACTCGCTGGTTGTACTGGTGGGGGCGTGGCTAAATGTCATTAGAGTCTTCTGTTCTCTTGACGACCTGACGAAATATGGCGAAGCCTTCTTCATCTTCCTCCTCATCAAGACAATCAACTTGGCTCACATCCTCATGTCAGCTCTCATCTTCACGTCTTTCTATGCTGCCAACATCTCCGGGGCTCTGTGGAGAACCCTTCATGGTATCTCTGCGTGTTATAGCAAAGACCCGGCAGTGGTAGCCTATCCTAGAGTGGTGATGATGAGTGCGGTAGGGTGGATTCTGACCCTGTGCAGCGTCTTCTTCATCGTCTACGCTGTAGTCGTTGTGAGAGAGGGACCTTTGGAGACCATGCTGGCTCCTCTAAGCACGGACCTCAAGGATTACTCCGCTGCCACAAATGTCGTGGCTCGTCTACTGGTTTCTCTTAGTTTTCTGTGGGTCGAGGCTCACATCATGTTCGGATTAGTCGTCATTTATCTTCTGGGAGACCTGCTAAGACAGATCCTCAAAGATTTGAATGAAGCAGCTGAGAAATCAATCAGTCCGACTGATCAACCTATCAGTCCGCTTGATAAACCAATCAGTCCAGTTGATCAATCAATCAGTCCGGTTGATCAACCAATCAGCCCAATTGATCAGTCAATCAGTCCGTTTGATCAATCAGTCAAATCGGGTGAGAATTTTTCTGCAAATTTCGAGTCCATAAGGAAACGACATCAGACGATTTGCAAGCTAGTCCTGCAGGCGGATAACTATGTGTCGCTGCCCATAGCAGCTCTATGTGGAAACCACCTGCTGAGTCTCTTCCTCTCGACCTTCCTGTCCTACCTGTACTCAGTGGTCGGGACGTTCTATCTGCTCCTCATGACTGTTTGGTTCTGCGTGGTGTATGTGGGAATACTTGCTGTCGTTAAATGCAGTATGGCTATAGAAGAACAGGTAGTAAAATTTCACTTAATTTTTCGATTTTTTGTTCTTTCTGCAATTTTCCTGCTATCAGTTTCTTCAATGGATATGCAACTAATTTTTCCCGGGTTGTATCCGAATCCCTGAAGTAAAGACCAACCGTAAACTGCAGGTGCCAAAAGAGCGCATTAAGCCGGAAGTTAAAGATCAACTAAAGAATGAACTAAGCTAACTAACTAATAACAAACAATAAAGCCTAGACCTATGGGTCTAGGCTTTATTGTTTGAAAATCGGTTAATGCTCTCTTCTGAAAAATTATCCCGTACAAGCTTGGCTTGTTTCAAACAATTTCCACGTATCATTGTGCGGTGCTTTGGCGTCTTGTGGTGCAGAGTCTGCATGAGACGTACGTAACATTGACCCATGGCGAGGAACTGGACACTAAATTCTTAATTTTGCCTGAATTTACTGAGAGACTATATTGTGAGTCTTTACTGGAGGGGCAAAATAAGCATAGTAGCATAGTTTCTGTAATTTTAAAAAGGTCAGAAAAGTTCTTATATAGATTAGTCACTGTAATCTTCTGTTGTAACCCAGTGTCATTTTAAATTCATTTCATTTTGTGCAACTTTTTCCTATGAAAATAAGGTAGTGATAGTTTACTCTCGTGTAACTGTTCGAAGTGTGACTTTTTCTTGCAGCTGAGGCAAATAGCTAATGGTCAGGGGTGGAATATGTTTACTGCAGCAAACCCGCACACTCTTCTAACCATCATCCCCCCCCCCCCCCCATCGTGTTACCATGTCTAGAGAAGTTACATGTAGGCCTATGTATGCAAGAATAATCCCCAATCGCTCACTGTGTGAAATACGGTAACCGGATTTAAATTTTTAAATTAAATTTTTAAATTTTTTAAATTTTTAATTTACTTTAAAATTTTTAACATTTAAATTTAAATTTAAGACTTAAAGTTTTACTTGAAAGATTTGTTAATTTTACTTTGTGTTAATTTTAGGCTGGGAAGTTATACACGAGAGTTCACGAATTTGATCTATCCAAAGCAGATCTCGAAACTCTAGGCCAGGTAACATACGACTTTTAAACTAATTTTTCTATATGTAAATTTCTGGAGAGAGATAGAGAAAGCGAGAGAGAGAGAGAGAGAGAGAGAGAGAGAGAGAAAGAAAGAGAGAAAGAAAGAAAGAGTGAGAGGGAGAGAGATAGAGAGGTTGTAAGAGATGGCGTGGTAGAGATCTTCTTATGCTATTTATTCAATTAGCTCTGGTATAAAAATATAAATATTTCAACTAAAAAACGATAATAAAAGACTTCCAGCATTATTTTTTAAATCAGTCTCGAAATCGTCGTTTCAGATCAAAGTGATTTTATTGAATGTGTTTCGGTTTAACAATATATATATATATATATATATATATATATATATATATATATATATATATATATATATATGATTCAATTAAGACATAGTAGATTAATATGATTTTTTCACTACTATTTTTAGAAAAATCTGATTGAGATCAATGTTATTCTATTCAATGTGTTTTATATCAATGTTATTCTATTCAATGTGTTTTAGATCAATGTGATCCTATTCAATGTGTTTTAGATCAATGTGATCCCATTCAATGTGTTTTAGATCAATGTGATCCTATTCAATGTGTTTTAGATCAATGTGATCCTATTCAATGTGTTTTAGATCAATGTGATCCTATTCAATGTGTTTTAGATCAATGTGATCCTATTCAATGTGTTTTAGATCAATGTGATCCTATTCAATGTGTTTTAGATCAATGTGATTTTCAATGTGTTTTAGATCAATGTGATTTTTGATCAATGTGATTTTATTCAATGTGTTTTTAGATCAATGTGTTTCTAAGACGACAATTCGAAAAGCCTATCTGTTTCACAGTTCTCAAGATGTTTTCTCTAAGCCACAAAATATCTCTAATGGTAACAATCAATACATGCATGTTCATTTAAAACTACACGTTCAAAATAACATTCAGTGTCAGTCACCATTTAAAAATAGATAACAAAATTAACAATATAATTCAGTTGGTTGAAGGGATTCTACACCACCTCGATCTTCTTTACCTGTGTTAAAGTGAGTAGGTCTAATATTTCAAATCGCCATTAAATGTGGTCGTAGGCCTAAATCTAATTAAATTAAATTAAATTTTTAATTTGTTAATTAAATTAAAAAATTAAAAATTAAAAATTAAATTAAATCCTGATAGTTGCAACCCCTCCACCACTTAACGTATTTGAGAAGAATTATAACATTAGCTACAACCCTAGCTACAAGTCTACAACAACAAAAATAGCAACAGCCGCGGCTACAGCAACTATAATAACAACAATAGAAACTCTTGCGACACGGAGTGTATGGTTCTCTTTCCTTGAAGACAACATCGAGCATTATACATGTACTTGTGTATGGGTCCAAATCAGTGAATCGATTAATAAGCAAGTCCATTTAACTGTGGTATATATATAAATCCAATGCATCGCAATAAATTTTATTCCACCGCCACTGGCTCCAGCCAGTGGCAATATCGGTAAGGTACTCGACCGCCGATCAGTGTGTACGAGTTCAAATCCTGGACTCGTCCGTCGCTGACATCGCCTTCGAGTGAGAAACCTGACGTTAACATTAGCTTTACCAGCTTTTTATAAAAAAAACGCGAATCCGAATTCTGGAAACCAGATATATCGATTTTTCTAAAGAAAATCTAGACTACATAAGGGCGAGAAAGGTTAGTTACAGTTAAATAATTAATAAAGCGCTAATAATTAAAAGCTATAGGCCTACGTAGAGTGTGGCGTAGTTTTTACTATAGTAGTTTTAGTCTTTAATCTGGCCTATACACGTTCAAAGTTTTAGTCTTACATTGTAATTGATGTTTGTATTTCTTCATCAACTTTTCTCATCACAAGTGGCGATGTCTTTAGAATATCCAACCGCGGATCAGTCTATGCGGAGTTTAAATCCTGGGCTCGTCCGCCACTGACATCGCTTTCGACAGATGAAACTGACGTTAACATAGAATTTGCAGCTTACAACTATTATATGGGTTACACTTTTATAAGGGGTATATTATTTTACATTTAGTTACAACTGAAAATGTGTTGCAGATTTTGGGCGTTCTCTCTTCCTACATCGTCATGATTGTTAGTGTGACGTGGACACGCGACAACCATGGACTGGGCTCAGTCAATACCACAGCATGGAATGCTAGCAACGTGACAGAGTGCGTGTGAAACATGACTTATGTGAATTAATGAAGGACTTAACGAATGTCTTAATAGCGTAGGGGTAACTTCATGAAGTTTTAAATGACAGATCCTGAGTTGAATCAACCCTAGTGGATTCGATTACCAGCCGCGCTGATTTGAGAGTGTCATCTCTGACATTCACTGGTCTGGTTATACGGGAAATGGTCTAAATTGCCTAACGGCTTAAACATGTGGTATTAAAAGTGTTAGATATCAATGTAGTTTATCATTTCACTATAATGCACGATTATACTTATGTGCCAGCGTATCAAACTAAACAATGAATTATGACAGTATAATTAAGCATCAATGTAGTATCACACTGCATGCAAACCAATAATTATAGTAAATTGGCGGGTTTCTTCTGTATCATTATTTATGACAATAGTTGATATTGACATTGTTGATCATTTCACTATAATGTGTGTTTATATTTTTGTTTTACAAACAATTTTGTGCGGAAGATTATAAATTTATAATCCACGATTTGCGCATACGACCTGGCTGTCTGGTATGGGATTAAAGAGGTAGGAATGGTGTACATTAAATCGGTTTGGAACAGGCAGGGGCGTCCACCCACTCCCCCTCAAGAGCAGATCTTGAGACGCATGCCCTTGCCTTACTCGACCACGATAAGAAATATTTCAACTCCTCCCCCCATCTCTTTTTCAAACTCCGTAACTTTGTTGCACTTCTCCTTGTCAACGACGCAATTTGGGTCGTTGTGAACGCCCTTGAGAACAAATCACGGCAAATGTAAGAACTTGAACACAAGTGGGGTAGAAAGGAATAATTCACTGTGTGACTGCGGTCAAATTCAGTCTCTGCATCTCATTATATACTCACTATTCCATATTCAATATATATATATATATATATATATATATATATATATATATATATACAGTATATATATATATATATATATATATATATATATATATATATATATATAGTGAATATTCCATATTCACTATACTCATTATATACTCATTATTTTATTTGGATGTCTCAATAGCGTAATGGTTAGAGGTATAGATAACGTCATGAAGTTTTAAATGACAGATCCTGAGGTGAATTGAACCCTCGTGGGTTCGAATCCCAGCCGCGCTGATCTGAGAGTAAAATCTCGGGCATTCACTGGACTGGATACACGGAAAATGGACAAATTTGCCTAACGGATTTAACATGTGGTATTAGAAGTGATAGATATCAACGTAGTTGATCATTTCACTATAATGTGTGTTATTATTAGTATTCATAACCTATTAATTTTCACAAGTGTACATGTACGTCCTGGCAGACTCCAGGCAGATTACGTGAGTGAACCAAGTGCAGTTCAGTGGTCAAAATGAATTGCGGCATAGACTAAGAATAGGAAGAATAACAAATAAGTTTAAAAAATATAAATTATCTTCTATTAGAGAGAATACTGCAGAGTTTAACGTAGCCATATATTTTAAATGCTGCCAAAAAAGGAAGGTATAATTGCAAACTTAACTTAATTTTGCTGTTTTATATATACAAACTATCGAAAACATAGTCAAAATAAAATTATGCAAAAGACAATCTATACTTAACTTCAGATTACAAAAATCAAAGTGAACTGTAATTAAATTAATTAATATTAAACAATATTAAACTAAAGAGATAGAAATGACTTAAAAGTCCGAAAAAGAACTGAAGTAGGCCTATAGTTACATAGGCCTAATAGTGTATGCATGCTAAGTTGCTATACATATAAAATGTTCATTAAAAAAAGTAAGCTCGCATTATACTGAAATGATCAACTGTGTTGATATCTATCACTTTTCATACCACATGTTTAAACCGTGAGGCAATTTAGACCATTTTCCGTATAACCAGTCCAATGAATATCCAAGATTTTACTCTCAGATCAGCGTGGCTGGGATTCGAACAAACGAGAGTTCAATTCACCTCAGGATCTGTCACTTAAAACTTCATGACGTTAATGCAATCTAAATGAATGTCGTCATAGCGTAAGGACGCTGTGAAGACATTCAATTAGATTGCATTGGATCAATGACAAAAATCGTATTGTGTATTCATTTATAAACATAGCTTAATTATGTATGGGTGTAATATTATTATATTAGCCACGAATTAATTATGAATGTTATTAAACAATGTTCCTGTGACTATTTAAGTAACTTTATTTTATTTCGAAATGAACAAAATTTTGATTCGTGCAATCTTTTTCAGGATTTTGGGATTTTGCACAGTTTTTGGACCTATTTTGCTCTTCGGCTTGAATTTGACTCAGAAGTATTCGATGCTGACATGAGCGACAGTGGTACTATAAATGCTGTTGCTCTTTCTGCTATTATCATTGTTTGCTCCATAGAATTTAACCTATATAGGACATTTAGAATGTCTTAATAGCGTAAAAAGTAAACATGCATTATAGTGAAATGATCAACTATGTTGATATCTATCACTTTTTAATACCATATGTTTAATCCGTTAGGCAATTTATAGACCATTTTCCGTATAGCCAGTCCAGTGAATGTCCGAGATTTTACGCTCAGATCAGCGCGGCTGGGATTCGAACCCACGAAGGTTCAATTCACCTCAGGATCAGTCATTTAAACTTCATGACGTTACCCCTACGCTATCAAGACATTCATTCATTCGTAGGGGTAACGTCATGAAATTTTAAATGATTAATCCTGAGGTGAATTGATCCCTCGTGGGTTCGAATCCCGGCCGCGCTGATCTGAGAGTAAAATTCGGACATTCACTGGACGGTCTACACGGAAAATTAAATACACTTTCTAACAGTTTAAACATGTGGCATTTAAAAAGTGATAGACATCAACATAGTTGATCATTTCACTATAATGCGTGTTTACTTTTTTATATTTTTTATTTCATTTTGTTACTAGTAGTCAACTTATAAAGAAGAATCGACTAAGTACAACCATGCTTTAGAGAGCAAGATACAAGAGCTGTATTTGTAAACATAACAGTTTAATTTTAAGTTGTTAAAGAATATGTTTTAAATATATATAATGTATTATAATTATTATAATTATAATATATATGCAATATATAAATTATAATACAAAACAGACGGGTAGATGAAATCACCGATTACTGGTACCGGGACATTTAATGTGTAAAGCTGAATTTTTGTGTAGCTCTAGAGGATGTCAAGGGCTACTCGTATGGAAAGTTCCCTGTTTCTAGGACCTCGGGGAAATAAGTTATAACCATTCTAAAATGACTGATTTTGTTGAAAGAAAAATACTTAAAATACATTACCCTCACAACAAACAAACGTCGATAAAATTAGCAAATAAAAATCTTATTGACAAAAATCAAAAATTTAAATGTATTAAATGACAGCATCTATGATCTGGCTGAAGATGCGGCAGGGTGGAATCAATTGACCTTGGAACCTACTGCGGAGTTAAAATTGGACGCGGTACAGTCATAGTAGTAGTATATCGCCACTTCCCATGCTGTGTCCAAGACGCTTAAGAATAGACCAACTGTTATATGAGCATATGTCATATGAGGCAACTAAGCAAGAACTGAGGAAGGCAATGGGAAACCACCTCAGAAGCCATATTTTTCCCGAGTTATAGGTTACACAAGGTATGGATAGGGCATTGCTTTTTGTGAAGTGATTAACTTGATCTATTGAGTGCTCTTGATTGAGTGTGCAAGCAGACTCTGAGTATGAATATGGACCTTGGACTTGCCACTTGACAGAACACTAGAGAGAGTGATATCATTGTGATAGTCTTAGTTGATGTTTAAAAAAATTTTAAAATTCTAATTGTGGTAGTTTAATTCTAAATTGTGTAGTTTAATTCAGGGGCTTATCTTGGAGCTGATACAGATTCATACGACAATCTAGTGATGGATAAGATCGAGTTAAGACTAAAGAAAATGGTTAAAAGAAAATGTGTAAAGAAATGAAATGAATGGAATAGGGGAAAGAAAGATTAAATCCAGAGGAAAGTAGATATGGAAATTAAAAAGGCAAAGACTCATGGAATTAGAGGAGTAAATGAAACTTGGAATCAGACAAAGGAGGCCCTAAAAACAGCAGCCAAAGAAGTTTATGGATTCAAAAAGCAAAGAGAGCAAAAAATGCTGTGGATCATAAGTGAAATTCTAGACAAGATTGATAAAAGAAGAAAATGGAAAAGTAGTCAAAATGAATATGGGACAAGGGAATATGCCAGATTAAATAATGAGTGAGAAGAGCAATGGAAAAAGCAAGATATCTGATCAGTCATTGGATGAAAACTGAGATGATGATCTAGCGGAATACGATAGAAGATAAAGTTCTTTTTTTATATCATGAAATGCATCAGTTTGCTTGAAACTATTTAACAAAATCGTACTGTTAAAATTGTAGAAATAATATTGTAGAATAAGTAATGAAGATGTTTTAAATTGTGCTATTTTAAGAAATTTATGTTAATATAAAATTATTAAATTAAATCATTTATTTATTGTTAAATTTCGCTGTGCAAAGAATAAATCAAAATTTAGATAAACTTGAATTTAGAATACATGAATTAATACGAGTTCAGAACAATGAACGATCAACTTCAACCATATTGATTACTAAATATTGCTGATCAAAAGAACTAAACTATCAATTGTGCATTTGGATAAGACTCCTCCTGGAATAGTTTTACACTTAGCCATGGATAGACGAAATTTTAGCGAGAGGCCAAACTTCTACCGTGAATGTCGATTTCTAATTCACAGGGATGTAAGTATGTTAGTTATATGGTGCATCGCATCGTCTTAGTTACTACATTTCTTAATTGTTACATTTTTTACATTATTACATTATTTTTTAATTATTACATTTCTGACTAACCTGTGTTGTGTCGGAGTTGGTGAAGAATAGACCAACTGTTGACTGAACGTGTCGTGAAAGGTGACTAAGCACCAAGTTCCCCCACCAAAGTGAGGAAGGACACTCGGTTGATGAAAGCCTAGGCTCCAGTAGTTGCTAAAAATTTTCAGATCTTGAGCCTAGTTAAAACTAGCATTCAAAGGAAGAAGATGATGATTACATTTAACGACTAAGTACATTATTTATTAAGTTAACCTGATGATTAATTACAAATTAATGCCTAGTGAATTCATGCATTATTATCAGATGAAATTTTCTCTATTTTATTGTTTTTTTGTTCCTATTTTGTTGTTCCTATTTTGTTGTTCCTATTTTGTTGTCCTTAGATATCTATGTATTTTAAAGGATAAGTTTAACATAAGTTTCTCCTACGATGTGCCAGAGTTCTTTGAATTTGAACCTCATATCTACTCATCCGCATTCAGAAGCTCTACCGATCGTTATATCAGTGAGAAGATGAAGTGGAAGCATGGTTGCCTGACAAGAAGTGGACCATTGGTTCAAAACCCGTAATAAATTCTTAGTTTAGTTACTTTTGAGCAAAGTCGCTATTCAATATTGTTGAAGATGCTCATTCTTTTTTCTCCTAGCTGCATTCATTCTTTCATTTTAATTTTGAATGTGTATTGCATTTAAGTGTGCTTGGCTGATTTATTGGTGCGCTCTCTTGAATTGCTGATTTATTTATTTTTTACATGCCGATGGCTTGGAGCACAAAGGTGCCAGGGACAATTTTGAGTTAACTATATGCACAGTGCAGTGGTAGGATAATACTTGAATCTATCAGTGCACAAAGGTACCAAGTGATTGTATGTATTATAATACTGACTTGGACTCAAAACACAAAGGGACCAAGTGAGCCTGAACAGAATCTTCAGTGCACAAACGTTCTAAATGCACTTAGTACCTAGCATTTCTGCGCATGGCACCGTTATGCTCCAAGCCAACGCGTTATTGTTTTTAGCTGGTTTATTTATGTATTCACATGTATGTGATTAGTTGACTTATTTCTTTGTTCACATGTGCTTAGCTGATTAATTTATGTGCTTACATTTGTTTAGCGGATTTATTTATGGGTTTAGGTATACTTAGCTGATTATTATTGTGTTTAGTTGTGTTTAGCTGATTTATTTATGTGTTTAGTGGTGTTTAGATGATTTATTTATGTGTTTAGATATGTTTAGCTGATTTATTTATGTGTTTAGTGGTGTTTAGATGATTTATTTATGTGTTTAGATATGTTTAGCTGATTTATTTATGTGTTTAGATATGTTTAGCTGATTTATTTATATGTTTAGATATGTTTAGCTGATTTATGTATGTGTTCAGTTGTGTTTAGCTGATTTATTTATATGTTTAGATATGTTTAGGTGATTTATTTATATGTTTAGATATATTTAGCTGATTTATGTGTTTAGTTGTTATTAGCTGATTTAATTATGTGGTCAGATATGTTTAGCTGATGTATATATGTGTTGACATGTGCTGCAGCTGGTTGATGACATTGTGGGACAGTCAGGAGAGAATCTAAAGAGACTTCACATGCAGGTGATATAGTAGCATAGTAATGTCTCTGAACTGTCACAGGTGATATAGTACCATAGTAATACCTCTGAACTGTCTCATCCTGCGCAAATAACTCTGTTTAGGGTGTCTCTCTATCTATTCATTAACTACTTTAAACGTATTTCCTAGCAAAATCAATTTTATTTACTTATTGTCCACCGGTAGGCGCTAGATATATAGGCCTATTCCTATTCACAGTCTATTTTCGTTCTCACTGTAATGTACAATCATATTTATTTTAGTTGCTTCAGCTCAAACATGCTTTGCTATTAGTCTAATGTAAATTGTGTCTTATGGGTGGTTTTCATAGCTTTTTTCAGCTTCTTTTGGCCATCAGCTTGCTTTTGTTTCTAATTTTAGATATTTGGGTCACATTATTGATATTAGCCTATGTGATGATTTAGATATTAAGCGTGAAATCAGAAACCTTTTTTATAGGGCTAATGTGTTAAAACGTAAATTTGCTTTATGTTTGTTGGCAGTTAAAGTGAAATTATTTTCAAGTTTTTTTCTTTGTTTTTATGACATAGTACTTTTTTTTTCAATCGCTTAAACATAGTCAAACTATGTTTAAGGGATTGGAATCTTACAAGTGTGTTAAATTCTATTTTAATTTCCATAAGTAGATCATTATCACTAGAGATTTCATGTACGTATGTTTACCCACGTTCAATACAGTAATACATAACGCAAGAGTTAGCTTGTATAATCCTGTTCTAAGATCATGTAACTCACTGACTTCTTCTATTGGAAGTGATATTTAGAACGTGCTTCTGCCTTTGATCTGTGTCATTGTAGCAGATGTTAAATTCTCTATTTTTTCCTGAAATATGCATTTTGACTGTTTTAATGTCTGAAATAAATAAATGATGATAAAACACTATAATTTTTCTTTTAAGTTGCAAATATTTCAATTTGTGACTTTCCTTAAATTGTTGAGATGTAATTTATATATTTTATAATCTCTCATTTCTGTCTCTCTCTATCTCTCTCTCTCTCTCTCTCCCTCTATCTCCCTCTCTCTCTCACTCTGTGTTATTGCTAAAACTCCTCAGTTTCTTGATGTTACAACTTGTAAAGTTTTTATACTGTGTTTATATTGTATAATTTATTCCTAAATAGATGTATTCGATTTGGTTGCTTGATTGACTGATAAATTTAATCCTGATCTTATTATTTTCTGTGACATGTGCTTTGACAGCATCGAGCCTTCATCAATATTTCAGACTCCACAACACCTGAGAGGTGAGCCTTTAATTAAAATATTTAAGATTATAATTTGACTAATGGATAAACTTCAAAAAACTGGAGAAAGTCTATTCGTATCCCGACCCTGGTTAAACTAGGATTTAAGGGAAGATGATGATGATGATGATGATGATGATAATTTGATTAAATTAAATTGTTTAAACTATAATAAAAAATAATATGAATGTTTAATTATAGATGCAGCTTATCCGAGGCGGATATACAAAACTGTAGTTTTGTGACTTCCCATATATCTGTCTCTCTCTCTCTCTCTCTCTCTCTCTCTCTCTCGCTCTTTCTCAAATGTTCTGCCGTCTTGCAGGTTCAAGGGTCAAATTTAAACTCTGTTTGATTTCATTGTCACTAATGTGCACTCCATAGGGCTATTTTACGTAGCTTATAGCTTAGGAAAAATATGTCATCTCAGATTTGTTCCTGGACTTAAAAAAAGAATATTTAATTTATTTCAAATACTGACAGTAATATAAAGTTAAAACTCAGTAAAAGTCTTGTATACTGAGGAAGTAAATTCTAGACGGATTGTATACATGATTTCTCGATCTTAAGTCAACATTTTATATATCACTCAGGTTTCTGGCTTTGTTGTTAAGAAGTTTTTATAAAATAATGATAAGGTGCTAGAATTAAAGGATGCTTACAAATTGGTCGCAACTCATGGACACTAGATAGATGAGAGAGGGAGAGAGTCGTGTATATTTTTTTGCACAAAAGAAAATATTTATTTATTTGTTTACTATTTTATTTGATAGAACATCATATTCTTTTGTAAATGATTTTAATTGTTTAGAGTGCTGACAATTAGTGGAATGGAGCTGGCAGAGGTCTGTGACACCCTGAGAGACGTAATGAACTGTCTGGGAGAGGTAAGGCTTGCAACGTGAAGTTTGCTACGTGAAGCTTGTTACGTAAAGCTTCCACCGTGAAGCTTGTTACGTGAAGCTTCCAACGTGAAGCTTGTTACGTGAAGCTTCCAACGTGAACTTGTTACGTGCTACGTGATGCTTGCTATGTGAAGCTTTTGTTGTATATATTCGTTTTTCGTAAACCGTTGAGGTTTATAGGCTGTTTTCTAGTATATTCTTTTCGAATAGCGTTTTCTAATATCCTTTCTATTTTCAACTCAGTCTATAGTGCTATCATCGTTCTGTACGAACCGAAGGTATCTGTTATCTACAACTTTACTGGTAATGGTATCTACAGTTATCTGCTGTTATCAGAATGCAGAAGATAACTGATATCTAGGAACTTTTATCTACCGTTAATAAGAATAAAAATAATAATAAAGGTTTAACTTCTGTATCCTCATACAAGGATGATATCAGGGACGTACCCACAGCACACATCACTACAGATCAATTCTGAGGAGAAGTAAGGTCCTAAACGAAAGCCAGTCCGGTGATCGATGTATTGCAGAAGATAACTGACATCTAGTAACTGTTATCTATCAATGTATTGCAGAAGATAATGGTGCGCCTGGAGGCGGATGGACAGCCTACAGGTGAGAGTGCCTTCAGGCTGCTGATAGACGAGTGTGAGATAGAGTATCTGACCAGTGCGGAGGAACACAGGCTGAGTGAACTGCTCGAGGTGAGATATCTGTCTATCTCTCTGTCTCTCTCTGTCTCTCTCACTCTCGCTCTCTCTCTCTCTCGTTCTCTCTCTCTTTCTCTCTCTTTCTCTATGTCTCTCTCTGTCTCTCCATCTCTATCTCTCTCTATCTCTCTCTTTTCTATGTCTCTCTCTCTCTCGGTCTCTCTCTCTATCACTCTCTCTTTCTATATCTCTATCTCTCTATCTCTCTGTCTCTCTCTCTCTCTCTCTCTCTCTCTCTATCTCTCTCTCTCTCTATGTCTGTCTGTCTCTCCATCTCTATCTCTATCTCTCTCTGTCTCTCTCTCTCTCTCTCTCTCTCTCTGTCTCTCTCTCCTATGAGGTCCAAGGTATATATTTCTACTCGCAGTCTGCATTTAACCTTTGTAAAGGCACTTCGTTGATTGAGAAGCCATCAAAGGCTAACCTTTAGCTTGGGAAAATATGGCCAATGAAGTTGTTTCTCATTGCCTTCTCTTCCTAGTTGATTTTTGCGACACAAGGGTTTTATGGCCGGTCTAATCTGTAGTGGTTTGAACACTTTACAGGCAAGAGAGCCAGGTTTATATTGTTTAGTTAGTTTTATATTAGACAAACATGCCCCTCTCAAGACCATTCATTGCCGCTCAAACCCTAGGAAACCATTCATTTCTGAACAAATCCTTAAACAAAAATCTGAACGATCCAAACTCGAAACAAAGTTCAGGAAGGATCTGAAAAATCCACCTGAACTAAGAAATCCAGATATTAAGTCCAAGTACCTCAAACAAAGAAAATTATTAAATAAAATGATTAGTTCTGCAAAAAGCTTGTACTTTCAAAATCTATTCTCGCAGTATCAAAATTGTCCCAAGAAATTATGGGGAGCACTTGACTCTCTGCTTGATCTCACCATTCCCAAGTCACTCCCCTCTACCACCTCACCATCTTCTCTTGCTACCTCTTTTCTCAACTTTTTCAATGACAAAATAGCCAAACTCTGTAGCTCTATACCCTCCAACTCCATTGACACCGACAACTCCAATTCTGTAAATATGCCTGAACCACCACTACTTTCTAGTTTTGAACCAGCTAAACCGGAAGAAATACGCAATTTTATTCTTCGCTCTACCGACTCATCTTGCTGCCTTGATGTTATTCCTACACGATTACTGAAATCCTGTATTGATGTTTTAGTTGCTCCTATTACTTAAATCAACCTCTCACTCTCAGAAGGTATCTTCCCGACCTCCTTCAAACAAGCAGTTGTATCTCCTTTGCTAAAAAAGCCTTCTTACCAAAAGATGATCTTTCCAGTTACCGTCCTATTTCCAATCTTAACTTCATCTCTAAACTTCTTGAAAAGGTAATTTATACCCGTTTATGCACTCATCTTGATTCTTTCCCTTCTCTCTCTCTCATTATCAATCTGCCTATAGAAAACTCCATTCTACTGAAACCGCTCTTCTTCCTGTACATAATGATCTTAGCTTGGCCATAAGTAGTAAACAGGTTTCTGCCTTGGTTCTTCTAGATCTCTCTGCTGCCTTTGATGCACTTAACCATGGCGTCCTAATAAATAGGCTTAAATCTTGTTTTGGCATATCTGATTCTGCTTTTTCCCTTCTCACATCATATCTCTCATGTCGCACACAATCGGTTGTTATTGGTCAAAATCGCTCTTCTGAACTACCCCTCCTACGCAGTGTTCCTCAAGGTTCAGTGTTAGGTCCATTGCTCTTCTCTTTATATATCACTCCTCTTAGCACTCACTCCGCTTGCTCAGTCCTCCATAAATTTTCATTTCTATGCAGACGACACACAACTATATATTTCCTTTTCTAATCATGTTTCCGATCAGAAACTGGCTCATCTCTCATCCATTCTAGACAAGGTTTATTTCTGGTTTTGTGCTAACCGTCTTGCTGTTAATCCCTCCAAAACTGAATACCTTTTAATTGGCACTCCTGTGCAAAGAAGTAAAATTATCAAAAACTCTGTTAATTTTCAGAATCTTGCTCTTTCACCTTCTCGATCCGCCAAAAACCTTGGAGTCATATTTGATGAAAACCTTGACTTTAAATCCCATATCTCTTCTGTTTGTCGCGCTTCTTTCTTTCAGATTCGTCTGATGAGGCAAATACGTCCATCCCTTACTAGAAATTCAGCCACTATACTTGCTAATTCTATAGTTCATTCAAAGCTTGACTACTGTAATTCATTATTACATGGGTTGCCTAATTCTTCTCGCAATCGTTTGCAGCACGTCCAAATTTCTCTTGCACGTGTTGTTTGTAAGTCCTCTCGACTTCAATTTCGCTCTCTTTCTCTACTTCGCAGTCTTCACTGGCTCCCTGTTAATCAACGCATAAAATATAAAATAGCTCTATTAACTTTCAAACTCTGCGATTTGGCAAGCCTTCTTACTTATCTGAAATTTTCTTCCCTATTGTCCCTCACGTGCACTTCGTTCCACCGATGCCAGTCTTCTCTCAGTTCCAAATATTCTCACGTCATTGGGCAGACGTTCATTTTCTTCGCAGCACCCACAATCTGGAACTCTTTACCTGCTAATCTTCGCTCTTGTTTTTCTCTTTCAACATTCTCTAGCATGCTTAAAACTTACCTTTTCCCACCATAGACATAGTCAATCTACCTTGACCATTTTTTGATCACCGGACTGGCTTTCGTTTAGGACCTTACTTCTGCTCAGCACATTCCTTTCGCAGATTGGTCTGGGTGAATTGATCTGTAGTGATGTGTGCTGTTGGGGACGTCCCTGACATCATCCCTGGATGAGGAGCGGACCTTTACTATTATTATTATTATTATTAGTTGAGCTGAGCCAGTAGCAAATCGGTTAGATGACTGCGCATCATTTGATACAGAGTTCAAATTCCATGCTTGCTGCATTGCTGATGTGCTTTCTAGAAGTAAAACTTATGCTAAATTAGGCTGCAATGTGTTTGTGATGTTTAGAGATGCTTCGTGTGTACATGACAGACACAACTGTCGATGTGATGTGATGTGTTATGTGTAGATGACAGACACAACAGTAGATGTGATGTGATGTGTTATGTGTAGATGACAGACACAACAGTCGATGTGATGTGTTATGTATAGATGACAGGCACAACAGTCGATGTGATGTGTTATGTGCAGATGACAGGCACAACAGTCGATGTGATGTGTTATGTGTAGATGACCTTACTTCTCCTCAGCACATTCCTTTCGCAGATTGGTCTGGGTGAATTGATCTGTAGTGATGTGTGCTGTTGGAGACGTCCCTGACATCATCCCTGGATGAGGAGCAGACCTTTACTATTTTTATTATTATTATTAGTTGAGCTGAGCCAGTAGCAAATCGGTTAGATGACTACGCATCATTTGATACAGAGTTCAAATTCCATGCTTGCTGCATTGCTGATGTGCTTTCTAGAAGTAAAACTTATGCTAAATTAGGCTGCAATG
The DNA here is from genome assembly GCA_905160935.1 of Enchytraeus crypticus. Lineage (NCBI taxonomy): Eukaryota > Metazoa > Annelida > Clitellata > Enchytraeida > Enchytraeidae > Enchytraeus > Enchytraeus crypticus. Next base: position 9,135 of record CAJHZI010000235.1, on the reverse strand, counting down.
TGTTTGTGATGTTTAGAGATGCTTCGTGTGTAGATGACAGGCACAACAGTCGATGTGTTGTGATGTGTTATGTGCAGATGACAGGCACAACGGTCGATGTGTTTGTGATGTGTTATGTGTAGATGACAAGCACAACTGTCGATGTGTTTGTGATGTGTTATGTGTAGATGACAGGCTCAACAGTCGATGTATTTGTGATGTGCTATGTGTAGATGACAAGCACAACAGTTTATGTGATGTGTTATGTGTAGATGATAGGCACAACAGTAGATGTGATGTGTTGTGTTATGTGTAGATGACAGGCACAACAGAGGATGTGTTTGTGATGTGTTATGTATAGATGACTGGCACAGCAGTCGATGTGTTTGTGATGTGTTATGTGTAGATGACTGGCACAACGGTCGATGTGTTTGTGATGTGTTATGTGTAGATGACAAGCACAACTGTCGATGTGTTTGTGATGTGTTATGTGTAGATGACAGGCTCAACAGTCGATGTATTTGTGATGTGCTATGTGTAGATGACAAGCACAACAGTTTATGTGATGTGTTATGTGTAGATGATAGGCACAACAGTAGATGTGATGTGTTGTGTTATGTGTAGATGACAGGCACAACAGAGGATGTGTTTGTGATGTGTTATGTATAGATGACTGGCACAGCAGTCGATGTGTTTGTGATGTGTTATGTGTAGATGACTGGCACAACAGTCGATGTGTTTGTGATGTGCTGTCCAGCCTCTACTGATCGAGTGGTGAGAGTTAGAGGCATTCCACGCAACATAACACGATGTGTTTACGGAGTCTATGATCTGCTGCAGTGGGTCAGTTGTGCTGTCGTTCTCATTGTAGAAATGTCTTGATGTTATGCTTGATTGATGATGATTTCTGCTTATTGTTATCTTATATTAATCAATCAATAAGAATTTAATGTCCGGTTCCTCACCATAAGGCATTCTCAGGGACGTACTATTCAATCTTGTGTACATTATTTCATGTGATTATCCACATTTCGTATACTTAACAGGTTTTCAAATTTATAATATGCTGCATGTTATACAATAATAGTGTGTTGCTATTATTTGTGTGTGTGCTTTGTTATGCTAGGCAACAATTGTGTGCTGCTATAGTTGCATGACTGTGGTTTGTGTGTGGTTATTCCTTTTGAAATAGTAAAAACATTTTAAAATTTATTTAGTAAGCTACACATAAAATACAAATCACCATTTTGCTGCTATTCGTCATTTTCATATAATGAAGGAATTGTTAGTATAACAGGTGCTGATTTAGCCGTTGTAATCATGTAATTTGATCATCATCATCGTAATCATCTTCCCTTGAGTCCCAGTTTAACTAGGGTCGGGATTAGGCAATATTTAAGCAATTTCTGGAGCCCCGGCTCCCATCATTTGAATGCCCTCTCGGGTGCTGATTTGGATCGTTTGTTTTTTTGCCTATTACGACACGTGCAGTCCACGGTTGGTCTGTTCTTCAGTAACCCTGTCAGAGCGCGGTTTACTTTATAATTTGACAATAATAATATTTCACCCAGTCTGTCAGTAGATACATGACTGTATGAGGGAATTCTGATGGCCCTGGTGGACATTTGGTTGCATTATAAGGACGTTTAGAATTCCTCTTATAAGTTTAAAGTCATTTCATACTTTCTCTTTAACTAACTTTTTGATGATGCTGTTTAGTAACTTTTAAAAAAATATTCAAACACGGCATCATTACCACTACCGCTTCGCTAATTCTCTTAAATTAATTTCTGTATTATCAGTAAGACTTACATGGACTGAATTCATATTGCGTCACATAATTCTGAACTTTACTGTAGAAAAGGATCAAGTACAATGACGTATATGGCAGTGTGTACAACGCTGATAATGTTGTTGTACTTGTTGTACAGTGTACTTCTAAGAAGCCGAGGACCAAGTACAGCGCAGACAACGCTGATGAGCGGTACATAGATGATTACGGAGGATTCGCTGCGCGTCCTAGGGCTCCTCTCCCCCAGAAACCCAGCCATCCTGCTGAGACCACCGTGCCACCCCCTCCCGTCAACACTGTAATATCTCAGTCTAGTACTTCTATAGCACTGACTTATAGCTATGACTCTCTAGCTCTATCTAGTGGTTTGTAGAGACTGCCGTCAACACTGTAATATCTCTGTCTAGGACTTCTAGTCTCTGTAATTCTGTGTCTAGTGTGGATCAGTATGTGCGGAGTTCAAATCCTGGGCTTGCCCGTGACTGACATCTCTTTCGAGTGAGGAAACTAACGTTAACCTTTGCTTTACCAGCTTTCTGTAGCACTGATATTTAGCTATAACTCTCTAGCTCTCTCTACTGGTGCGTCAAATGGCAGGTCTAGGGCACGTATTCATAAGAGAGTCTGTTTTCAGGCTCTTTAGGAGCAATCTACTGATCTTTGCTCTTGTTCTTCTCTTTCAACTTTATCGGGCAAACTTAAGACCTACGTATATCTCTTAACACCATTGACATACTCTATCTATCCTGACCCCTTTTTGATCACTGGACCAAATTTTATTCTTGGACCTTACTTCTCCTCAGCACATTTCTTTTGCTGATTGGTCTGGTTGAATTGATCTGTAGTTATGTGTGCTGTGGGATGTCCCTGACATTATCCTTGGATGAGGAAACTGACGTCAAATCTTTATTATTATTATTATTACTATTATTATTATTATTCTGTTGATCAACTGGTTGATCTTTCACAATGGTGTGCCTTTTATCTAAAAATAGTCCAACCTTTAGCTTGATGAATATTACTCGTAGGTGGTTTCTTATTGCCTTGCGCAGTTTCAAATTAGTCCTCTCTTAACCACCCGTGGAGTTACTGTTGATTTATTTTAAAGTTGTATGAACGCAACACGGAAACAACAACAACAACACTGAAATCTTAATAAAGGTATTAATTGATTCGTTAAGGATATATTTAAATTTAATGACTACGTTTTTAATGAAGTGAATGATCTATTTAATAATTGTTTTATTGATTAATTGATTGATTGGCTAGTCGATCGATTCATTGATCGATTGATTGTTATGTAGTTGATAAAGGAGCTAGAGGAGAAAGCGTCTATGGACAAGCAGAAGGAGGAAGCTGGTATGTCAGAGGTTTTAGAGACAGTGGATGGTAGCACTGTCAAAGCGAGATATGGTCTGCCCCTATCAGTGAGTTACTAAATCATTCCTAAAATTTCTCGTAATCCATTCAGGAGCGTAGGCGTTATATAAATAAATTTTTCTCATTCTATTAAAATTGAACTTTCTACGAATTTCTGACTCAATGAATCTCTCCCTCTAATAATACCCAATATTATAAACGGAAAGATTTCTCGCTGACAGCAATCTCTAGCATTTGACTTTATCCGCGAGATAACTACCAATCTGCTTTTTGCATACTATGAAACTTCTCTATTCTCACCTTTATCTTGAGTCTGTAACGTCACATTTCCAAGAATTCTAACCATTTAAGCCGATTTCGCGCTCTCCTATTGGCTGGAGCCACCTGCGACGGTTGAGTATCAGCCCCTGGCGACAACTTTTAATCTACCGGTGAGAATAACCGCCCGATCTCGAAACAATAACTATCCCGTCACATGTAGCTGAAATCAGCTCAGATACCGACCGACATCTCGTTCATAAGATGCTAAAGCGACTTACGGCGACTATATCGCTCTGATCTTCGCTTTATAAGATCAGCGGTAAGAATTTCTCTATCCCTCTCTTTATTTCTTTCTTTCTCTCTCTCTATTTCTTTCTCCCACTCTCTCTCTCGCTATGTTTCTCTCCCTCTCTCACTGTATTGAAATTTCTCTCTCTCTCTCTCATGCTATTTCTGTCACTCTCTAGATTGGCAGGCGTACACTGCTGTCTTCCTATCTGGTACAACTCTTTTATCATATTTTCTTTTACATTGTGTATTTTGTATTTTTTTATTGTATTGTATTTTGGGTTTACTGAACACAAGGTCCTTGTGACTTGTGATCAATGTAGTGAACATCAGTTAGGTGATTATAACCTGTGAACTGTAGGATTATATTCCTTGAAAATGTCACTTAAAGAACTCTACCGAGAGGAATTGACGTTTTTATTGGTCATTGTATTAATCGTTTTATCCCGCTGTAGTTAAATGTTGTACGTTACAGTATCTATTATACTATACTATACTATCTATAATAAGTCATGGACTAATAGTATTCACAATTGACAACAAGTACTGTATCCTATGTATCTATGTATTGTATTTTTGGACGATGTTTTCGGGTTCTCAATAGCGCAATGGTTAGAGGTGCAGATAACGTCATGAAGTTTTAAATGACAGACCCTGAGATGAATTGAAACCTCGTGGGTTCGAATCCCAGCCGCGCTGATCTGAGTATCTATTATACTATACTATACTATCTATAATAAGTCATGGACTAATAGTATTCACAATTGACAACAAGTACTGTATCCTATGTATCTATGTATTGTATTTTTGGACGATGTTTTCGGGTTCTCAATAGCGCAATGGTTAGAGGTGCAGATAACGTCATGAAGTTTTAAATGACAGACCCTGAGATGAATTGAAACCTCGTGGGTTCGAATCCCAGCCGCGCTGATCTGAGAGTAAAATCTCGGGCATTCATTGGACTGGCTACACGGAAAAATGACAAAATTGCCTAACGGATTTACCATGTGGTATTAAAAGTGATAGATATCAACGTAGTTGATCATTTCACTATAATGTGTGTTATTATTATTATTATTATTCTCACTGTATTCGAATTCAGTAAAAGGTACTGTATTGTACGTGCCTATCTATATATTTTACTTTCAAGTAACATATTTTCAGTAACAGAAAATAATACTGTTACAAACAGTATTATTTTCTGTTACTGTGTTCTCATTTGGCTACTAACACTGTATTGTTTGTATTCTATGGCTGGAGCCAATGACGATGTCGGTAAGATAATGACCACGGATCAGTATATGCGGGGTTCAAATCCTGGGCTTGCCTGACTTTGACATCGCTTGCGAGTGAGGAAACTGACGTTAACATTAGTTGTTGGTTGTAGCTGTATCTGTTTATTGTATGTATCTGTGTATGGTATGTATCTGTGTTATGTTGCATGTATCTGTGTATACATGGTATGTTTCTATGTATGGTATGTATCTGTGTATTGTATGTATCGGTGTATTGTATGTATCTATGTATTGTATGTATCTGTGTACTGTATGTATCTGTGTATTGTATGTATCGGTGTATTGTATGTATCTATGTATTGTATGTATCTGTGTATTGTATGTATCTGTGTATTGTATGTATCTGTGTATTGTATGTATCTGTGTATTGTATGTATCTGTGTATTGTATGTATCTGTGTATTGCATGTATCTGTGTATTGCATGTATCTGTGTATTGTATGTATTTGTGTATTGTATGTATCTGTGTATTGTATGTATCGGTGTATTTTATGTATCGTGTGTATTGTACACATCTGTGTATGGTATTTTGTGGTATTTTGTTGTCAGGTACTGACAGTATTCACATTCAACGATAAGGAGCTGCTGAATCAGGTTCAACGAGAGTCAGGCGCCTCTGTGATGCTCGAGCCGCCTCCTCAAAATAAGAAGCAACAACAACAACAGGCAGAGCGGTTCTCCGGAGTACTGAATGTAGCGGGGTCTAGAGAACAAGTCGATAATGCTAAGCTTCTGCTACAGATGTGGTGAGATCTTAATAGAAATCATCGTATTAGATACATTAGTACAAGCTACTGCTACAGATGTGGTTAGAGCTTAATAGAAATCATCGTATTAGATACATTAGTACAAGCTACTGCTACAGATGTGGTTAGAGCTTAATAGAAATTATTATATTAGATACATTAGTCTCATTATAATAGTATTAGTTAGGTGCAGGGTAGTATTTTATACCTTATTGCGTAAGGCAATGAGAAACTACCTTATAAGTCATATCCCAAGCTATTAGTTACGTAAGGTATGGATAAGACATACCCTTATATGAAGGCATTAACTTCTTGATCTATGGAGTGCTCTATATGGAGCGTGAAAGCAGACTCTAAGTATGAATGTGTAGCTTGGACCTGCCACTTGACAGAACACTAGAGAGAGAGATAGAGAGAGAAAGAGAGAGGTGACTTTTGATTTGTTAACTGAATAGGGTCAGATTTCGTAATTTGGTTCAAAGGTCAAGGTCACCCCACTATAGCCCACATCCGAGGCTTACTGGGATTTGACTCTAATCGATGTCATTGAAAATTCTCCTCTATATCTTTGACATTAAATGATGCTTCAGCTGTGGCTTTATACAGTATAGACATGAGTTGCCACTGAATAGCTCTGAATTTTAGATAATGTCAGTGTGTTTCCTCAAAAGCGATGTCGGCGACCCAGAATTTGAACCCCGCACATACTGATCCGCGGTCGAGTATCTTACCGACTTCACCACTATATTTACAATCAATACAACGTGGTATTTTCTTAAGATTCACTATTTAAAAGTTAACTTTATTAATTTATTTAGTGATAGAATGAAGATATATCAGCTGTAAACTGCACTTGTCGTAAGTGACGACTGAACAAGAACTGAGGAAGGCAACTGTAAACCATCTCAGAAGCCATATTATTCCCAAACTATAGGCTGCACTTAGGTGTGGATAAAGCATGGCCTTTTCCGAAGGGATTAACTCTCTAATCGATAGAGTGCTCTTATGGACCGTAAAAAGCTGCATGTGAGTAGAAATAAATACATTGGACCTGCCACTTGGCAGCAGAACCCTAGAGAGAGAGAGAGAGAAGAGAGAGAGAGAGAGAGAGATAAGAGACTGCCACTGATTGATTTAATTATTTTGTGATTAATTCGGCTGATTGAGTGACTGTTTGATTGATTGCGTTTTTGTAGTGTCAGATTATCGTGTGTTCGGATGGAGTGAGCAGGACTGTATAGTAGGATTGATTGATTGATTGATTGTACCGCTCATGATCTCAACGTCTTCATCGCTTTCTGTCTCTAAGCGGAGTAGACGCCTTTAGCGTTTTGTGAACTGTTGCAAACTGTTTGAAATGTTGTCATAATGTTGAATTTAGTGAAGTAGTTGGACCGTGTCTATAAAATGATAGAATGACGAATATACCAACCGTAAATTGTACTTGTCGTAAGTGGCGACTGAGCAAGAACTGAGGAAGGCAACTGGAAACCATCTCAGAAGCCATATTATTCCCAAGCTAAGGGTAAATTAAGGTGTGGATAAAGCATAGCCTATTCCGAAGGGATAACTCTCTAATCTAAGAACTCTAAGAATTCGCATAGCATTCAGCATGGTGTTTTAATGAGCATAGTGGTGGTGTATGCCTACTAGTGATTCAGTGACGTATAGTTAAATCGTGTATTCATTTAAATTGTTTTGGTATGACGCTTTAGACACCGTGTATAGGAAGAATTGTAAGATGCAATTTAGAGTAACTTCAATAATCCATAATAATTTGATGTAATAAATGTAAAATGTAAGAATAAACTGCGTAAATGTTTAAGTGCTATTAGCAGTGATAGATATCATCATGGATAAGCTTTTACCTTTTTTTCTTTTCTGTATGTTTAAGCCAAGGGTTAGAGATCAGTTGTGAGACAGCAGATCCCCCCTCCCCTATCAAAACCTTGACTGTATGTGAACTGTTCTTTCTACCTTTTTGTCGGATACGAGCCTACTGGTTAAAAATGTGAGCTCCTAATAATTATGCTCTCATCATCATCTTCAGTTCCTATCATTCTGAACAGAACATTGTGCGACAACATTGCGTTCTGAACAGAACAAATTGCAGCAACTTTGCGTTCTGTACAGAACATAGTGCGGTAACATTGCATTTTGTGCAGAACATAGTGCGACAACTTTGCGTTCTGTACAGAAAATAGTGCGGCTACTTTGCGTTCTGTACAGAAAATAGTGCAGCTACGTTCCCCAATTGACTGAAGTAAAATGCTTTACTTCAATCAATCCATGATTGTTTAACGTCCAGTTCTTCACTTGAATACGATGTTAGAAGTTCTCGTGATTTGAACCACTGGTTAAGATGTTGGACCTGAAATCTGACAGAAACCTGTGGATCTGATAGTGTGTAGTGTTTTAGTCTTGTTTAATCGTTAGAATGACAGCAACGAGCGTTGCTGTGTTGGATGACAGCTATGTTGATGTGGGATAATTGCTATGCTATGAAACTCATATTGATTGATTGATTGATTGATTGAATGATTGATTAATTAATTGTAACAATAGCCGCACAGGAAGTGGTAATACTTATTACGATTAATTTTTTTAATTTTTTTATTATTATGCCCAATTGGAAAAAGTCTATTCATATCCCGACCCTGGTAAACTGAGATTTAAAGGAAGATGATGATGATGATGATGATGATGAATAATTATTATGCCTAGTTAATTTCTTTTATCTAAGTGATTTTTTTCATCGAAGAAAAATACAATCTTCCGTATCATTGTTACATGTGACTTAATAGTTGGTCACGCTAGCTTTATGCATTTGTCGATCTTAGCGACTTAACCACTTAACTATCTTGAACTCGTTGCCTTCGCCGTGTAGTGAAATTCTTTATTCATTGTGCCATCCTTGACGTTTTACTCTAACACTGGATCTGTTCATAAAGGATCGATTTCTAGCACCTCTCGGCCATATTACCAAATTTCTTTTAGAATTATCGGTAATGAGTTTATATCATTTTGTTACTAATATTAGCTGAGGAAGGCAACGGGAAACCACCTCAGAAACCACACTTTTTCCAAGCTGTAGGCTGCATAAGGTTTGGATAAAGCATAGACTCTGTGAAGGGATTAACTTGTTTATCTAAGGAGTGCTCTTATGGAGCGAGAAAGCAGACTTTGAGTATGAATATGTACCTTGAACCTGCAACTTGGCAGTGCACTGAAGAGAGAGAGAGATAATCCATTAGCTTCATAGCATCTATACTCGATACACTCTGAGCTCAGATTGAAGTCAGACGCTGTTTGACATGAATTTGGAGCTTGGACCCGTCTGATCGTCTGTTGATGATGGACTGCTCTCTCTCTCTCTCTCTCTCTCTCTCTCTCTC
>CAJHZI010000234.1:0-69740 GCA_905160935.1 Enchytraeus crypticus | reverse complement strand
TATATATATATATATATGTAGGATCATAACTGTCTATATATATATACTTTAATATGAATGAATGTATGTATTTGTGCAACCATTATTATGGCTGAAGCAATGGCGATGTCGGTAAGATATACGACCGCGGGTCAGTAGGTGCGGGCCTCAAATCCTGGGCTCGCCGTCACTGACATCGCTTCGAGTGAGGGAACTGACGTTAACATTAGCTCTACCAGCTTCTTATATTCTACGTTTTCCATATTTTCTGATTTATTGAACACGATTATAAACCAATCAGCAACTTGGTAAGCAGTCTCCCGATGAACCATAATACAATCTATATCTATCGGAAACTATATGCTGAAGTAGTCTTTCGTGGTACCATGTTGGGAATTAATTTTATATGCAAGTAATCATGGTTGAATGTTGTAAGTTAATTATTAGCTATATTACAATTTACAGTATGCAATTCGTCTAGTAGAGTATTCATACAGTACAATAACGAAGTAAAATATTTTGTTACAAGTAAATAAGTACTCAAACGACACGTTACCTTGCAACGAAACGTTTGCACCGCCACTCGATGGAACCAGTGGCGATGTCGATAAGATATTCGACCACGAATAGGTATGTGCGGAGTAAAAGATTTGGTCAGCTAGATAAGATGTGGTCAGCTAGATAAGATGTGGTCAGTTAAATAAGATGTGGTCATCTAGATAAGATGTGGTCAACTAGATAAGATGTGGTCATCTAGATAAGATGTGGTCCACTAGATAAGATGTGGTCAGCTAGATCAGATTTGGTCAGTTAGATAAGATATGGTCAGCTAGATAAGACACACATATCATCTTCCCTTACGGCAGTTGTTCGTGTTTATGAGAACAATCTGATGCCTTGAATTGCTTTAATTTATCTATCTCTCTCTCTCTCTCTCTGTCTCTCTCTCTCTCTCTCTCTCTCTCTCTCTCTCTATCTATCTATCTATCTATCTATCTATCTCTTCTATTCTCTGATTCATTAAAATGCCAATAGTATTAATTCATCATCATCATCATCATCATCAACATCATCATCATCATCATGTCGTTGACGCTACTTTGAGTATACATGTACCAAAGATGACAATAGCTAACCCTAACCCTAACCCTAACCTTCACTTGTCGTTGACATTACTTCAGAGTATACATGTAACATAGCTAACAATAGCTAACCCTAACTAACCCTAACCCTAACTAACCCTAACCCTAACCCTCACTGGTCGTTGACGATACATCAGAGTCATGACCGAGCACACACATACTGTACATGTACATGTATGTCTCAACAAGCATGTCGTCGACAAATTGCCTACCGGTACACTATAAAACACAGAATGTATCTATCAAATGTCAACAAACATCCTATAACTCCAGCGTAAGTGTAAATTTTTACATTCTTTACATTTGTAAAGGCATATTGTTGAAACTTCATTAAAATTCCATTAAAATCTGAAATCCCGTTGTAAGCTGAATTGTAATCTAAAGCTTACAACGTATTTCATAAGAATAAAATATTTATAGTATATTTCTCTTGTAAATAAATATGAAAGGCTGTCCATATGATCATAGGCTGACGATTGTGACATTTATACTCTAAAATTAGCACACTCGTTGAAACAAGAGAAGAGTATTTTATTTTTCATTTAAGCGCAAGTCATGGGATCTTGTGCTGTTGGTACGGTAAGAGTGCTTATTTTGCTGTAAATTTAAATATCCAATGTAAACATTGAAATTTATTCCATTATTTTCTAAAAAAAAAGGATTTTTGTTGCATTGATGAAATGTCGTAAATCCATTGATGTCGTTATAGATGCCTATTTTAATCTAATATCAGTCGAATTTAATTCCTTTTCTTGCTGTGTTTAAAGCACAGGTAAATTGAAATGGAGGTAAGATCATATCTCTTGATTTTAATATCATATCTTGTAAAAATTATATTCCTTAGTCTTGTACTTATTACTCTATTATCTTACACTGTACAATTTAAACTCATGCGGTAATGAGTATTAGCTCTAAACTTATTTTGATATTAGTCATCTCGTGATTGTGTTCTCTATTGAAGATTTTATGTTTCAACTTCGCAGTGGTTAGACTTTTCCGCTAACGTCATGAAGCTTTAAATCACCGAGTCTGAGGTAAATTTTATTACTATGGGTTCAAATCCCGTCGGCGCTAATATGAGAGCAAAATCGCGGACATTCACATGACTGGTTGCACCAAAAATGGAAATTGACTAATTGCCTAACCATTTAAACAAGTGGAATTTAAAGTGATAGCTATCATCGTGGCTGGTAATTTCACTATAATGCAGGTTGTAATTATTACCCTGATGTATTTTTTCAAATGCAGTGTGATGATGGTAATTGGATGAAGAGTACTATGGAGAGAATACAAATGCAGAATTTAAAGTTACTTCAGAGAGTTAGCGTAAAGCTGTCAGAGAATTGCAATCAGGTAAGATAGAACAAGATCAATATTAATTGATAGTAGAAGATTATTGATAGCCAGAGATGATTGATTATTGATAGCAAGAGATTATTGATAGCAGTAGATTATTGATTATTGATAGTAGTAGATTATTGATTATTGATAGCAGGAGATTATTGATAGCAGTAGATTATTGATAGCAGGAGATTATTGATAGCAGTAGATTATTGATAGCAGGAGATTATTGATAGCAGTAGATTATTGATAGCAGGAGATCGTTAACTATTGATAGCAGGAGATATTGATTAGTGATAGCAGGAGATCATTGACTATTGATAGCAGGAGATATTGATTATTGATTTCTGGAGATCATTGATTATATATTGATAGCCAATATAAAGCATGTCATGATGCCCTATATCGGCTCTATATTTTACAGTTGACCGTCTTGTTTAGTTTATAACAGATGTGTCAATCAATGTGTAGAGGGAATAGATTAGAGTAGTAACCACTGAAGCAAGTGGCCTAGTTTAAAAATATAGGTCAGTCAATATCAAATGATATGCCATCGAGCCCCTGAAAAGTTTGCATTATTGTGGAACTTTTCACCAACAGTCAAAACATGACTAATCATGGAAAGCTTTAAAATCTGTGTCAAGAGCCTGTAAAGCATTCTCAAAGACCCGACTGATCATCAGTCATGGCGTTGGTACTTATAGAAATGATCATTTAAAAGATAAGCATTAATAACGGAATTACGATTGTATAATTTTTGGTAAAGGAGTTTCTTTTAACTTTTATATATTTCAAGCTTCAAGGTTATATTCTAATTTACAGTAAAAATTATTGGAGGTGATGCTTGATTTCCTCTATATTTAGAAATTTAAATATTTGTAAAATATGCTTTAACCTCTTGGAATTGTGTAGCTTTGCTTAGATTTCATTAGAACCTAGCAAATTTGGAACCACTATCAATTCTGTGATCCACTTTGTTGAATTATATGTGTAGATGCTATTGGCTACATTTTCTCTCTTATATTATAGATGGAACTAGGAGCTCATTCTGTTGGTACTGATGCTAGACCAGGTTCATCAGTCTCTGAAACAGATGTTCTTTTCAAGGAGTTTAGAGCAAGCATGAGATCTGTATCAGCTCTGTGTAAGGTGAAACAACAATACGATTATTTTAGGAATATTTTAACGTTTGGTTATTTACAAATATACTGATATCATTTGACTGCAGCGTAGATTTGTGATTCAGATCTCTGAAAGATTTAAGAATAACAAAGTAACCACTCTCGAAGTTTTATGGGAATCTTTTGATACATCATTTCTTAATCATTTGCAAATTAGATTATATGTAAATATTTAAAAGTATACGATGGCATATGATAGGTTTCTCCACGTGTTGTGTCCGGGTTGTTTGAAGAATTGACCATCCGGTGACTACGTGTGTCGTTGAAGACGATTAAAGCATTAAGATCCATGCCAACGTCAGAAAGGTCATTCAGTTGGTGCGCACCTAGGCTCCAGAAGTTGCTACGAAAATTTAAGCAAATGAAAAAGTCTCAAATAGATGATTGCCTAATTATATGATGTAGGACAGAGAGGATTTGAGACAGTCTATTTGTATCCTGACCCTGGTTAATGCAGGATTCAAGGGAAGATGATGATGATGATAGCATACGATAGTTTCAGTTATTTTGTTGTTGTGTGCCTAGGAGGGTTCTATTACTATCATCTCAACATGCTTTCTATGACTCTTATTGTATGGCTATGCCTGTGGTAATCTCATCTTTCATATGCGAATGTAGAATTTTTAATTTTTATGTTTGTTTAGAAATATTGCCTGGCACCAACATCGGGGTCAATCAGTGCAGAGAGTTTGGCACATTGCCAGAAATATCATGGCTTGATGCCAAGTGGGTCAAGGTCAGCTGGAGAGAGTGGAGACATTGTGGAGATCCATGGCAGATCATTTGAGGATCAGGACTTAGGGGTCGGGATTTGTCAACTTTATCTCTTTAAAATGTAAAAATAAATCAAAATTAAAAATTAAAAAAGAGAAAATCAAAGACCAGGCGATTCTTTGATGTCAGGCCTCTTCATGTGACGTGAGCTACTCATGGGCAGGCTGCATTGGAAGATATCATTATCTTTATTTTTCATTATTTTTATTTATTACTCTCTCTCTCTTAGTGTACTGCCTACTGGCAGGTCCATGGTATATAACGCCTCCACTCTTCTTGTCTCTTTATTTAATATTAAAATTTAATTAGTAATTAATTTATTACAATTTAATTATTATAATCTATTTAATTATGTATTACATTTATTATTTATTTCTGTTTAATTTAGAATTTTTGTTTTTCATGTATAATTACATAATATATGATAGCTTTGGGCTCAAAACCTTACTTCGGTTAATGCCATTTTTAAATTTGACAACTTGTGAATAAAGACATTTATGGCTGTGAAACCTGTAATACCCTCTAATGCAGTTAGTTCCAAGTGATAAGGAATTATTTTCTTGGAAGCAGTTTAATGTAACCTTGAATCATAAAGATGACTTATATCATATCACACATCATTCTTCACTTAATTAGATAGTCAAGAAACTGGTCTAACTTTGTGCTGTCACTGCTCCATCGTGAAGCATGGACTTGAGTTTTAGGAAGTCTGCACTTGTCAAAGCCTGGATACAATACTCTGTGTGATAGGTATTGTCATGATAAAGTTTCTTGTATTGTATCTAGACTCTACGATTAGAAGCCTGGATACAATACTCTGTGATAGGCATTGTCATGGTAAAGCCATTAGACCTGTAACTTGTATTGTATGAAGTCCATGCCTGGATACAATACTCTGTGATAGGCATTGTCATGGTAAAGCCCTTAAGCCCGTATCTTGCATTTCTAATTCTATAATTTTCTTAGGTTCTCTGAAGTATCTACACTTTTTGAACAACTGTAACTTTTCAAAACATAAGCTTGGACACAACAAAATTTCAAGGTGACTTTAATTATGTCTACTTTCCTCTAATGTCATTATTAATTAACTTATATTATTGCTACAGTAATTTCTATTCACAGAGATATTTATGCGCCCATTGATTTAATCCATTATTGATTGTTTTCAGGAAGAGATGGAAGTGGACGAAGATTCCAGAAATGATCTAAATCTACAACTCCAGAGATCTTTATGTTCTTCTGTGCCACTGCTGCCTCATAGTTCAACTGACACTCTTTTTAAGAGACTTGATGTTAGCGTTACCACATCTCACGACAGATCTCAGGCAGTGGTAACACTGCACCCCAGGTTCTCCACCAAGTCTCTAAGCCGATCTAACAGTGCAGCTGCACTAAAGTCACCCCATTCCAGTCAGTTGTCTAAACACTCAGTAGTCAACTGTTCTCAGGGTGGTGGCAACTGTGTTACTCATTCTAGTATACATGCAAGAACTGTTGGTATGACAACACCTAATGTAAGAACTGTTGATAAGACAACATCTAATATAGGACCTGTAGGCATGACAACTTCTAATATAAGAAATGTTAGTAAGACAACGACACTGAAGAGGCAGTTAGTTGCACAGCCTGTTGTTCACATGAGGTCTGAGACACTGGGATCATGTGGAGAGATGAGAGCAGCGGTTCATAGGAGCAGCTACTTTACAAATACACATGATGAGAACAACGTGGTCATCTCCAAATCATCTGCAGCCACAGGCACGTCAAATCCTGACTTCTCTGCACTGACGAGTGGACGAACTCATGTAGGGAATAAGAAGAAAAGTTCGACGTCAACTGGAGATAAATTTAAACCAATGATTTCTAAATCAGCTTCTTCAGCACTGGATTGTGCACCTGATAAAGCTTTTCCCACACAGAGGCGTCATCTGTCGAATGTCTGCAGAACTGCTCTACACGACCACAATGAAAGAGAGACGAGAATTAAAGAAGTCAAGAGATCAAAGATTGTCAACGATGAAAATAGGAAACCTTTAAATGGGCCTAAATTGGGTAGTGGGGAAAAAACTACGTTAGAAATGGATGTAAGGAGGACCGGCTTTATAAGCCATGCATTTATGAAACCTAGGTTAGATAATGACAATTCAAAGTTGTGTTTAGATAGTGAAACTTTAGTGAGAGATAATTTAGGGGGTCATAATAAGAGAGGAAGAAGTGAAAATAAGTTTATCAGCAGGACTGGACTGCAAGATGACTGCAGGAGCCGTGAGGTAATGCGATGTGACAGCGCTGTGTTAGGTGAAGTAAATGTTAGAAGTAAACCTAATGTGCTCTGGTGCAGAAGTGTTAACTCTGTGCAGCACTTGTGATAGAAAGTGTTAACTCTGTGCAGCACTTGTGATAGAAAGTGTTAACTCTGTAGAGTACTTGTGATAGAAAGTGTTAACTCTGTAGAGTACTTGTGATAGAAAGTGTTAACTCTGTAGAGCACTTGTGATAGAAAGTGTTAACTATGTGCAGCACTTATAAGTCAGTCAATCTGTATGCTTGTGCCACAAATAGCATTCTTGTAAACGTTCCTTACAATAGTCCTCTATGTTGTCATGAATTACCACTAAACCTGTAGTCCTCTATGTTGTCATGAATTACCACTAGACCTGTAGTCCTCTATGTTGTCATGAATGAACACTAGAACTATAGTCCTCTATGTTGTTATGAATGAACACTAGAACTGTAGTCCTCTATGTTGTCATAAATGATCACTAGAACTATAGTCCTCTATGTTGTCATGAATGAACACTAGCACTGTAGTCCTCTATGTTGTCATAAATGATCACTAGAACTATAGTCCTCTATGTTGTCATGAATGAACACTAGCACTGTAGTCCTCTATGTTGTCATAAATGACCACTAGAACTATAGTCCTCTATGTTGTCATGAATGAACACTAGCACTCTACCTGTAGTCCTCTATGTTGTCATGATTTGTTTTTATTATGAAATAAAATAATGTGATTGCTATAGCTTTAGATAGATGCTTGCTTTTCTATTGAACTGTATTCAATATTGCAGTTACAAATTTTATTTCTTAATTGTGAACCAATCAAACCTGGTCTGAACCAATCAAAGCTGGTCTGAACCAGTCAAAACTGGTCTGAACCAATCAAACCTGGTCTGAACCAGTCAAAACTGGTCTGAACCAATCAAACCTGGTCTGAACCAATCAAAGCTGGTCTGAACCAATCAAACCTGGTCTAAACCAATCAAAGCTGGTCTGAACCAATCAAAGCTGATCTGAACCAATCAAAGCTGGTCTGAACCAATCAAAGCTGGTCTGAACCAGTCAAAGCTGGTCTGAACCAGTCAAAACTGGTCTTAACCAATCAAAGCTGGTCTGAACCAATCAAAGCTGGTCTGAACCAGTCTCAAAGCTGCTCTGAACCAGTCAGCTGGTCTGAACCAGTCAAAACTGGTCTTAACCAATCAAAGCTGGTCTGAACTAGTGTCAAAACTGGTCTGAACCAGTGTCAAAGCTGGTCTGAACCAGTCAAAGCTGGTCTGAACCAGTCAAAACTGGTCTGAACCAAGCCAAACTGTTTTGAATTATAGTCAGTTTCATGAAATCATAAAAGGTCCAGGTAATTTTGATACGTCTCGATTTGTATTCTTTAGCTTTCTTGTGTAGTCTTATCCTGCATAAAAGTCACAGTTCATGGGACGACGCTACAGCTGACAGTCGTATGTTGCAAATATTGCATTGAACACAATGATACGTACAAAAAAAAATAATGTACCTTAAATTTACCGTTATATTGATATTTACCCCGTAGAAGCTGATGATTGCATACAGCTGCAAAGCATTTGACCATTTCAAATAAACGCAAGATTTATTATATTTTAACATCAAGCTCAGTGGGATGGCTCATCCATTTTAAATATCATTTAAACGCACTCCCTTCGTGTTTAAGAATTTATCATTAGAATATCGTATGACTGTTATGAAACATTATCTTGGACTATTGGTATCTAGGTATTATTGAACTTTCTATATGCTTTTTGTTCCATGTATGTTCGTACGTTTTCTGCGGTCTATCAGATTTCAAATAATAAACGAATATACATTGAAAACGATTATTTTGTGCTTTTAAGATCAAACTGCTAGGATCGACAATACAAAAACGGCATTTGTTTATCAACAAACTGCGCCCGGCCTTCACCTTCTAGTGTCTGTTTACTTATTTCCTACTGGCTATATCTTTCAACCTTGACAATGAATCGTCACACTGTTACGAGGAATTGAAAGTTTAGAACTCACTTTTTGTAGTTTAGTTTTTTTGTAGTCACCCGAACTATGGTTCGGGTGACTTAGGTGAATGCAAGAGAAACCTATTTGTATAGTTGTATCAGATTTTTGCTGTGGTTACTTACTGGGAGGCATATAACGGGTGTTGAGGCTTGTTGTTGTCTCATTACAGTGACTCACTGACTCTAGTGCATATTTAGACATACAATACAAACAACACTGAATGAAATTTTCTCATAAATAGTGAAATAGCAGGGCATATGAAGCTGTGTGAGATGGAGAGATACAGAGAGAAATCTAAAAAGAGAGAGAAGAGATAAAGAGAGAATCTAAACTGGAAGAAAGAGGGACGTGAGAAATAAAGATAGAAAAGAAATGGATAGAGAGAAAAAAATAGTGAGAAAGAAAAGAGAGATAGAAAATAAATAGTGAGAAAGAAAAGAGAGATAGAAAATAAATAGATAGAGAGAAAAGAGAGAGAAAATAAATAGAGAGAGAGAAAAGAGAGATAGAAAATAAATAGATAGAGAGAAAAGAGAGAGAAAATAAATAGATAGAGAGAAAAGAGAGATAGAAAATAAATAGATAGAGAGAAAAGAGAGAGAAAATAAATAGATAGAGAGAAAAGAGAGATAGAAAATAAATAGATAGAGAGAAAAGAGAGATAGAAAATAAATAGATAGAGAGAAAAGAGAGATAGAAAATAAATAGAGAGAAAAGAGAGATAGAAAATAAATAGATAGAGAGAAAAGAGAGAGAAAATAAATAGAGAGAAAAGAGAGAGAGAAAATAAAGAGATAAAGAGAAAAGAGAGATAGAAAAGAGAGAGAAAGGAGCGAGAGAAAGAGAGATGAAGGAAGAAAGAGTAAGGATAAGGAAGCGAGTAATGACAGCCTGTCAGCCCCTGTTGGTGAATGATAGTTTACTGTCAAGTCATGTCCGGACCAGCTCGTTAAATAGCCACATGTCCGGACCCACTCGATAAATAGCCACTTGAAGTGTTGCAGAGAAAACTTACGCGATTGTGAAAAAAAGCCTGAGATTTAACGTTCAGCTGAAAATAAGTCAGTCAACAGCTGTAGAGGTCACAGCAACCGTAGAGGTCACAACAGCTGTATAGATCACAACAGCTGTAGAGGTCACAGCAACTGTAGAGGTCACAACAACTGTAGAGGTCACAGCAGCTGTAGAGGTCACAGCAGCTGTAGTGGTCACAGCAGCTGTAGAAGTCAGAGCAGCTGCAGAAGTTACTGCAGCTGAAGAATTAAGTCACAACAGCTGTAAAACTCAAAGCAGCTGTAGAAGTCAGAGCAGCTGCAGAAGTCACAGCAGCAGCTGCTGTGGTGCTAATGATCGGTTGATATGATAGACTCGACTTGGTTCTATTCAACAGGAAGCTGTGCAGTAGATACTCACACTGTCCTACTTACAACAGTCTCGTAATGAACTTAGAAAGTTCTTTAAATGTTAGAATTAAAAGTTCTAATCATACATTCGTGTGTATGCACGACATCTTAGGGTTCATAGTGTAATGTTTTATATACCGCACGATTCTTTAGCACCTTACTTCTCCTCAGCACATTTCTACTGCGTATTGGTCTGCGTGAATTGATCTGTAGTGATGTGTGCTGTTGGGGACGTCCCTGACATCATCTCTGGGAGGGTAAACGGACGTTAAATCTTTATTATTATTATTAATATTAATATTATTATTATTATTATTATTATTATTATTATTATTATTATTATTATTATAATTACTGTGCAGATATGTAATGTTTAATAGTTTTACGGTTCTAACTGAACACGAGATGTATGGATAGCTCGATTGACAACAGAGCAGATATTTAGCTTCTGTCTCCTTTAGGAGCTGGGTTCAAATCTCCGCCTGGCAGTGAAATATATAGGACTATTGCACTAAATAGAACAATAAAATAATACAGAAAGTTACTTATGCGAATTACATTGTATTGACTAGATTGACTCTATTTACTGTTACATTGTAATGACTGTATTGACACTATTGACCATTACATTGTATTGACACTATATTGACTAAATTTACTATTACATTGTACTGACACTATTGACTATTACATTGTACTGACACTATTGACTATTACATTGTACTGACACTATTGACTATTACATTTTACTGACACTATTGACTATTACATTGTACTGACACTATTGACTATTACATTATACTGACACTATTGACTATTACATTGTACTGACACTATTGACTATTACATTATACTGACACTATTGACTATTACATTATACTGACACTATTGACTATTACATTGTATTGACTGTCTCTTTCTTTTCAGTGCACTGCCAAGTGGCAGGTTCAAGGTACATATTCATACTCAAGTCTGCTTTCTCGCTTCATAAGAGCACTCCTTAGATCAAGAAGTTAATCCCTTCACAAAGTCTATGCCTCACCCATACCTTATGTAGCCTATAGCTTGGGAAAAATATGGCTTCTGAGGTGGTTTCCCGTTGCCTTCTTCAGTTAGGTGGATTAATTACCATTTAATCCTGGGAAAAATATTTCATGGTGAGGTGGGTCCCCTCTTGCCATCCACAGCTCCTGCCTTTAGTCGCCTCTTACGTACACGCGGCAGCTTGTTTGCGGTTACCCAATTCTGCAGTGGTCCAACCACACCCGAGCACAACACGAGGAACACCCGAGCACAACACGGGTATTGACTGTATTGACACTATATTGACTATTACATTATACTGACAGTATTGACACTCTATTGACTAATACATTATGCTAACAGATCGTTGTTATCATGGTGCTGGTTTCTTAGAACTTGTTATATGATCCTCTCAATGAAGTCCTCGACAACATCGAGCCTCCTTCTCTGCGCTCTGCTTCACTATCTCTCCATCATAAGCTCTGATGAGATGATTGTCTCCCTCAGTCACCCAGGATTCGATCCACCGTCTACCGCAGCCGTACATCCACACAGGCCGAGACATAGAAAGAGAGAGACGGGTGAGACACGCAGGAGGATTCTAATGATACGTAGAGGCTCATCCAGGCAGAGAATCAGCAATACTAGTAGACATAGGACTAGACATAGAGGCAAGAGTACACATGATGAGCTAGATAAACTCAGTGCTGTGTTTAGTTCTGTGCTAGAGATAGAAGTCACTCCTCCGAGAATTAATCTGTCGACAAATAACGACGAATGTCAGGTACTTTCTCTCTCTCTCTCTCTCTTAGTGCACTGCCTACTGGCAGGTCCATGGTATATAATGCCTCCACTCTTCTCTGTCTTCCGCTTTCCTCTTCATGTCCACATATGAGTGGGTCTTTAAATCATCTAATATACCTAAGCTCGGCCTGCCCCTGCGTCTTTTTCCTTCCATTCTACCTTCTATGACCTCTTTTAATAGACTTTCCCCAATTAGAATGTGTCCTATCCAACTCTTCTTCCTATTTCTTAATACATTTATCAACTGTCTATCTGTGGCAACTCTCTCCAGGACTTCCTCATTTGTAACCTTTTGAGTCCAGCTAATCCTCTCCATTCATGTGTCAGGTAAGTACGTGTTATATTATATCAACTATCAATAAGCGGTCTATTAGAAAATATAGTACAAATTAACAAAAAACAATATCATACAATACAAAGGAAAAAAAGCAATTCAGCATACTACTCTGCAATGCACTACAGTCATCATCATCATCCTCCCTTGAATCCCAGTTTAACTAGGGTCTGGGTACAAATAGACTGTCTCAAATCCTCTCTGTCTTACACCACACCACCAGCCAATCCCCTATATGAGACTTTTTCATTTGTTTAAAATTTGTAGCAAAATTCTGGAGCCTAGGCGCTCACCAACCGAATGCTCTTTCTGACTTTGGTATGGATCTTAGTGCTTTAGTCCCCTTCTTCGACACGTGTAGTAACCGGTTGGTCAATTCTTCAAACAACCCGGACACAACACGGGGAACTGCAATGCATTACAGTACAATAAAGTAAAATAAAAGATACTATAGTACGATACCGTACAATAATACAATAAAATGTGTGCAATGCAATGAAATGAACTAAGATGTAAATCAAGACAATATACTGATGTGTGGATATCATGTAATTCGTGTCTCGGCGTCCTAGTATATATGTGAGTGACAGTTGATGGATTGATTGCTTGTTCGAATTATTTATTTACTGACTGCTTGATTTAGTGTTTGACTTACTGATTGTTCGATTAACTAACTGATTGATTGATTTATTGATTAGTTGACTACTTGGTGGATTCAATTCATCAATCAATAAATCAAATAGTTATTTGATTTATTGATTGATGAATTGTTTGTTTAACTAATTAATTAATTAATGGATTGTTTGGTTAATTGATTTATTAATGGATTGATTGATTGATTTATTGATTGATTGAGGTTCGCCTATCGACACCAGGATGTAGATGTACTCGCCAGATGACAGCGCTGAACGTGCTGTGTGTGGGGACTAGGCTGAAGAGGATCCCGAGATCGTGGACCCTGGAGATAGGTCCCTCTCTCATCAGAACTCTCCACCTCTCCCACAATCTCATCTCCACCCTCGAGGATGGTGACTTCTTTGGACTGAAGGTAGCGACACAGCGAAAATATCTGATTGATTGATTTAGTGGTTGATTGATTGACTGAAACTACCAACAGAGCACGCTGTGAGATATTGATCTCTAGCTATGTACACTGATCTGATTGATTGATTGATTGACTGAAACTACCAACAGAGCACGCTGTGAGATATTGATCTCTAGCTATGTACACTGATCTGATTGATTGATTGACTGAAACTATCGACAGAGCGCGCTATGTATTATTGATCTACTGAATGATTTTGTATAATCTTATACAACCATCAATCAATCAGACATGAATTGTATATGATTCTTTAATTGAATGATTGATTTAATTTCTTTTTCTCTCTGTATGTGTATTAGAGAGAGAGAGAGGCAGAGAGAGAGAGAGAAGACAGAGAGAGAGAGACAGAGAGAGAGAGAGAGAGAGAGAGTGAGAGAAGAGAGAGAGAGAGAAAGAGAGAGAGAGAAAGACAGATAGAGAGCTCTCTCTATCTGTCTTTCTCTCTCTCTCTCTCTCTCTCTCTCTCTATCTCTCTCACTCCCTGTATTATCCCGGTATCTGTAGATAGAACGACTGATCCTGGCGCACAATCACCTCGAGGACTTGGACTTCCTATCGTTCTGGGGCCTGGAGTACAACCTGCGTGCCCTGGACCTTAGTCACAACCGCTTCCTCTCTTGTCCTATCGAGTCCCTTCGACTACTCCACAACCTCCGAGCCCTCAGCCTCAAGTGGAACCGGATCAGGACCCTGAGGGATTACGAGTTCTCGTCCCTCAGACGCCTAGAGATCCTGCTGCTGGACGGGAACCCCCTCCACGAGGTGTCCCCCCACGGGCTGTCCCACACCTCCCTGCTGCTGCTTAGCCTAGCGCACGTGGGGCTGCCTCGAGGTCTTGAGGGGCTTCATACCGCTCAGTTCACGTCCAGTCTGAGGGGACTGTCCCTCGCCGGTGTGTCTATCTGTCTAGTGATCAATCAATCAATCAGTCTAGTAATCAATCGATCAAATAGTCAATCAATCTAGTAGTCAATCAAGCAACCAACCAGACAAATCTATCAGTACTGAATCAATCAGTCTATCAGCAGTCAATCAAGCAACTAACCAGACAAATCAATCAGTACTGGATCAATCAAGTCAGTTAGATAATCAATCTCTCTCGCCGGTAGTAAAAAAGCTGGTAAAGCTAAGGTTAACGTCAGTTTCCTCACTCGAAAGCGATGTCAGTGACGGGCGAGCCCAGAATTTGAACCCGCAAATATTGATCCGCGGTCAAGTGTCTTACCGACTTCGCCACTGGCTCCAGCTAGTCAATCAATCAATCAGTCAAGTAGTTAATCAAACAACTAATCAAGCAAATAAATCAGTATCAATATAAATATATGATTATCTGAATCAATCTAATCAGTTAGATAATCAATCAATTACTAAATCGATCAGTCAGCTAGACAATCAATCAATCAATCGATGGGCATCAGAGTAGAAAACTAAGGATCTGAGATTGCGTCATGTTGTCTTCGTTAGTTTTTGTCTTGTCGCCTCTACAACGTGTACAGTTAGCAGTTGGGGGTCTATTATTCAGTGACCCTGACACAACACGGGAAATGCATATTTTACAAATATGAATCGTGTTTTAAATAAAAATATTATATTATTATATCATTAAGTTATTATGATTTTATTCCAATAATAATTTTAAGGCAGTGTTGTATGACAGGCAATTCCCAGTGTTGTATCCGGATGGTTTGAAGTATAAACCAACCGGTGACAGCATGTGATGTAGAAGGCGACTAGATCACTAAGATCCACACCAACGTCAGAAAGGGTTTTCGGTTTTTGAGCGTCTATAGTCTCCAGAAATTGCAACAAAAATTGAAACGAATAGAAAGGCTCTATAGTACGGGATTAACTGTTGATATGGTGTGGGACAGAGAGGATTGGAGAAGGTCCGTTCGTGTCCCTACCCTAGTTAAACTGGAATTAAAGACAAGATGATGATGATGATGATGACGACGACGATGATGATGATTATGATGATGATGTGAGACAGGTAACAGGATGGATAGAATAGAACCTATTTGGTTCCTCTACATGACAATGATGATGATGATGATGATGATGATGATGATGATGATGATGATGATGTGACAGGTAACGGGATGGATAGAGTAGAACCCGCCTGGTTTCACCACACGGACAACCTCTGGTACCTCAACCTGGCTGATAACAAGCTCTCTGGTATGGGGAAATCCGGGGAATTATTCCGCCCCTGTAGGGATTCCCTACGTCGTCTCGATCTATCCGGGAATCGATTCAAATCCTTCCCGGTGGAAGAGATCCGGGGACTGCGGAGACTGGAACACTTGGATCTGAGCCGGAACAAGCTTCGCAGACTGGAGAAAGAGTCCCTGTCGAATCTCACAACGGCAAACCACCTCAGATCTCTTAATCTCAGTCACAATCGTCTGATGAGTCTAGACGCCGAGGTGATCGAACCACTGATGTCACGTGATCGATTGATTGATTTGAGAAATAATCGATTAACAACGCTAGATCAAACTTCCTTCTCCAAGGTGACGTCATTAAGTAGAGTGACGTCATCCAGAGCGGTTGCTAAAGTAACGATTTCTCTGTATCTAGCTGGTAACCCGTGGTTATGTAACTGCCTAATTAAATGGTTAAAGACGTCGGGAAAACAACAGAGATCGTATAGCGGCAGACACTGGCAGAGGAGAGTGGAAAATGTTTCAAATTTGTATAGAACAGCTTTTAACACCACAGACCTGTTTAAATCTAGACTAGATAATAATAATAATAATAATAATAATAATAATAATAACAATAATAATAAAGGTTTAACGTCCGTTTCCTCATCCAGGGATGAAATCAGGGACGTCCCCACAGTAAATATCGCTATAGATGATGAAGATGTACCGCAGAGGCATGAGGAACAGGTGGGTTCATCACCAAAACCTGTGTCACTGCAGGGTGATGAAGACACTCGCTTATTTCCTAACAAAACTACGAGTATCTACAGAGAGCCAACGCTGCTTGCATCTGTCAAGATATTTGTTGATAAAGACTCGGAGAACATGCAAGAACATCAAGAGAACTTTCCAGAACATCACGAAAACGTTCCAGAACATCAGGAGAACGTTCCAGAACATCAAGAGAACGTTTCAGAACATCGAGACAAAGATCTAGAACAACAGAGGGGGCTATCAGTGAGGACTTGCCTGCGATGTAGTGACGTTCTAGAAACATCACAGCAGCTGCAGAGCAGAGAACAGCTGAATGAGACACCGCAGCAGCTGCAGGGCAAGCAGCAGCTGTATAATACTCTGGCAGTGGAAAAGAATGTTCGTAACCCTGGAGCCAGTGTTCAAGCTGACAGTGTTGCCATCACTTCCACTAGATCTACAGCCACTCCTCCAGTTAACCAGCACAGAACACATAATTCGGCTAGCTCCAGTAACTCTGAAGTCTCAAGCCCTGCTACAGATGATAGGGTAGCCGGTGTTAGGTTGAAGATCTTAGACATTGATAGACTTATGTGTGAGAGACCGGAAACTTTGCATGGATATTATATAACTAGTATTCCCAATAGAGATCTCACGTGTACGCACGACTACTACTACTACTATGAGCTGGATGACTATGGGCAGTATCACTACTACTATGGCGACACATGGCCCCCATGACTATTAAATCTCTCAGGTCGAATAATAGTGGGGGGGAACTCTGACTCTGATATTAATTTAAATGTAATTGTTATTTAGCTTACTATTATTATTGAACTATTTCTGTAAAGTAGTCTTGAAGACGGAGTTCGGCCTTGACACTGCTATATAAGTTTTCGTTGTTAATAATAGTAATAATTTAAAATAGGTTCCGTTTATTAAATTGAAATTATTTATTATTAATTAAATTTATTAATCTCAATGACTACAGAATTAGGTGAGAACTTCAATATCTCTCTTGCTGGGACATTTGCAGGATTTTCCTCAAATCAAAATAATTTAATTCTTCAAATTTAATATTTAATTTCTGAAAAGACGAGATACGCTATTTATGAACATCTCTTTTCTCGAAATTATAGAGCGATTCCTTTGCAATGGCGAAAGTAAAGCAGATTCAGAGTAGAATATAATATACTGATGACTTATCTCGTAAGGAAAATTACTTGTAATGCACTGTGAACTTGAATGTTGGGAAACTTTCTTATCCGAATGTTGAGACCCCATTGCTTTTTATTTCCACATGGCAACAAAATCATCATCATCATCCTCATCATCATCATCTTCTTCTTCTTCCTTTGAATCCTAGTTGAGCCAGGGTAGGGAAATATACCGTATCTTAGACAAAATTTAAAAAATTTAGTCAATCGAAAGCTGAAATTAATTTGTAAAAGGCAATCAAGAAAGATACTAAGAAAGCAATGGGAAATAACTTTTAGAACTTCAGCACCACAATTTGAATGTCTCTAAATAGATTTTATGTCAAAATGGACGTCATAACCCATGGGGTGACAATCTCTAAGAAATATATGCCGCGAACCTCCCACTCTATCTCATATTAGAATGACTCCTAGATATGCTTCACTGTCTGCCTGTGCCTATGTGTGATTGTCTGTGTTTGTATGTGTTTGTATATGCGGCAGCAGGTCTCAATGTTTGACTACGTGTATTTGTTGAGAGAGTGTGAAAGCTTTTAGCGGCTGTTTGTTGTGTGTGCTCTATATGGCTTCCTTAAATCATCTCTCTCTCTCTCTCTCTCTCTCTCTCTCTATAACCGGACTACAAGTCCTGGCATTACTACTCTTCCTCTATTTCATTCTCACTGATAAACCGATAGAGATATAATATCTACTGTCAATAAGAGAAGGGAGAGTCTTCATCAGAAAGTCTTCATCAGCTGTTGCCACGGACGTTAAACTTCCTCTAACCAGTTAAACAACAATAACAACAACTCACGGGTTTATCACTCTGCATGTTATCATACGGTACAGTGTTAATTTCAATCCACCAATTAAACAGTGATATTCTTACGAGTAATCATGGTAGCACTAGCACAAGGCACAACAGTCAACAATGAAACAACAACAGCTAAATGGCAGTAGAGAAAAACAATTTTACTGATTTAATTTAAAAATTTGCTGCTATAGTAGCATATCCAATTTAAAAAAACTAGCTTTAACGTTAGTTTTCTCACTCGAAAGCGATGTCAGTGACGGGTGAGTCCAGGATTTGAACCCTGCACATACTGATCCGCGGCCGAGTATCTTACCAACATCGATGATGTACAGTTATGAAGACTTTAATTTAAACAGTTGGCCTACATCTTAAAATAAAGATTGCTTCTATTGCATTCCAGTATTTTACCATTACAGCTTTCAATCAATACATTATCTCTAACTACTCATTACAGCTTTCAATCAATACATTATCTCTAACTACTCATTACAGCTTTCAATCAATACATTATCTCTAACTACTACTGTCTCACCCAGAGTCTAGGACTCAAGCCTATCTTCACTAGCTAAACGTGCCTCACAGCATATTTGTGCGAGGAAACGGGCGACAAATTCTCACTGATAGATTAATAGGATTGACGTCAGAATTGGCTCGCCTTTCTTCCAATTAAAATAATTGTCTAATGGAAGATTCTATACTATAGGCGAAAAACGAGGCAATAGTTGAGAAAAGTGTTCTAAAAAATAGCCCATAATAGTAATACTACACAACAAAAGTTGATCAAT
Source organism: Enchytraeus crypticus (assembly GCA_905160935.1). NCBI lineage: Eukaryota > Metazoa > Annelida > Clitellata > Enchytraeida > Enchytraeidae > Enchytraeus > Enchytraeus crypticus. The sequence continues at coordinate 50,651 of CAJHZI010000234.1, read as the reverse complement.
TGACATATAAATAGAGAAATAGAACCTGTCGTCATTGTTATAAGTTGTTGAGATCATAGAAGATACCGTAATCAATCTCTCTCTTTCTCTCTCCCTTTCCCTCGCTATCTCTTTCTCTCTCTCTCTCTCTTTCTCTCTCTCTCTCTCTCTATCTCTCTCTCCCATTCTCTCTTTCTCTCTCTCTCTCTTTCCCTCGCCTATCTCTTTCTCTCTCTCTCTCTCTCTTGCTCTCTCTCTCTTTCTCTCTCCCATTCTCTCTTTCTCTCTCTCTCCCTTTCCCTCGCTATCTCTTTCTCTCTCTCTCTCTCTCTCTCTCTCTCTCTCTCTCTCTCTCTCTCTCTCTCTATCTCTCTCCCTCTCTCTCTCTGTTTAGTCAATGATTACGATCAGTGAATGTAATTACAGTGATACTATTACTAGACAATAGATATGACTCAACCAACTCCGCGCCCACATTTGCATTGTTTACACTTTCCATTCACATGATTTCATTAGATATAAACTAACACCATGGTATAGAATCACACGAGTTATCTACTCACACAAGTTATCATGAAACGTATCGACTACTCAACTACACACAAAACTACAAAAATATAAATACATAAATCTGGTGAAGCTAAGGTTAACGTCAATTTCCTCACTCGAAAGCGCTGTCAGTGACTGGCGAGCCCAGGATTTGAACCCCGTACATACTAATCCGCGGTCGAGTATCTTACCGACTTCGCCAATGGCTCCAGCCAACAACAACAACAACGATTGTACAAAAAAAGTAAATAAAGTAAACACGCATTATAACAAATGATCAACTATGTTGATATCTATCATTTTTAAAACCACATGTTTAAACTGTTAGACAATTTAGACCATTTTCCGTATAACCAGTCCTGTGAATGTCCGAGATTTTACTCTCAGATCACCGAGGCTGGGTTTCGAACCCACGAGGGTTCAATTCACCCCATGATCTGCCAATTAAAACTTCATGACGTTACCCCTACGCTATTGAGACATTCAACTACGCTATACACATCAACAATAAAACAACCGGTGAAAAACAGCTTCTTCATCTCTACTAGAACAAAGGAATGCCACGTATTGTATTAAAGCTACCACATAATTCTACTGAATCACACATCACATAATGTGCTGAGTCTAACACATGATTCTTATGACTTACACGTCACATAATGTGAAGTCTATCACATGATCCTCATAACTCACACATCACATAATGTGCTGAATCTAACACATGATTCTCATAACTCACACATCACATAATGTGCAGCCTACCACATAATTCCCCTAACTCACATAGACTAAACTCACAGCAATAATTATCATAAAGTGGAAATCCACCTAAAACAGCTTTAAAAGTTTGATTGATTGATTTCAAGCAAAGTTAAGGTAATTAGACATAATTCTAGGCAGCATTCACACTAGATGTCAACAGTTATATCATATCCACGTACATAAACATATCAAATTCATTCTAGGGTTAATACAATAAATAAAAGCATCATATTATGTCTGATCAAGACACAAGTAATGTAACCAACAGTTATCAATACAAGATTATATTTCCTGATCAGCTTTACCGGGAGTAGAACCTAGGACCTCAAGCTTGAGAGTCAAAGACTCTATCCACCAAGCCAGCGTAAACACGAGGCCATTTAAGGCAAATCATATTTAAGGCATTATTAAATAGGCAGCAAAGTGGTTTATATACGGCGGAATTATAGTTATTGCATACTACACCTACATATTTCTCTACAATATTTTACCAATATTTAATACATAAATATACAAAACTGATCTTTACTAGTTTACCCTAGCTCAAACCAGTTTATACCAGTTAAAAGTAGTTCAAGTAAAGTACATCTATTCAGGATAGGGTCAAATGTTCATGAAATGCTTCACGTCCAAGTGAATCAGAATGGAAGTTTGCTTCAACCTGAAATAGCAAAAATACATTCATTATCATAGCATATGATGTGATATATGTTTATTACCATAGCATATGATGTGATATATGTTTATTACCATAGCATATGATGTGATATATGTTTATTATCATAGCATATGATGTGATATATGTTTATTATCATAGTGATAATTTTATTATCATAGCAAGCATTGCAAGCATTGATTGATTGATTGATTGATTGATTGATTGATTGATTGATTGATTGATTGATTGATTGATTGATTGAGTGATTGATTGATTGACTGATTGATTGAGTGATTGATTGATTGACTGATTGATTGATTGATTGATACCTAGCTGTGTTGGTGCATGCTCTGGGCCACACTGTAGACATGCTCTATTGCTGGTCTCAGCTCAGGATCAGAGTTGATACAGGCGTCCACCAGGTTACGAAGCTATCATACATAAAATGTCATAAGACATTTAAAGAGTTATAAAATGTCATAAAACAATGACACATGAGAGATGGGGAGACAGAGAGAAATACATGCAGAGATATATATAAAGACACCGAGAGAGAGAGCTACAGACAGAGAGAGAGGGAAAGAGTTAGTACCTCCTGGGAGGATTTATCAGAAGGTAGAGGTGGGTAGTCACATTGTTCTATCTTCTTACACAGTGAGAACAGGTTCATCTTATCTCCATAGAACGGCGACTGCAGAGCTGCCATCTGTGTAAACATGAAATATACAAACAATACAGGTCAATACACTGATACACCCCAGCAAAAGAATTTAATTTAATTTAATTTTTTTAAATAAACATCAGAATAGAACATCCTAACGATTACACCTCACTGATTACACCCTGAATATTACACCCTGCAAATTATACCCTGAGAATTACACCCTGAAAATTATACCCTGAGCATTACACCCTGAGAATTAGACCCTGAGAATGACACTTGGTTTATTACACCTGGGTGCTAGCACACTGAGGAATACACCGTGGACTGACACCCACAGGCACCCTGAGGAATACACCGTGGATGGACACCTACAAGCACCCTGAGGAATACACCGTGGACTGACACCCACAGGCACAGAGGAATACACCGTGGACTGACACCCACAGGCACACTGAGGAATACACCGTGGACTGACACCCACAAGCACCCTGAGGAATACACCGTGGACTGACACCCACAGGCACACTGAGAAATACACCGTGAACTGACACCCACAAGAGGGGGGCACCCTGCTATCAGTCACTCACCTCATATAGGAGACACCCCAGTGACCAGATGTCTGACTTAAAGTTGTAACCATTCTCATGTATCCTCTCAGGTGACATGTAGTACGGTGTACCAACTGTGATCAATCAATCAATCAGTCAATCAATTAATAGATCAATCAATCAGTCAATCAATTAATAGATCAATCAATCAGTCAATCAATCAATAGATCAATCAATCAGTCAATCAATTAATAGATCAATCAATCAATCAATTAATAGATCAATCAATCAATCAATCAATTAATAGATCAATCAATCAGTCAATATATCAGTCAAGCAATTAATAAATCCATAGATCAATCAATTAATAGATCAATCAATCAGTCAATCAATCAATTAATCAATCAATTAATAGATCACTCAATTAATAGATCAATCAATCAATACAATTCTAGGTCAGTCAAAACAAGTGGACATGCTCCCTATGGTAAGCCTCTTGATTTAACATTTTATCGGCAAAAACAAAAGTAGACAAAGAGTAACATCTAACTCCAAAATTTTATAAAAGTGTATTACGGAAAAATTTATAAAACTTTAATATAGTTTCGTTTAACTACAGTAGAGCAGGCGTTGAATTGAGAATCAATCAATCAATCAGCAGTCAACAAGCTGGTCATTAAGTTAATGACTCAGGGTCAAGCAGGCAACAGGGCTTAGATGAGCAACAACAATAAGAAGAGAACCTAGCGAAGGAACAACAACAACAACAAGAGAACCTAGCGAATGAACAACAACAACAAGAAGAGAACCTAGCGAATGAACAACAACAGAGAACCTAGCGAATGAACAACAACAACAACAAGAAAACTTAGCGAATGAACAACAACAACAAGAAGAGAACCTAGCGAATGAACAACAACAGAGAACCTAGCGAATGAACAACAACAACAACAAGAAAACTTAGCGAATGAACAACAACAACAAGAAGAGAACCTAGCGAATGAACAATAACAACAACAAGAGAACCTAGCGAATGAGCTGCAGTGGTCTTAGAGCTGAAGAACCGGCCCAGTCCAAGGTCTCCGAGCTTAACCACACCCTCTGCCGTGATAAAAACATTGGCTGGCTTGATGTCTGCGGTCAATCAATCAATCAATCAATCAGTCAATCAATCATTAAATCGATCAATCAATCAATTGATCAATCAATAAAACAATCAATCAGTCAAGCAATCAATCAATCAATCAATCAATTAATCAATGATCTATTGTTTTACCTCTATGCATGATACGACGTGAGTGCATGTGGTTGAGAGCACTACAGATCTGTATGAAGTACTTCCACACAGTCTTCTCTGGTATCAGTCGCTCGCTCTTCTTAAAGTGCTGCATATACATCAATCAATCAATCAATCAAATAATAAATCAATCAATCATTACATCATTCTATTATTCAACCAATCAATCAACCCATTAGTCAAACAGTCAAATCTAATCATTAAAATTTAATCAGGTAGATCTCAGAGCACCATAGAACAACGTTTCTGAAAGAACAACGTTTATGTTCTACTGTGGTAACTACAATAACTTTCCATACAATCATGTCTCGGGTCAGGGGCATCAGAAGTAACGAAATACTATAAAGCTGATAAAGTTAATGTTAACGTCAGCTTCCTCACTCGAAAGCTAAGTCAGTGATGGGCGAGTCCAGGATTTGAACCCTGCACATACTGAACCGCGGTCGAGTATCTTACCGACATGGCCACTGGCTCCAGCCAGGGATCATGTCGGTAAGATATATACTATGCCTATATCAATTGTAGGTGATATCATATTGTAAATAATATCTATGATATGATATCTACTATGCCCAACTGTTTACAAGATCAAGCAGAATAAAAATGAGAACAGAAAGAAAACAGAGACTGAGTTGAAAAACCAATAATACATTTTGTGAACCAAATTTGAACCAGCAAGAACCAGTTTAAGGTCATGACCCTGACCTTAATCATCCTGGAGAGATCCCCAGCATCAGCTAATTCCAGGACAATGTTGAGTTCATTGTCCTCAACGAATGAGGCGAGGTACTTGATGACATTAGGATGATCCAAGTGCTTCAGTAGATCAATCTCCTTAATACAGTCCTGCCGCGCCTTAGCATCCATCATCTCAAATATCTACAATCAATCAATCAATCAATCAATCAGATTTATCTCTTTAATACAATCCTGCCTGGCCTTAGAATCCATCATCTCAAATATCTACAATCCATCAATCAATCAATCAGATCTATTTCTTTAATACAACACTACCTCACCAAGACAACCAATGTATGACCTTTATGTTAACAACTCTACATAACAAGACAATCTCTACCTGAACTTTATGTTAACAACTCTACGTAACAAGACAATCTCTACCTGAACTTTATGTTAACAACTCTATGTAACGAGACAATCTCTACCTGAACTTTATGTTAACAACTCTACGTAACAAGACAATCTCTACCTGAACTTTATGTTAACAACTCTCCGTAACAAGACAATCTCTCCCTGAACTTTATGTTAACAACTCTCCGTAACAAGACAATCTCTACCTGAACTTTATGTTAACAACTCTACGTAACGAGACAATCTCTACCTGAACTTTCTTGAGGGCTACGACACTGTTGGTGGTCCTACACCTGGCTCTGTATACCACACTAAACTGACCTCTACCGATCTTCTTCTCTATGTCAAAGTTAGCCAGGCGGCAGAACGACTTCTCATCGGGAGCTGATCCCGCTCCCACTCTGTCGGCAGCCATCTTGGATCCCGAAGACGGTCTGGAGCCACCGGCGGCTTTTCCATCTAAGTCCATCGATTCCATCGTTTAGTGAATTATAGATAAAAAATCTAGAAACATTCAATACAAACTTATATGCATTCTTATATTCATATATAAATACATGTATATATGTTAATTTTTGTAAGAAATTTCAAAATTTCTATTTCTATTTATGCCCAATGTCACATTATACAAACTTACTACTTAACACTATCAGTCCAAACTTACTTTGGACTGATTTTCTGAATTTGGACCATTTTTGGACCTTCTTTTAGCTCGCTGGCTTGATTTTGTCTCAATACTGCTCGATGTTGTCAGTGATGACTGTAGCACTCTAATTGTTATTATTATTACTAAACACTTCAGTATTGTGTACTGAAGTTTGGAACATAATCAGTATGGAAAATATTTTTACCTAAATAAAATTAATATAACAAATAAAACTAAATTCACAGAATTACAAAAATGTTACATAATTATATCAAATTTACCTGTAATTTGTTATCAATTTAAGAAATAACTAAAAAGTTAAAACAGCAATGTTTACATTTTGTGTAACCAAAACACAAATATGTGCTAGACTGCGTCACCATCTCCCATGGCAACGCTGATATATCAAACGCCGGGATGCAGACTGAGGTTCAGTCTTTTACGACAACATCGAGACAAAAGAATTGATCCAATATATATAATGATCAATTTAAAGGTTTAAATTCTTTTTGTCCTAATCCCGTAAAGAATATAATTCCTCTCAAACAATGTTTTATGTTAGACTGATCCACATAATCATTGATTCGAGGGACTCTAATTTTATTCCAATCGTGATTAATGGTTAAATTTTTGTTCTAACATTTTCAACGCACGCAGCGTATTCAATTAGTAATAGAGACCCAATACCAGCACAGGGTGCAGAGTGCCAGTTAAAGTTAAGAAATGTTAAAAGCCAGCATACACTTTTTAGTAAAAATTCACGTACGGTTAAATATTTTTATATTGAGTTTTACTCTCAGACAACATGGTCAGAATGCAAAATCCCAGATATTCGCAGGTAAAAGTGGAAGGGCTACACGAATGACTTCTTAATGTTTAACAACTATAAATATGATAAAATGCATGTTGTCATCATGGATGATCCTTTCTCATTAAATACTATGTTGCATTCCAATATTTTCAGTTATATTACTTTTACATACATTTTATTCTTACTTCCGCCAACATGGTTGTGTTATTGCTTTTATTTTAAAAGTTTTATGTTTATTATCTTTTATAATATTTACGTAATAAATATTGCCTCTGTTACATGATTATATCGAAAACTTTATAGGTAGATCATATCCGGTAATCAGCCTACAATATACTGCATTACGTTATCGAAGAAATGTAAAAAAGTATATAATATATGTAACTTAAAATTACATTAAAAGCGCATTGTATGATTGTAGTAAAATAAATCATCACAAAGATGTATATATATATATAGCACTTTTAACACCACCTTGTTTAATCGTTGGACAGTTCATTATTCGTTTACCGATCCTGTGGGATTTCGAGATTTACTTTCTTATAGGCATGCCCATGTATAAGACCGGCCGGCACTTTTTCATATCAGGATCTGTTACAAAAATTTAAGACATTAACTGTAAGCACAATGTAAGCATTCTAAATTTGGACAAAATACTGTTAACCATCTGCAAATCATCACATGATAATATTTAGTATGTTAATAAATACTAATTTGGAATAATTTATTAGATACTGTTCTCCTAATTATATTAAAGCCGCCGATATTTAATGGCATGTAATTCGACCCAAGGCCTTGGATTGTAAAATTTAATTAAGCTATAGAAATATTTCTATAAGGATAGTTAGGATACACACCTCACCGTTGCTCTAAATTTGAAAGAATACTGAACAACAAATGTTCATTGTCATCAGATTGTACTAAAGTGGCACGACCAAAGCTGTGCCTGTTTAATATTTATTAAGCATCTTCCACTATGTATATATAATCGTATATGTATAGCTGCAAAGCTGCGCAAGAGTTTCTACCCGGTTATGCAGCGGCTGCAGCGCTTAGGCCGTACCATTCCAGTGCCGCCTATGACGATATTTGATATTCTAAAAAGGAAATTATATGTTATAGACTAACTGCTCAAAAGACTTTAAAAGTGTTTGTTAAATTTTTAATGCTTCTAAGATTGCTTCATATTTAGCTGTATTAAGGTATCAGTAGCGACTAAATAATGCTTTGTGCTACTGTGTTGCAGAATCCTAATCAGAATATGCAGAACGGAGGAATGAGAGCACCAGGTGGGCATCCATACGGGGTAAGTTGATACATTTCTTGGATTAATTCTTTATTGAAGAATACGATGTTAGTATTGGTCAGAGTTAGAAGTATAAACTTATGGCTACAACTATAGTTTTAGTTAGAATTATGTTAGAATTATAGTGATACCAGCGGGTAGTTTGTTATGTACAGTTTCTAGTATTATAGAAATCAGTTTTAGAAAGAAAACGTTTTTACCCGTGAAAGATTTATTAGTAGATAAATTGTTAAGATAAATTGCACTGAGTCAATTCAATGTCATTAATTTACTACAGAATGGCTGTGGAAGACCTTGCGTTAATTTTAATTGTAACAGAGCAAAATGAGATGAAAAATGAATTGAAATATCTACTTAACTTGTTATTATTGTATTGCTGTTTATTTTAATTTTATCCTGTATCCTATTAACAGATGATGATGAGTGGACCAATGGGTCCAGGAGGTGGACCAATGGGTCCAGGAGGTGGACCAATGGGTCAAGGAGGTGGACCAATGGGTCAAGGAGGTGGACCAATGGGTCAAGGAGGTGGACCAACTGGTCCTTCTGGTGGACCTCTAGGTCCAAATGGAGGATCAATGGGCCCAGGAAGCGGACCAATGGGTCCAGGGGGTCCGATGGGTGCTGGTGGTGGATCAATGGGTCCTAGTGGAGGACCATTGGGTGCTGGTGGTGGACCAATGGGTCCAGGAGGTGGACCGATGGGTCCTGGTGGATTCATGCCTCCTAGAATACCCGGAGAATCTGGAGGTAATGTACTACCAATCACCAATCACTCCACCTGTGTCTTCATCAGTCTAGTATTAATTTCTATCCTGTTTTTCTATTGGTTTAACGACATAGATTCTGCCATTGAAACTTCTTGAATAAATCAATAGGCAATTGGTCACTTCTGATTCTGAAATGATTTCCTAGCAAACCTTGCGTTTACTTCAGTTATCCTGACACACCAGTGACCTTATGTGGAGGGTTTTGTGTGGAGAACATTTGCTGATCTGACTCTTCCATTTGTATAGTAACAAAGTCTGATAAATGCCTTGAGACTGGGTAGACCGTTCTTTTCACATTCTATTCTGATGCAGAGAAAGTGAGTTTCGCTGGGGTATTTGTGATTCACCTTGTGATTGCGGCCAATCTCAGAACATGAAAAATATCGTTGAGGAGTGCACTCTAACCTACCTACCTGCTGGACTGACTACGCTAAGTTGCCTTACAAGTGAAGCAACTATCTGAATTAACGCATACGCTAAATAAAATAAATAAAACCTTCTCTTTTCTATGTAATTCTCTATTGACAAAAGTTATGATCATTTATTTATTTATTTATTATGTAACGATATTTGGGAGAGTACAGGGACTCACTGCAACATGGCACAAAACATTTGATCATTAGCTTTCACTTTTGTGTGAAATACAACGGTGAAGAGATAGCGCTTTCAGTAAGGCATAGAATTAAGTTCTCCAGTAAAAACTTGAGTATTAGCGCAGACTTTGATCATGGCAACTTGTTTGAGAGTGACTGTGGAGTAACATTGTCGTGTATTTTATGTTAGCTATGATGAACAACTGGTCTGGCATGATGCCTAGTTCAGCACCAGTGCCTCCAGTGCTGCCTGGTGGAGGTCCACCTGTGCTGGGTCCTGGTGGAATAGGTCTACCGGCTGGACCTGGTCCTCAAAGCGGTCCTACATCTGATGGTCCATCAGTTGAGAGAAAGGTCTGCATGCTGCTTGTGTCTATTTCTATCTCATCATCATCATCCTCCCTTGAATCCCAGTTTAAGCAGGGTCGGGATACAAATAGACTGCCTCAAATCCTCTCTGTCCTACACCACACAACCAGCCAATCCCCTATTTGGGACTTCCATTCGTTCAAATTTTGTAGCAATTTCTGGAGCCTAGGTGCTCACCAACCGAATGCCCTTTCTGACGTTTGTATGGATCTTAGTGCTTTAGTCACCTTGTACGACACGAGCAGTCACCGGTTAATCAATTCATCAAACAACCCGGACACAACATGGGGAGTATCTATATCTTACTAACTGTCGTTTAACAAGTAATTCTATTTAAGTTAATAAATTAGCATTTTGCTCATGTTGTGTCCGGGTTGTTGAAGAGTCAACCAATCAGGTCGTAAAAAATGTATCGCGAAAGGCGAACAAGCACTAAGATTAAAACCAGAGCCAGAAATGGTATTCAATTTGGTTGGTGAGCTCCTTGGTTCCAGAAATTGTGACAAAATTTCATAATCTCGACCGTAGTTAATCTGGGATTCAAGGGAAGATGATGATGTTAATAAATTAAGAGAGATCGTAATTGTTAATGAACTTGCTATTCTATTGCCCTCTTACAATAAAGAACCATGTGCTGCTGTGTGCTTCACATGAAACTTCCCTGACCTTGACTTCTGTAAGGAACCGTACATCTCCTTGTCTTTATTTCTATCAAGTTGTAAAAGGCTGATGCTAATGTCAGTTTTGTCTCTCAAAAGCAATATCAGTGACAGGAGAGCCCAGGATTTGGACCCTGCATACACTGATCTGCAGTCGGATATTTTTACAACGTTGCCACTGTATGGCTCCGGCCAGTGGTGATATCGTTGCACTCTGTTGTAATACAGTGCCGCTAGTTGCGTTATTTAATAAACTTTAAGTGTATTAAGTAAACTTTAAATGGTTTTAAGTATCACTGGTCCACATAATTTGTTAATATATTAAGACATAAAATTAATAAATTTCTACTTTAAAAGCTGGTAAAGCTAATGCTAATATCAGTTTCCTCACTCGAAAGCAATGTCAGTGACGTGCGAGCCCAGGATTTGAACCCGCACTTACTGATCCGCGGTCGAGTATCTAACCGACATCGTCACTGGCTGGAGCAAGTGACGATGAGTGTTTATTGATTGGTTGAGTTATTGATTGATTGATTGAGTGATTGTCCGATTGATTGATTAATTGACTTACTGACTGACTGCCTGACTGATTGATTTATTTATTGATTGATTGACTGACTGATTGATTAATTGATTAATTGATTTAATTGACTGGAGCAGAAGTCACCATGGACTGAGCACAGAGCACAAGATGGCAGAAGCTACTACTATAATTCTGAGACGAAAGCCTCAACGTGGGACAAACCTGATGACCTTAAAACACAGGCTGAGGTACTGATGTTGTCAGTCTATCTAGCTGATCACCTCTATCTGATCAATCGTTTATCAGTGCTTCTCTTATCAGAGAGTTTATCTTATCCGATAGTTTATCTTATCAGAGAGTTTATCTTATCCGATAGTTTATCTTATCAGAGAGTTTATCTTATCACAGAGTTTATGTTATCAGAGAGTTTATAATCTTACCATAGTGTTTATCTTATCACAGAGTTTATCATATCATAGAGTTTATCTTATCACAGAGTTTATCTTATCATAGAGTTTATCTTATAGAGTGACTGTCTTTTATCAACAGCTTTCCCGTAAAATAGGGGCACTCTTGGTTTTAACTACATGCAGCTTCACTGAAGACTTTTTCTTTCTTCCAGCATTTGTTTGGGTTGTCTTGTCACAATAGCTGCAGTAAATACGGCATACCTAACTAGAAACTAAACAAAAAATCCAGAAGAAGAGGGTTACTACAGAGAGCCTAAACTGTGTGAGGTAACACAGTGAGTAGTAGCTACTAGGAGTAATAAATTCATTGATGTCTTGGTTGTAATAATAATGTCTTAATAGCGAATGTTATTCTTAATTGAATGTCTCAATAGCATAGTGGTAACGTCATGAAGTTTTAAATGACAGATCCTGAGGTGAATTGAACCCTCGTGGGTTCGAATCCCAGTCACGCTGATCTGAGAGTAAAATCTCGAACATTCACTGGACTGGTTATACGGAATATGGTCTAAATTGCGTAGCGGTATTAAACATATGGTATTAAAAGTGATAGATATCAACGTAGTTGATCATTTCACTAAAATGCGTGTTTACTTTGCTTGTTTGTTGTTTGGCTGCGGCTGATCAGGTGTTGCTGTCTAAGTGCCCATGGAAGGAGCACCGGGCAGAGACGGGCAAGGTCTACTACCACAATGCTCTGACCAGGGAGTCTCGCTGGACGAAGCCTAAAGAGCTGGAAGATCTGGAAGGTTAGCTCTGAGGCTTTATATTAAAAGTTTAAAACTAAACGGTACTTTTAAACCGGTTGATTAGAACCTGTTTAGATTAATGAATTTATTTAATTTCACCAATTCAATGGTAGACAACTATACGAGACAACATTACCAAAGCTAACCAGTGAATAAGAACAAGTAACATGTAAGCTCTAAATATCATTCAACAGCAAAAGTGAGAAAAACATCGCAATAAACTATTCATACAAGTTTAATTAAACTTTTAGTATCTTGTCTGAAGATTTGACCACGGCGTAAACTTGATGCTAATGACAACGCCTTTAGGCTGTGGTCACCTTTAGGTTGTGGTCACCTTTAGGCTGTGGTCACCTTTAGGTTGTGGTTACCTTTAGGCTGTGGTCACCTTTAGGTTGTGGTTACCTTTAAGCTGTGGTCAGATGTTGACATCATAAATGTTAAATTAAATTTTGTTGCTTTTGTATCCGCCTATAACTACTGCGAATATTTTAAAATCAGATTGATAAATATAATAATTGCAATTTGTATGTTGTGTGTTGCAGCTCTTATCATTCAAGAAAAGTAAGTAGATGCTTCCCAATTACTTTATCTCTATGATAGTCTATGTTATCATAGTATGTTATTATTACTATTTTATGATAGTAAGTTATTATGATAACAGAGGGAAGGCTATTCATTAACTGTGTGTTATTTGTTATTATATCCTATGTTATTATGATAACAGAGAGAAGGCTAGTGTATCAGCTGGACCGGTATTAAGCGGCTCAGGTAGAGGTCCACCGGCTCAGCCGTCTGATGCAATACAGAAAGCCATGGAAGCCACTCTAGCTTCCATCAGTCTACCGCCGGCTGATGTGTCAACGATACAAGACAGGTAGTGCCCGATGTTGTCATGTCAATCAACATTTACATGCATCTCTATAAAAAATGCATTGCAGGGTGCAAGTTGCTCTGTAGAACTAGATTATCCTATGCGGCTGGCTTATAAAAAATTTGTATAGCCGATTTCAACGTCAATTTCATCTCTCAAGAGCTATATCAGTGATGGGCCTACTCAAGATTTCAACCCCACACATACTGATCACACAGCCATTATCTTCTTCTTTGTCGACATACTCTTAAGAACTTCTTCATTTCTTTAAGAAATAAGAGATGCACTGTTTGTAGCACTAGAACAGTGTTACCATGGCATGCATGAGTTAAAACCACCCCACACAACCAACATCCAGTAGTGCGCAGTTCTTAATCGTAACTCATATATAAGCTGTGATGTCATTTATATGTGGTTCTGTACTTGGATTGATTGAATGACACAAATATAGAATGGATGATTAGATATATGCAGCATTCTGCTGAGTCATGATTTAACGTTGTTGTTGTTGTTGCTCTGTTGATGCAGTGACGAGGAATCAGAGAAGAAGGAACAAGTTTACGCAAGCAAGAAGGACGCTACGGAGGCTTTTAAGCAGCTGCTGAAAGATAAAGTGAGTCTTAGAGGCTCTGTAATATTCTAGCAAATACTAGGCTTTAAGAGATCTCAGGATATTAAATTATTTAAACTAATATATATATATATATATATATATATATATATATATATATATATATATAGAGAGAGAGAGCTGGTAAAGCTAGGGTTAACGTCAGTATAAGTATATATATACTAATTAATTTCAAAATGCTATTCTGCAAATTGATGAACAGAAAATTACCAAGAGTTCTAATTGAAATATTGTTAATTTGGTACGGCAAATTAAATTCACGTGTAAAGTGGAATGATGCTGTATCAAGTAGTTTTATCGTTACTTCGGGAGTAAGACAGGACGGCATTTTATCTCCAATATTGTTTGCTGTATGTGTCGATGATATGCTAGTTAAGCTTGAAAAATCCAAAATTGGTTGTTTCGTATCTTCTCTGTGCTGCAATTCCTTTATGTATGCGGACAATTTAATATTATTATCGTTGACTGTTACAGATTTACAGTCCCTAATTGAAATCAGATCAAATGAATTAACTAGTGTAGGTTTAAGTGTTAATTGTAGTAAGACATACTGCATTAGAATTGGTCCTAGACATAATATTAAGCCATTAATATGATAATTGATAACAGAAGCATAGAGGGGGTTAATGAAGTACGTTATTTGGGATTAGTTTTGGTGTCATCAAAAAGTTTCAAAATTAATATTCAAAATCGTAAACATAAATTTTTTAGGGCACTTAACGCTATCTTCAGCAAAATTGGGGGCAACGCTGCACCTCCTGTAGTTATCTCACTTGTTGAATCATATTGTGTACCCATTTTGCTGTATGGTTCTGAATGTGTAGAATTGGCAAAGCCTCTGATTCAGAGCCTAGAAAATGCTTATTCTCAATTGTTTAGCAAGTTATTTCGTACATTCGTTAAGAAAACAATCAGTGTCAGTTTTTTTCGGGTCAATTGCCGATTGAACTAAAGATTGCGAATAGAAGATTTAATTTTTTGAGGAAATTGTGTCCTTCTGATACCTCTTGTAAATACTTTAATTGTTTTAGTGGAGAGTTGTTGCCATCGATTAATAAATACTGCGTCAACGTAATTAATAGGCCTAACTGTGCCATGCCAGTAAGCTTACAAGTTGAGAGACTTGACTTTAAGTCGTTATTGCAAAACTACTTTGAACGTTCGCTAGAAATCAATTAAGGTTTAGTTATTCATTTTTAGTTGATTGATTGAGTGTATGCTTGTGTCTGTTTTTTTCAGCACTACGTGTGTGTTTACTTGTATGATTGTATTGCAGTTTGTTTCTTGTCTTACTACCTGTGTGGTGAAATAAAAGCTATATATATATATATATATATATATATATATATATATATACACTTATTTATATATACCTATTGTACAATTCAAATAAAATATTGCAAGCTAATGTTGAGTATAACATAATATTTTTATATTATAAGACCGTCATCATCCCTTTATTCCCAGTTAAACTAGGATTGGATCACTATAAGATATTTTAGATATTATTAATATTGTTCAAGTTATGAATTATAATTTGTTTCACGTCTGCTAGTTAGTAGACTGAGTACCTCTAGTAGTCAATAGTAGACTGACTGTACCTCTAGTAGTCAATAGTAGACTGACTGTACCTCTAGTAGTCAATAGTAGACTGACTGTACCTCTAGTAGTCAATAGTAGACTGACTGTACCTCTAGTAGTCAATAGTAGCCTGACTGTACCTCTAGTAGTCAATAGTAGACTGACTGTACCTCTAGTAATCAGTAGTAACTGACACTGACTGTACCTCTAGTAATCAGTAGTAACTGACACTGACTGTACCTCTAGTAATCTGTAGTAACTGACACTGACTATACCTCTAGTAATCAGTAGTAACTGACTGTACCTCTAGTAGTCAATAGTAACTGATGAACGTGTGTTGAACTGATGGTTTATCTGAACTGTTGCCCACAGGAGATCTCGTCAGCCATGACATGGGAGCAGGCCATGAAGGTGATAATAAATGATCCACGCTACTCTGCTCTCAGGCATCTCAATGAGAAGAAACAAGCCTTCAACGTCTACAAGATACAGCGAGCCAAGGAGGAAAAGGTGTGTATGTGTGTTTATGTATGTGTGCATGTCTGTGTACGTATATATGTGTGTACGTATGTATGTGTGTACGTATGTGTGTGTGTACGTATGTATGTGTGTACGTATGTGTGTGTGTATGCGAACAGGTTGTAGACTTGAGAAATTGCCCTGAATTCACAAGAATATTAATACGAATTTGTAATATGAATTATGCTTTATGATTCATTGAAATCAGCTCTGTATAATATTCTCGTGTCTTTTTTCTATTAATGTAATAGACAGTGTAACAATGAACTGATTTCAAACATTACTTAGTTTTTACTGGATGAAGATATCAGTGTCTGGAGGTGTGCTGTTCCTGTTCAGTAGAACGTGTTCGTTAATATATCAAGTCTTTAGCCTGCACTGAATCACTGCTAGTCATTGTATGAAAACTCCTGCGTAATACTCTATGACGTTGTATAATACTCTATGACGTTGTGTATTACTCTATGACGTTGTGTAATACTCTATGACGTTGTGTAATACTCTATGACGTTGTGTAATACTCTATGACGTTGTGTAATACTCTATGACGTTGTGTGATACTCTATGACGTTGTGTAATACTCTATGACGTTGTGTAATACTCTATGACGTTGTGTAATACTCTATGACGTTGTGTAATACTCTATGACGTTGTGTATTACTCTATGACGTTGTGTATTACTCTATGACGTTGTGTAATACTCTATGACGTTGTGTAATACTCTATGACGTTGTGTAATACTCTATGACGTTGTGTAATACTCTATGACGTTGTGTGATACTCTATGACGTTGTGTAATACTCTATGACGTTGTGTAATACTCTATGACGTTGTGTAATACTCTATGACGTTGTGTGATACTCTATGACGTCATTTGACACTTTATAACCCTGTGTGATACTCTATAACGTCATGTGACACTCTATAGCGTCATGTGACACTATAGCGTCATGTGACACTCCATAACGCTGTGTGACACTCTATAACGTCATGTGATACTCTATAACACTGCTTGTATTCAGGAGGAGGCAAGAATTAGACTGAAGCAGGCTAAGGAGGATTTGGAGGAGTTTCTGCTCACCACAGATAAAATTAACTCAACCGTCAAATACAGGTGTGCACTTGTGCTTATCCCTCTTCAACATATTCTATTATAGAATTGATAAGATTGTTGGGATCATCTGAGTCAGTGGTTGTTTGGTTAAGTGTCTGAGTCATGTTCGTTAGGTGTGTGGTTCAAATATCACCAGGGTTCACTGGCTCTCCTCTATATACTTGATGTACCAATGTTCAACCTTGTTTTTCTGATTGAAAGTTTTAAATCATTTTGGTTCTTATTATTCATATTTCAATTTATTTTGCCCTGGCTAATATTTTCTATTTCAGCTTATTTATGAGAACTTAAATTCAACTTCATAACTTTGTAATAGTCTAGTAAAAAGTACATTATGGATTATATTTGAGTATTTCATGCCCTGTTCGATGAATTTATTAATTCACTATTTGTTTGGTCGTTCACTTCCAGACTTTCAGAGTACTAGTCGCTAAACCGATTGTGGCATTATACCACCAGGCTACTTGACCTTCACTGTCCACTCAGCGCTTCTGTGACATTTAGCATAGAGCGACGCTTCATAAATGTACTTATTATTATTATAATTGATTGATTGACAGATTGAATGATTGATTGACAGATTGATTGAGTGATAGATTAATTGATAAATTAATTGATTGATTGAATGCAGGAGGGCTGAAAAGATATTAGCTGATATAGAGTTTTGGCAGAACGTGCCTGCGGCAGATAGGAAAGAGATTTACGAGGACATCATGCACACTCTAGAGAAGAGAGAAAAGGTTTGTCTGACTGAGCTTGTTTCTTTTATTCTATTCAATTTTTTGTTTTCTTAAATTATTTGTTAATGTCTTAAGCATTTTATATAATCCTGAGATGTTTTATTACCTGATTTCATTATTGATTCTATTATTGTGAAGCCTCTAGCAGACCTCCAGTAAATACCCGCAGAAAGACCCACCAGTACATATACCCACCACTAGTAAATACCCACTAGTAAATACCCACTAGTAAATACCCACCACAAGTAAAAGCCCTTCACTAGTAAATACCCGCCAGTAGACAATACCCTCTAATTAACACCCTCTAATAAATAACAATAAATAGATACCTAGTCGTAAACTGAACGTCCATTATGATCACATTCCTGTGACAGGAATCCACTCACTCTTAATTACTTGTTCTAAAATCATTCAAATTTTTGTTGACTAATCGTTTACTGTAGCTCTGTATACCTAATTATTAAATTCTTTTATAGATTGAGTTGATTAAAGTAGTAAATCACTGATTGATTGAATTGTTAATGGTGTAACTGGTTGACCGATGGATAGTTTAATTGATTGATTGAAATGATTTATTGATTGATTGATTGATTGAATTGTTGATTGTTTAACTGGTTGATCGATGGATAGTTTAACTGATTGATTTAAATGATTTATTGATTGATTGATTGATTGATTGAATTGTTGATTGCTTAACTGGTTGATCGATTGATAGTTTAACTGATTGATTGATTGATCGATTGATTGCTCGATTAATTGATTAATTGATTGATTGACTGATTGACATAGGAGGAGACAAAGCAGCTGAGGAAGAGGAACATAAAGGTATTCAATGAGATACTTGATGCTATGTCCAGCCTCACTCACAAGTCCACGTGGTGTGAGGCTCAACAGATGTTGTTAGACAACCTTCAGTTCACCCAGGACACTGACCTACAGAGTAAGTAGATCACAAGGTGGCTTTATAATAATAATAAAGGTTTAACGTCCGTTTCTCATCGAAGGATAATGTCAGGGACGTCCCCACAGCACATTTTACTACAGATCACACATCACTACAGTATATTATGAGCTTATACTCACCCTATCCATATGCTAACTGTTATAGCTACCAATAACATGTATGTGCATGTGTAGATATGTGCTTGTACACTAGTGTGTAGATAAGTATGTATGTGTAGATATTTGTATGAATGTGTAGATATGTCTACATGTATGTGTAGATATGTGTATGTATAAGTGTAGATATGTGTACACGAATGTGTAGATATGTGTATGTATATATGTAGATATGTGTACACGTGTGTGTAGATATGTGTATGTATATATGTAGATATGTGTACATGTATGTGTAGATATGTGTATGTATGTGTGTAGATATGTGTACACTTCTGTTGTAGATATGTGTACATGTATGTGTAGATATGTGTACACGTATGTGTAGATATGTGTATGTATATATGTAGATATGTGTACATGTATGTATAGATATGTGTACATGTATATGTAGATAAGTATATTTAAATGTAGATATGTGTGTATGTATGTGTATATTTGTGTATGCATGTGTAGATATGTGTAGATGATGTGTAGATGTATGTGTAGATGTATGTGTGTGTGTAGATATGTGTACATGTATGTGTAGATATGTGTACGTGTATGTGTAGATATGGACAAGGAGGATGCGCTGATATGTTTCCAGGACCACATAAAGATGCTGGAGGAGGAGTGGGACTATGAGAAAGAGAGAGACAAGAAACACATCAAGCGAACTCAGAGAAAAAACAGAGAAGCTTTCTTGGTCTGTTCTAAACTCTTGTTTTACTGAAGCTTTTCTGGTCTGTTTTAAACTCTTGTTTTTCTGAAGCTTTTCTGGTCTGTTCTAAACTCTTGCATTTTATTTAAGCATATAATGACATAGTGATAGCTTAGCTGTTCTGTGCGATTTGCGCTACTCAGAAAAATTAGGCTAAAAACAATGAAGAGTAGTGAATTATATAATTATTGGTACAAGGTTAAAACCAGTGTGGTTTATAGACCTCTGATAGGCCGCAAACAGTGTGGTAGCACCTGCAGTTGTAGGTAGATTCAATTCTCTATTTTTTCAAATACTCAAAACTCTATGTCATTGTGGATGATATGTGTGTAGGTGTTTTTGGATGAGCTACATGATGTGGGTAAGCTGCACTCTATGTCATTATGGATGGATCTCTATCCTGTGATAGCACAAGACACTCGCTTCTCTAACATGCTCGGTCAACCAGGTATCTCATCTGTATGTTGTTGTTGTTACTGTTCATTTTGTTGCTACTGTTGTTGTTGTATGTAAAAAAGAAACATGTGATGCTGATTCTTCTCTCTCTCTCTCTCTCTCTCTCTCTCTCTCTCTCTCTCTCTCTCTCTCTCTCTCTCTCTTAGTGCACTGTCTACTGGCAGATCCAAGGTATATAACGCCTCCACTCTTCTCTGCCTTCCGCTTTCCTCTTCATGTCCACATATGAGTGGAGCTTTAAATCATCTACCGTACATAATTTCGGTCTGCCTCTGCCTCTATTTCCTTCCAGAGAGCTCTGTAAACAACAATTTCCTATTTCTTGTAGCAACCTCAATTCAGTCTACTAGGCTACAGCCTGGCTGTTCTAGAATCCTCATTGTTCTAGAAACTATCTTACAGATTTATGCTCTTGATTTGTTTTCTGTTTAACTGACCTTAGTTCATTGAGATATAAACAGTTTCTGTATCCTACAGCTGTCTGGATTTATCACTGTAATCTATCTATCTGCTCATAAATAGGTGACTCTCAAATAGAATCCCATGGATTGATTGATTGGTTGATTGATTGATAGATTGAATGATTGATTGATCTGTTGTATCGCTAGGCTCTACCCCGCTGGACTTGTTCAAGTTCTACGTAGAAGATTTAAAAGCGAGATTTCATGACGAGAAGAAGGTCATCAAAGAAATACTGAAGGTTTGCTGCATGACTTGCTAATTCTCTCTATGTCGTTGTTGATGATGTTGACTTCAACCTACAGTTCAACTAAAATCTTAAGACACTGTTGAAAAAGATATAGCTAAGATCAAGTCTTAAGACACTGTAGGAAGATTGTAGATATAATTTGTTCATTGATTGATTGATTGATTGATTGATTGATTGTGATAGGGTAAGAGTCTACATGTAGAGGTGGACACAACGTTTGAGGGGTTTGCTGGTTGGCTGATTGATTGATTGATTGATTGATTAATTGATTGATTGTGATAGGGTAAGAGTCTACATGTTAAGGTGGACACAACGTTTGAGGAGTTTGCTGGTTGGCTGATTGATTGATTGATTGATTGATTGATTGATTGATTGATTGATTGATTGTGATAGAGTAAGAGTCTACATGTAGAGGTGGACACAACGTTTGAGGAGTTTGCTGGTTGGCTGATTGATTGATTGATTGATTGATTGATTGTGATAGAGTAAGAGTCTACATGTAGAGGTGGACACAACGTTTGAGGAGTTTGCTGGTTGGCTGATTGATTGATTGATTGATTGATTGATTGTGATAGGGTAAGAGTCTACATGTAGAGGTGGACACAACGTTTGAGGAGTTTGCTGGTTGGCTGATTGATTGATTGATTGATTGATAGGGTAAGAGCCTACAGGTAGAGGTGGACACGTTTGAGGAGTTTGCTGGTTGATTGATTGATTGATTGATTGATTGATTGATAGGGTAAGAGCCTACAGGTAGAGGTGGACACAACGTTTGAGGAGTTTGCTGGTTGGCTGCTGCATGACTCTCAGGCTTTCACACTCGATGCTGGTAACATCAAACTCACCTACAACAGTGTAAGTCTCACTGTCTGTCTCTCTCTCTATCTCTCATTGTCTTCATTGTAGTGTAAGTTCTCTACAGTAGCAAGTCTACGGTAGTTTATTCAACATGGAATAAATTGCCGACATCCCTGCGAAATGAACTCGTAACATTTTTTTTTAAATCCAAGCCCAAAGCATTTTTATATAGTGGAGTGCATTGGGACTAGTGTGCTGCATTCTTTTTCCCGTACCTACGATTGCAGGTGTTGCTTGCACGCATCGGTGCGCAGAAGTGCATACTACTACAGTCACACTGTACATGTAAAAGATCTTCCTCTACTGATTTTGATGCCTCTATAGAAATGTTAGTGCAGGTAATTTCTTTTGTGATAGAAAATTTTATCAAAATATTAACAATCAAGGCAATCAAAGCATAGTTTTGTCTCCTGATGCTAATGTGAATAATTGTTCGTGTAATGAAGAGATTTGATATTGAACTGTTAAGAAGTAAGAACTACGTTGCTGATGACTGTGGGATGATAAACGTTGACTGATCGTAGACGCTGTAAACGTGTTATAGCAATTTTGTTTACACTTTGATTTGTAGTCAGCAAGCTTGTTGTTCTGTTTTGTGTACAGCTGATAGAGAAAGCGGAGAGTAGAGAGCGGGAGAGAGTGAGGGAGGAAGCTAAGAAGGTAAAACACTGTTTCTTTGTATTTCCTTGTTTGAGTCAGAAGAGAGAGAGGGGGGAGAGAGAGAGGCGGGGGGAGAGAGAGAGGTCTGCAGTCTCATTCTGTTTTATCTGTTACACTTGTTGTGAATGTCTTAGTAACGTAGGGGTAACGTCATGAAGTTGTAAATGACAAATCCTGAGGTGAATTGAACTCTCGTGGATTCGAATCCCAGCCGCGCTGATCTGAGAGTAAAATCTCTGACATTCACTGAACTGATTACACGGAAGTGATCTAAATTGCCTAACGGTTTAAACTTGTGGTAGTATAAGTGATAGATATCAACATAGTTGATCATTTCACTATAATGCGTGTTGACTTTTGTTAATTATTTTGAAGGCAATGCATAGTCATTTCAGAATCAATATATTGCTCATTTCATTGGTTGAGTTAGTTGTGCATATGTGTTAAGCCGAGACCAGGATTGATAGTCCTCGTCGACTTTCTTTCACAATAAATAAGTGTACAGAAGCTTTAAGAGTGCTATATACTGTTGTGTAGCGTAGCTTTAGGAGCAGTGTAAAGTTTTTCATAATGAATTTTGCTTGTTTAGTTTGTTTGAATATACATTGTTATTGTTAGTACTAAGATCCATATCAACGTCGGAAAGGGCATTCAGTTGGTGAGCGCCTAGGCTCCAGAAATTGCTACAAAAATGTAAACGAATGAAAAAGTCTCAAATAGGGATTGGCTGATGGTGTGGTGTAGGACAGAGAGGATTTGAGACAGTCTATTTGTATCCCGACCCTAGTTAAACTGGGATTCAAGGGAAGATGATGTTGATGATGATACATTGTAATTGTTGATTGTGGTCATGAATATGAGCTTTGGACCTGCAATGTGGTAGAACACTTGATAACTGACACATATATTTGATGTTGTTGTTGCTGTGCAGCAAAAGCGTCTAGAGAGCAGCTTTAGGACATTGCTTCACGATGTGTCACCACCCATAGAAGAGAACACGAGATGGGATGAGGTTTGTCTCTCTCTCTCTCTCTCTCTCTCTCTCTCTCTCTCTCTCTCTCGACTGATTGAATGACGAGTGATTGATTGATTGTCTGGCTGATTGATTGAATGATCGAGTGATTGATTGATTGTCTGGCTGATTGATTGAATGATTGAGTGATTGATAAATGGACTACTGATTGATTGATCGAATGACTTATGGATTGACTGGTTGATTGATAGAATGATGGAGTGATTGGCTGACTAATTTATTAACTGATTGATTGATTGATTCATTGATTGAATGATCGAGTGATTGATTGTTTGATTGAGTGATTGATTGATAGATTGATTGATGACGTAGGTAAGAGGTAGACTAGAGAACGTGTCAGCATTCAGAGCGATACTGTTGTATCATTGATTGATTGATTGATTGATCGATTGATCGATCGATCGATTGATTGATCGATTGATTGATGACATAGGTAAGAGGTAGACTGGAGAACGAGTCAGCATTCAGAGCGATACTATTGGAGGCAGACAGACTGAGACTGTTCAAGGAGTACATCACAGTGCTACAGGAGGAGGCTGCTGCTCGCAGTAAACATTCCTCACGTAAACACAGCAAGAAATCCAAGAAAAACAAACACCGCACCCAGTCCAGATCTCTGTCACGTGTGAGTATCTCTGTATCCTTATTGTGAGTATCCGTGTATGCTTATATGTGAGTGTCTCTGTATCCTTACGTGTGAGTATCTCTGTATACTTACGTGTGAGTATCTCTGTATCCTTACGTGCGAGTGTCTCTGTATCCTTACGTGTGAGTGTCTCTGTATCCTTACGTGTATATCTGTATCCTTACGTGTGGGTGTCTCTGTATCCTTACGTGTATCTCTGTATCCTTACTTGTATCTTTGTATCCTTACGTGTATCCCTGTATCCTTATGTGTGAGTATCCTTGTATCCTTACGTGTGAGTATCCCTGTTTCTCTCTACAGTGCACTGACAAGTGGCAGGTTCAAGGTTCATATTCATACTCAAAATCTGCTTTCTCGCTTCATAAGAGCACTCCTTAGATCAACAAGTTAATCCCTTCACTAAGTCTGTGCCTTTTTCATACCTTATGTAGCGTATGGCTTGGGAAATCTATGGCTTCTGAGGTTATTTCCCGTTGCCTTCCTCAGTGAGGTGGATTAATTACCATTTAATCCAGGGGGAAATAGTTCATGATGAGATGGGTCCCCCTCTTTCCATCCTCAACTCCTACCTTAGTCGCCTCTTACGTACATGCGGCAGATTGTTTGCGGTTACCCTATTCTGCAGTGGTCCAATGACACCCGAGCACAACACGGGGGATGGTGTATAGTATGCTAATTAAATTAAGCATAAAGTAGGTGTATAGTATGCTAATAAAATTTAGTCTCTTATACTGGTATGTAGTTCTTAAAAATGTAAATCTATTCGAAGAGTACAGCGAGTTTAATTATATGTAGAAGGCGAGATCAATTATCATTAGTTCTATTAAACAGAGTCTGTTATGTTTTGATATACAGTCTGACACAGAACGTTCTAGAAGTTCTAAACCAACGAAGAAGAAGAGAAGATCAAAGAGTCGCTCGAGATCTGTCGAGTCTTCGGTCAAACCAGGTATGTGTGTTCTCGACTGAGGTTATCATTTATTTATTTTTCGTGTTGAGTCAATAAATACTGAAAATAGATCTACCAAGCGCAGCGTAAGTTTACAAAGCTGGTAAAGCTAAGGTTGACGTCAGTTTCCTCACTCGAAAGCGATGTCAGTGGCGGACGAGCCCAGGATTTTTCGAGTGTAAAACCATTCGAAACAAATCTCTGTTTGAAACCTTCCATTGCAGTCGACTCTGAAAATTAACGTTATGAAAAAGTTGTTGTTTAGTCATTTGGACGGAATAAAAACTCAGCTTTTGTGTTTGTTCGTTTTGGTAATATTCTATCAGCCCGTTGAATCCTGTCCAGTTGTCTGACTTCTGATCAGGAGATGCTGGGTTCAACTCGGCCGTCACTGATGTGCTCTGGAGAAAAGAAACTGACGTTAAATAGGCTTTAGTTGATCTCTAGTTTCTCGTTTGTTGATATTTTCAGAGGACAAGGTTGAGTACACATCATCACGTAAACACAGCAAGAAATCCAAGAAGAAACGATCTCAATCGGTCTGTACTCAACCAATCAATTAATGAATCATTAAATTAATCGTTTTAATGTCGTTCACGTTAGCTGTAGATGATGCTGCTGCTCCAAAGAAAACAGCCTCGTCCATGCTATTACTCTGCTCAACTGCTTGTTGTTGTTGTTGTTGTGTGCCCTATGTTCTGCCTGCACGTTCTCAGCATTCTATGAAATTTTCCACAAACTGATGTATCATATCAAAGTTTGATATTTTTGAAATTGTGTTAGTGTTACCACTTTCTCTAACTGTTTACTAATTAACAATATACTAATTAACTATTTAATATTCTTTGTTTAATGCGAATGATACATTGATATCATGTTTGACTGATAGTTTGATTGATTGATTTATTTATTTTAGGTGTCTAGTGCATCAGATGTTGATGTTAAGTCACGCGGTTCTAAACAAGACGCTTCTGCTGCTGCTGCTGTACCAATAGATAAACCGAGTAAGAGCAAGAAAAAAGAAAAGGTACCTCAGTTCTTGCATAACTTTTATTTAGATGAGCATTGTATCTCAGCGGAGAATTTTTAGATATGCTTCATTGATTAAGGCAGGTGTAAGCTGATGTAGGATGACGTCCCTGGCATCATCCTTGTATGAGGAAACGGACGTTAAACCTTTATTATTATTATGTACTAGATTACATTGACTAGCTCATGTCAGGATTAACAGAGTTGATAGAGCGAGTGTATAGTTCAGTATCGTCCGAGGTTCAAATCTCTGGTCTGCCAGCAATGAATAGATTTAGATGTAGTTATTCGATACTGAGCTATCTCACAGTGATGATTTGAATTAACTTGAAGTGAAAACATTTAGTAGATCGAAGCACATTTTATTCTATAAGTTCATATTGTACTTGTGTAGAGAGCTATGTGAGAGGTATGTGTTTGTATAAGTGTATGTGCAAGTGGCCGTGTTTATATGTGTACGTGTATGCGTAGGATATTATTTGTTATGATATGAGAGTAAAATCTCGGACATTCACTGGACTGTTTATATGGGTATGGACTAAATTGTCCAACGGTTTACAATTTAGTCCAATTTAGTCCATATGTGGTATTAAAAGTGATAGATATTTTCGGTTGTGCATTTCACTGTAATGCGTGTTTACGTTTTAGGATGTATGGAACTCGTCAGAGAGTGACATAAGTGAGGGAGAACTTGAGAACAGAAGAAGACAGCTATTGATGGAGCTGCAGGGGTCTAAGTGATCAGGGGTCTACCAATCAGTCCTCTAGGATCAACTGAACTCAGAACTCTTAGGCTTGATCCAAGCTCTCTAACCGATGAGCCACCACTCTGCTCCGTGCAGTGATTTGACTGACTCTGACTCTTAAAAGTCAACACAGTCTTTAGCTAAGCCTTTTACAAGTTTAACTGGACTCTGAACTGACTAACATGTTGTTGTTGTCCTGTGTCATCGACTGTTGTTAATAAAAGAGCTGGTAATGCTTATGTTAATGTCCATTTCCTCGCTCGAAAGCGCTGTCAGTGACGGGAGAGCCCAGTAACTTCGATGTTTCTAGTTGCACATAGACAGCTGACCTCTAGTCCTGTTTCTCTATCACATTGCTACTGTCTGAGACAGTCTGATTAGAGTTAGGCGAGGATTGAACCGTGACCTTCTGCTTATAACTCCAGCTTGTTGTCAACTAAGCTATCGAGCCAAGTTGAATGTAGAACTGAATATATGTGCAGCTCTGTGAAGATGACTGTATAGCATTGACTGATGCTGAACTGCTGTTACGAGACTGAGATTTTGTCAACTTGTATAATAAAACAACATGTGTAATTAACATATCTAAGTTTAGTTTGGTTTTTTTGAGTAGCCCAGTGTGTAGAATGTTTGCAGTTAGTTCGACTGTTCGAGAGTTGAATCTATATAATAATGAAATAATAATAATAACCTCTGACAATTTCTACAGCGGTGTCATGGCCAGTGTCCGGTCTTCGAGACCGCTTTACAGGTTCCTGGCAGGTTATTATTAATCCTTTCCATGGTCAATCATATCTTTGCTATTGATAGCGTAAATCGGCAGCAAGCTCCAATACAAGATTAACCTTCCATGGAAGGTTAATCAGGTGGCAACATTACAAAATGTTAATGAGATATGTTAAAATGAAGCTTGAAGATCTTAGCATTTGATCTGATGAACTCTGACTTTCAAGAATTTCACTTACAACTTACGCATTGACAGTCAGTCTGACAATGGTTCTCCGTATTGAGCACAATTACGTTGATTTAACAGCACGATTCCCATTGCCTTTGCGAGGTTTGCGTGTTGATAGATCAGTAAACAACAAACAAAGCTAGCATACTACAGTATGATAATAATAATAAAGGTTTAACGTCCGTTTCCTCATACAAGGGTGATGTCAGGGACGTCCCCCCATTACATATAACTACAAATCGATTCACCCCAAAGGATCTGAAAAATAAACATGTGCTGAAGAGAAAGAAGAAGATCCTAAACGATGCCGGTCCGGTGATTAAAAAAACTGGCAAGATGAAAAAAGAGATGTGTTGATAGTAATAAGCCAAAGTATTACCTCTTCATAAATGTATTCTATAAACTTCCCTATATTATTAAAGAATACACTGCACCTCAGACTAAATTCCAATATAAATGGTTCTTTTGTTCCAATGCTACATGTACAAAATGCTACACATTCTACTCAGTACCCAAAAGACAAATACTTTACAGTAAACAGTGAAATATATATATATATATATATATATATATATATATATATATATATATATGGGAACTTGAGATATAGTTTACTACGTTATACGTACATCCTATATTTTATACGTATATCCTATATTTTATACGTATATCCTATATTTCATACGTATATCCTATATTTCATACGTATATCCTATAATACAGACGTCCCAGACATTTGTATGAGGAAACGGACGATAAACCTTTATTACTAATAATAATAATATTACTATTATATTCTTTAATAATTAAAGCTGGAGCCAGTGGCGATGTCTGTAAGATATTTGACCGCAGATCAGTACTTGCGAGTTTCAAATCCTGGGCTCGCCAGTCACTGACATCGCTTTCGAGTGAAGAAACTGGCGTTAACATTAGCTCTACCAGCTTTTTATAGTCTCGCATAGCATCACTTTTTCTTTCAACTAGTCATGTTCTAGAACATCTTCAATTCTTACTTCATTTTGGTAACCCTTGAGACTAGAAAGCGACGTAAAACGAGGTTTTGTCCTAGAGATTAGAGTATGAAAGAGTTACTCGGCTCTTGTGTTCTCAGAGTATGAGCCGATAGTGCGGCATAAATCAGATGTAATGTTTAATAAGAGCGAGTAACGACTCAGAACGTGAACAGAGCTCTGAGCGCCGCTCTCTACAGAATCTCTTAATTACTATCACAGCCTTGAGATATCCGTCACAGGGTCACATCCAATCTATAGGCTCAGCCACGCCTAGTCTTCCTGGCTATAGGCCTGCAAGCCTATCTCTCTAGCTATAAGCAAGCGTATCTCTCTAGCTATAGGCAAGCCTATCTCTCTAGATATAGGCAAGCCTATCTGTATATCTATAGGTAAGCCTACCAGTTTGTATATTGTAACTTTAATGTAGAAGAAAAAGGACACAAGTAAGCCTACTGTAGGTTAAGTTTTCGTCTTACTCTGTCATTGACGGAAAGGCACTGTGAAATAGCTTGCTAGTGTTTTACTCTGTCATTGACGTTAGGGCACTGTGAAATAGCGTGGTAGTGTTTTACTCTGTCATTGACGTTAGGGCACTGTGAAATAGCTTGGTAGAGCTTTAGCTCCATAGTTCTCTCTTCTTTTGATTTCCCTGCGGAAAGTTGACAAGAAATTAAACGTATTTGTCCTTGACAGCATCGAGTTGATCCGCTCATATCTAGTCGGAGATCTGAGGGTAATCCGGTGCACTGACTAGCGGCATTAAAATCCTCCTGATGCACTTGTGTGCTCCACTACTGAATAGATACAAGTGGTCTAGATCGCTACTGTGGTTGTGGTCTGCGCTTGTTAAGCATTAGGAGTTTTCAACATATACTGTGCTACTGTGACATTCTCTCTCTCTCTCTCTCTCTCTCTATCTTAGTGAACTGCCTACTGGCAGGTCCATGGCGTATAGCGCCTCCACTCTTCTCCGTCTTCCGCTTTCCTCTTCATTTACACATATGAGTGGGTCTTTCAATCATCTAAAATTCGTATTCTCGGCCTGCCTCCGACTCTATTTCCTTCCATTATGGCACTGAAAGCCAGTTTAATACGGTGCTACTGTGACTTGAAGGCACAGAATAAATTAAATTCCAGAATAAATTTAGTTTTATTAGACTTCGTCTAATTTAAGTTAACGAGTTTAACACTAGTTAAATTAAAATTAATTGGGTTTAACAATAAAAGTTATCAATTGGGTTTAACACTAGTTAAATTAAAATTAATTGGGTTTAACAATAAAAGTTATCAATTGGGTTTATCACTAGTTAAATTGGTTTAAGATTTGCATCACACAGTAGGCTACACATAAGCGTGTGGAGTGAATCGACCGACGTGAACTTGATTGCTCTGTTTTCTCAATGTCTTCTGTTGATGCTTCTCAAGTTTTATAAATTGTAACAATGTTTATGTAGGACTGATTCAACTATAAAATTAGCGTAGAAATCATTTAAACCCATATTTTATGGCTTAAACGGGCCCTGCATATCATCATATTTTAGCATTTAACATTTATATTTACTTGACATCACCATTGGCTGGAGCCATTGGCGAAGTCGCTCAGATACTCGACCGCGGATCAGTAGGCCTAGGTTCGGGTTCAAATCCTGAGCAAGCCCGTCACTGACATCGCTTTCGAGTGAGGAAACTGACGTTGTCATTAGCTTTATTTATCAGTCTATAGTAATAATTTTAGAAAAGAGAGTCATCAACTTTCAGCTATTAACTTCTCGGAGGATCTTGACAATACTAAACAACCCTGTCAATCCTGCATTGATTTCCATCAGCTCGACTGACCGCCTCATTTATCGAACTTGAAAGGTTCTTGTTTATATTGACAGGTTTTCCAATAACTCGACGATCATCTCGTTCTCGCTAAGAAACGCTAAAGGGTATTTCACGAATATTTATAAAGTGGTGCAAAAATCACTGTTACAAAGAGTCTGGTTTGTTAAGAGGCTGTGGCATCAAGTGGATACTTTATAAGAGCCAGAGAATAACAACAGAACTTTTCTAATTTGCAGTTAAAGTAAAGCTTTCGTGATCTCTACTGCTGAGACAATTTAATTAATTATATCGTTTGTGATATTATTGACATTTGCTGACATTTACTGACATCACTGTATTAATTAGCAAATACTAAACCTTCAGTACATATCGACGGTTCAGAACTGAACAGTTCAGAACTGAACAGTTCAGCTAGCACTGAACGGTTCGGTACAGAACGGTCCAGTACTAAACGGATCAGTACTGAACGGTTCAGTACTGAACCGTTCAGTACTGGAACGTTCTGTGCTCTGAAGCATTGCAGTAATGACGAGAGTCGTTATCTCTTATGATCTCTTATCATCTCTTAGCATCTCTTATCATCTCTATCTGTCAATAGTTCACAACTCATCTCGAGTATCCTTAAAGTATGTGTGCGTGTATGTGTGTGTGCTTTTGTGGTTATGTGCATGTGTGCGTAGATGTGTGTGTGTGTGTGTGCGTGTGTGGTTACGTGCATGTGTGTGGGTGTGTTTGTGTGTGCGTATGTATGTTTACATGTGTGCGCGCGTGTGTGGCAGATATCAGTTGAGACAATGTGTGCTTGTGAACTGCAAGTGGAGCACTAGGCTGCGCAGATCTTTCACAGTTTCGTTAGTAACTTAGCTTGGATATTGAATACGCTAGTGTGAAGTGTGAGAATTAGTATGCTGGTGTAACGAGCTATTATCTAAGTTAATGAATTGAATCTAATTAATGACTGTAATTGTTTGTTTACGATACGAAAGCGCCAAACTGCAAGATCACTGGATAATTTTGTCCTCTAACTAGGGAATATAATTGAGTAATAGAAGTTATGATAGAAACTGAATTTGTTACAACTACTGCACATACTGACTGTCTCAATGGCTCAGTGTTTAGAGACGTCAGGTAACGTCAGGAAGTTTTAAATAACAGATTCTGAGGTGAATTGAACTCTCGTGGGTTCGAATCTCATCAGCGCTGAACTGAGAGTAAAAAATCTCGGACATTCACTGGACTGGTTACACGGAAAATGGACTAAATTGTTCAAACGGTTTAAACAAGTGGGAATAAAAGTGATTGATATCAGCATATAGTTGATCCCTTCACTATAATATTATTGTTATTATATTATCATCATACATAAGTACAGTATGTAATTTTACTCTATTCGACTGCTGCAGGTTTTCTATTTGATTACCTTGATACCTTGATGATATAGGCAGCATTTATGAAACTGATAGAATGCCTTGATCACATAGTCAGCATGTATATAAATGATAGAATGCCTTGATGATATAGGCAGCATTGATATGTAAATGATAGAATGCCTTGATGATGTAGGCAACATTGATATGTAAATGATAGAATGCCTTGATGATATGGGCAGCATATGTGGAACA
Organism: Enchytraeus crypticus; assembly: GCA_905160935.1. Classification (NCBI taxonomy): domain Eukaryota; kingdom Metazoa; phylum Annelida; class Clitellata; order Enchytraeida; family Enchytraeidae; genus Enchytraeus; species Enchytraeus crypticus. The sequence continues at coordinate 18,428 of CAJHZI010000234.1, read as the reverse complement.
GTCTATTGGGAAATTAGAAAGACCAGGAGACTTAGAGAAATGTGTTAACTGTTTAAGCCGCAATGGTCGATCTTTTGCTGCTTTTTGTATGTTATGTTACTTAGGCTGATTGATATAGGCCCTATGTGTATATTTTATTTCCAAGAAAATCACAATGACACTGTACACTAAGCAAAAAACGACGTGAATAATTCACTTACAGGCCCAAAGGCTCTGACGCAAGCACACGAAGGCTGCAATTAAATTAAAAACAGTTCAAGGTACATAATTTGCAAATATTAATATGCAATTATTTATATTAAAATAACAATAAATATGAAATAATAACTATGTCTGTAAGTGCACATTCGTGTACATACAAAAGTTAATCAGTGCAATACTCATATTTCCAATTTTTCAATACCTTCCACTGATTTCAAAACTAAAATTCTTGAAATTTACATTACATTTTACAATTTACGTTAAAAACTCTTTCATATTTTAATAAATCTATATCATCAGATAAAGAGTCAATTAACTGAAACAGGTAAGTTTAGATCTGAATAGCTTCCCCTGATTGGTATTCCCTGAATTAAATAGTCGTACTATTAATCTAGTAATTTTTGAATTCTGAAAAGTTTCAGTATACATATACTTTTAAGAGCATCTGCTGATGTTACATTATATTTGGGTAACTATTGTGCAATATTAGGTTTCAGCATTGAATAGCATGCTGCCTCTCATGATATGTTAGCTCAGTGTAGTATTGACTTTCTGGTCTACGTGTATATTAGATACCTAAGGGTATTTCCAGCTTCAGAAGTCCTCCAGTAAAGAGCAAAGTGTGCTGCTGCATCATTAACTAGCGAATAATTGCTTAATACCTGATTATTTCTACAATAATTTAACTAAAATAGCTGAATCAGTACTAGGCGTAAGCAAAAAGAGATATAATGAACAAATCTCTTTGGTTCTTCCACAAATCTCTATCCGCATTGTGTCTTTAATTTTCCTAACCACTCATCATATTGGAGTGGTTAGTTATGTATGTGCGGTGTTCAAATCCTGGGCTCACCCGTCACTGACATCGCTTTCGAGTGAGGAAACTGACGTTTACTAGCTTTAGATTTTTAGCGCTGACGCTCTAATTAGAGATTAAAAGATTTGTTGACTACGTCGCTCGCTGCACTCTGAACAAACGCAGAACGTGAAACAAGAACCATTGATCTGTTTCCTCAGGTGCTAATCTACAGATTACTCTATCTATGGTCGCTTGACGGCAGAGATGTGAGCAGTCTACAGCTCGTCATGTCTGCGCGGATACTGACGAGATATAATGTGATTAATGTAATGAGTTAATAGCAGAGGTGACGTGACAGGCCAAGCAGAGTGGAGTCAGAGGGGTCGCTCCCTGAATAGTATTGTGGGTCAACCTTATACTGTACTTGGGCATTTTATTTACACTCTTCAGTACACTGCTTAGTGGCAGGTTCAATGTACATATATATACTCAAAGTCTGTTTTCTTGCTCCATAAGAGCAATCCTTAGATCAATAAGTTAATCCCTTCATAAAGTCTATGCCTTATCTATACCTTATGTAGCCTAAAGCATGGGAAAATATGGCTTCTGAGGTGGTTTCCGTTACCTTCCTCAGTTAGATGCATTAATTGCCATTTAATCCTGGAGGAAAATATTTCATGATGAGGTGGGTCCCCTCTTACCATCCTCAGCTCCTGTCTTAGTCGTCCCTTACATACACACAGCAGATTGCTATATCCGAGCTAATGAAGAATATACTAGTCGTAAACTGCATATATCTTAAGAGACGACTAAGTAAGAACTGAGAAAGGCAATGTGAACTCAGTGGACATGTTACCCAAACAGTTGGATACACTTAAATGTTAATATAAACCTTTTGTCGAAGGATAAACTTAGAGATCGATTGAGTGCCTTTTATGAACGTAACAGAGGACTGAATTGAAACGCGTACCTTAGGCCTGCCATTCGGCTAAATACTAGCGTTCCCTGTGTAACAGAAATAGGAAGGAAATCCTGGTAGAGAACCAGGACTATTTTTTGCTTAGATTCACAGATTTGCATCGATTTGCATCAATAGGCCTACGTGTAGGTTATAACTGTTATTATATGATTATACTGTACTTTGTTCTGGGGTAATGTATACTGTAGCATACAATATTTTACTTACATGTAGTATAGACTAGTGTTATGAATAGGGTTCGATACTGAACTGTAGAATACGGTACAGTACTGTACAGACCTTACTGGACGATTTTTACTCTCTTAAACAAGAAAAGAACTAAATTAAATAAATTTGTACTGAAATACGTTGAGATTTGTGGTGTTTAGGTCTACAAAAATTTAGCTAACTAACGTTACACAGTTACTAAACTCTCTCTCTCTCTCTCTCTCTCTCTCTCTCTTAGTACACTGCCTACTGGCAGGTCCATGGTATATAACGCCTGCACTCTTCTAGTTACTAAACTATATTCCACTTAATTCTTTCAGTTGTACCTCCACTCCACCACAGCAGGAAAGATTAGCTGTGCGGCAGGGATTAGGTCGCAAATCAATGAATGTTAATCATATAAATAGAAGACGACGAGTAGGCGATGATAAACGGTTGATTGTTTAGCAACTCGAGGCCATTAACCTCTCCTTCTAGAATTCTAGAACAATTCTTCAGTAAATTGCAATTACTCGCCCGCCCTATTCAACTGCTGTCAGAGCTCTAAAACTATAATTACTTGTCGGGTGGTGCGTGGGATCTCTCAGATGATTTTAGACTTGCATAGCTCTTAATTTCTCAATTAATGAATGCATAAGAGAGCTATGAACCTGTAGAGTTTATACATAACTGTGGCGAGCGTTTCGAGTGTCCCATTTCGTTAATTCCCTTTACTTTGGACTATTTTCTGGATTTAGGAAAAAATTGCACCTTTTAGGACCTTCTTTTTGCTCGCCGGCTTGATTTTGACTCAGATGCTAGTGCTCGATGATGTCATTGATGACTGTTGTATTGTATTGATGAATCGTTGTTATTAATTATTATTATTATTATTATTATTATTATTATTATTATTATTATTATTATTATTATCATCATCATCATCATTATTAAAACGAAGGGCTGGATGGCGAAGTGCTAGCGTGTTTGGTTTATAAGCAGATGTCTGGAGATCCTTGTGTGTCCATTTTTCTACAAGCAGAAGATTTTCACACTCGCCACAGTTATGTTTAATTCTCGTCCGTTGTTGATGAATAGAACCCTGATGTGCTAGTGTTGTTGAAACTGTTGCGGTCTGATTATACATGCGATCAAATTAGGAGCTTACGTTTCATTTAAGCTAAAGTTGTCATTGACAACGAAGTCTTATTCCGCAATCTTTTACTTGTTGACAACAGAAAACGTGTTAATAATTGTTTATTTTATTACGCTTGAATTATTAAATCAATTTTTCGCCTATTAAGAGGTGATTTTGTTAATTAGAGGGATTAACAATCTTCAGTGAAAAGATACAAAGAAACACATGCAATGTAAATTTATGAAAATGAAGGCAGCCTGAAGGCTAATTCAGTGGGAGATGATAAACTATAAGTTATAGATTTGTTTATATTTTCAGGATATCCTGTAGAGTTCTCTGATATGATGATTTGTCCCACAGTTTCACTCACATTAAGTATTCAGTCTCTGAAGGATTAGTCATGACTCGAGTTAGGACTAAGTCTCTTCTCTTTTCGGTTTTGACATAAGGTAATGGTTTTGAAACAATATTGGATATTTATATGCCAACTAGTGCTCGAGATCTTTTCTATTTAGGAACTAAGAAGTACCTCGATTCTGGCGACTTAACCCAGATTCGTTTGTCGAATGTCAGGAGATGAGAGCTTTCAATAATTAGGTCTACGTACGCTAATTTACAACTTGAATATCAATATCTATCAGGCTGATTGCTCTCACCAATGATCTATGAAATTAATTCCAAGATTGAATAATCTAAATATAGGTTTTGATGGGTAAGTAAAGCCCAAGTTAGCATGGGCTTATTGTCACAGGCCTGGGATAGTAACGGCCTATAATTGCAAGCCTGGGATCGGCTGGGACTAACATAGCAGGGCATATCGTCGTACACCTGGAGTAGGGAGGGCCTAACATAGCAAGGGCCTATCATCATAGGCCTGGGTAGGGAGGGCCTAGGATGGTCGATGACAAATGTGAGAAATGCCACAAAACCCGGAGTTACTCTCTTTGTCGCTGTCACTGAACTATCTCTTCTTCCTGCTGCTCCTGCTGCCTCCACTCGTGCTGCCTTCCACTGCCCAGTCAGGTTTGTTTATACAAATCTTAGTTCAGCTGTCTTTCACTTAGAACTCGCTCATGCACGCTTACACTGATGTTAGTATAGCTGCTCTTTCATGTGTGTATACACTGATGTTAGTGTAGCTGCTCTTTCAGGTGTTTACACTGATGTTAGTGTAGCTGCTCTTTCAGGTGTTTACACTGATGTTAGTGTAGCTGCTCTTTCAGGTGTTTACACTGATGTTAGTGTAGCTGCTCTTTCAGGTGTTTACACTGATGTTAGTGTAGCTGCTCTTTCAAGTGTTTACACTGATGTTAGTGTAGCTGTTCTCTCAGGTGTTTACACTGATGTTAGTATAGCTGCTCTTTCAGGTGTTTACACTGATGTTAGTGTAGCTGTTCTTTCAGGTGTTTACACTGATGTTAGTGTAGCTGCTCTTTCATGTTTGTTTTTTACGTAAATTAATTTAGCTCATACATTATGGAATGAGGCTTTTATACTTCTGTTATACTTCCTTAATTTAGCTGCTTTCTACAGCTCTTTCTGGTTTGTTTATACTGTTATTTGTTATGCTAGTAATAATATTTTTGTGGTTGAAATGCCCGCGAGATATTAGTGTATTAAAAGTGTAATGCACAACTTCTGCATTTAGATATCAGGTGTTTGTTGGTTATAGAATATCTGTGAATGTTTTCAAGCTCTTGTATGTTGTAGTGTGAACTGACATTTCGGACTATTTAGTCGTTTAGATATAACTGAGTGTAATTAATTCCAAATCTGTTGCTATTAACGCAATAGAATAGGACTTGAGGCTTTCAGAAAGACTCGTTAAAATCCTGCAGAGAGAAAGTTCCGAGCAATTTGGCGGCCGAGAACTGAAAACGCAAACAACACATCGTAATTGGTAATATCATTAGGAACTTATGATGGGTGTAGAGAAGTAGAGGAACAGGGATTATATGTATTGTTACAGACAACAGTCATTGTATGCACACTGTATGCCGACGTCGCTACTGACTGGAGCCAGTGGCGAAGTCAAGATGCTCGACCGCGGATCAGTATGTGCGGGGTTTAAATCCTGGGCTCGCTAGTCACTGACATCGCTTTCGCGTGAGGAAACTGACGTTAACCTTTGCTTTACCAGATTTTTTACTTTAAACATATTATGAAATATGCATACGTGCAGTGTGTATTTCTAGTTGTTTGAGTTTGCGTATATATGTGAGAGTAGTGAGTAAAAGTGTGTAGAGAGAGAGAGAGAGATAGAAAGAGAAAGAGAAAGATGAAGAGAGGTAATTCCTGTGGATGTCAATGTTTTAGGGGTGGTTGTAATGGGGAAGGGGGATCAGGAGGGGAAGTTTTAAATTGATGTTCTGTCATACAGAGAAGACGTCAACATAGAGAGACGAGCTCTGCCTCTTTATCAACATCTAAGCTCTTCTTTACAGTCTGCACACTGCATGAAATATACACGACAGAAATATGAAGTGCACAGTGTGGTAACATCTATAGGCCTAATGTCATGATTGACTGCATAATAATAGCATATAAAACCTGGCCGTAAAGTGTCCTGTCAGGTGTTAAAATTTTAGGGTCTAATTATACATTTCCTTAATTATACATTTAAAATTATTCACTAACAAGAGAGGTAGAGAGAGAGAGAGAGAGTGAGTGAGATATATATATATATATATATATATATATATATATATATATATATATATATATATATATATATAGAGAGAGAGAGAGAGAGAGAGAGAGAGAGAGACAGAGAACAACCGGGTGTCAAATTTCTTTGTTGCTTTGTTAAAAGAGAATTCGTAGAGAAGAACTAATCTTGTCATTATGTTAAATAATTTATATGTCTGAAATATGGTTTAGAATTGCGCATCTTATAAACAAATAGCTTAGTCGAATTACTGAGTCGAATAATTGAGCCGAATAGTTGAGTTGAATAGTTGCATCGAACAGTCGAGCCGAATAGCAATATTGATGTAATAGGATTCTCTTAAATTTGTCGCTGGTATCCTCTTATGATGCAGAAACTCGTGTTAAATCTTTTCCCGGAACTTACTTGAACCTAGTGCCCACCAATCTTATGGATTGTAGTGTATTCGATTGTATTGTATTACATTGTATTTTAGCAGATTGTATTGTAGCAGATTGTATTGTAGTAGATTGTACTGTTGTATATTTTTGTTGTGTTTTGTATTGTTGTATATTGTATTGTTGTATATTGTATTGTTGTATATTGTGATGTTGTATATTGTATTGTTTTTTTTATATTATATTATTGTATATTGTATTGTTGTATATTGTATTGTTGTATATTGTATTGTTGTATATTGTATTGTTGTATATTTTATTGTTGCATGTTGTGATGCTGTATATTACGTAGCTGTATAATGTTAATAGCTTGTAATATAAAATCAGGAATAGTGAGCGCATCGATCTATCGATCACGGTATTGATTGATTATCAGTCGTGAAGGACGCATCGTGGAGCTAGATATGATTCTATTTGATTAAAACAACTGCGCACTTGTTCAGCTTCTCTTCTTTACTCTACTGTACAGCCGGTGATCGCGTGTGTTTTCGACCTGATGCAGGATCGGCACCGTTTTAGATCTAATCTTCTCCATCTTACCGACTAGGGCACTGGCTCGGTAAGATACTCAACCGCGGATCAGATGATGCGGGATTCAAATTCGGGGCTCGGCTCGCCCGTCACTGACATCGCTTTCGAGTGAGGAAACTGACGTTAACCTTAGCTTTTTTAAAGTTTTTTCTCTAAGTAAGGTCTGCTATGTTTCTGAGAGAATATTTTTCATTCTCCACATTTTCATAAGATATATCATAAATCATAACGGCACACTGGGTCAGGAAGCACAGGTGCTTGTTTAATACCCATTTCCTCCTTCCTCTCCATGGTTGATATTCCTGATCAATCCCATTGTCATTCTGGATTTGGAAACAAATTTTTGAGAGTATATCATACCTCGTCTCTCCTCCCTATTCCCACTCATTGACTACTTGTAATTCAGGCGCAGCTGGTAAAAAAGTTGGTAAAGCTAAGGTTAACGTCAGTTTCCTCACACGAAAGCGATGTCTGTGACTAAGGTATAAGATATAAGATAGCCGAAGATACAAGATGAACAAATAGTGGAACTAGAAGCCTGTATATATCTGTCATACTGTGTGGACTTTCTGTCAGCCACTCGCAGTGTGACACTGAGAAAAACCTGCGTGTCGTGGGATAGCGTGACTCTTGTGTTATGTGTAATTCTTGAATGCTCGACTGAACGGTCATTTCTTCAAATCTCGTCACATTGAACGGTCGTCCATGAACTGCAGTTTATCGCAGAAATCTTTTCTGAATCCTCAGGATGCATTGAGCGTCCTCAAGCGAGCTATAGAGTATCTTAAAAATAGAAGACGAGGCAATTGAGGTCTCGGGTCTGCAGATTTCTGTTACACTCATCTGCGGTGAACTGCTGTCATAAGCCGCCACTCTGTCGACAATTACTAGAAAAGTTAAATATTGATTAAACCACTAATCAAGTAATGGTTAAGTTCCTTGGTGTAGAAATTGACGAACATTTAAGTTTTTCTGAAATTACTAGAATGTTCATTGATACCCGAATATTCAGTTTTCTTTTGATTTGCATTAGTTAAAATACGCTTGTAATTATTTAATTGTATTTTTGAGGGAACCAACTAGATGGCGCTAGTCGCTGTTTGGTAGCCTCTATTTCTGATCAAATACATAGAACTGCTGATAGAATAGACAAATTATTAATTATATTTGATTATGATTTTGACAGAAATATTTATTCTGCTATGAATTCATATTGTATTTTATTTTGGACTTCATATAACTTGTATGTAATGTTGTAGTGGCGTGTGATTCTGAAATAAACGTGAACTCTCTCTACCCGACTTTCCCATATCATGGGCAGTGGTAACTCTCTCTTCTCTTACTATATCTACACTCAGAGCGTAATAAGTTCTGCAAAGTATTGTGCTAATGTTGCACTGACGTTGAAAATCATTATTATAAATAATATTGTAGTATTTTATCCGTGTTGTGTCCGGATTGCTGAAGAATAGATCAACCGTGGACTGCGCTTGTCGTAAAGGGCGACAAAACACTAAGATCCTAACCAACATCAGATAGAGCATTCGATTGGAGAGCGCCTAGGCTCCAGAAAATACCACAAACTTTTCTAAATTGCGACCCTAGCTAAACTGGGATTAAAGGGAAGACGATATTGATGATTAATAGTGGTATATAGTAACATTTTGACGACTTTCAAATTGACTTTAGAGAACTAAAGAGATAGTTTGATCTAGACTGACTTGTCAGAGAGATGTCAGAGAGAACTTAGAAGCTTTGGACCTGCTATTAGGACAGAGAGAGAGAGAGAGAGAGAGAGAGAGATGCAGACAGACAGAGATACAGAGAGAGAGATAGAGAGAGACCTTCATTGTAAGTGAAAACCTATATAGAATGACATCGCGTGACAGATATTAGATGGTGTTTTAATTATATCATAATTTCTCTGATTGAGAGAATATTGGTTGTATGTACATTGAGTGCATCACACCTCGTAGACCAGAAAATCTGTGGAAAAGAGAATTTTTAAAGTTACAAATAAACAGAAATCTAGAGATAAAGAAAGCCTCTGTATTTATATGGGAGAATCTGTAAATCTCTTTAATTAGTAGTAAATCTTCTTACCAGTGAGGTTGATCACAATGTTATACGACGCCAATTGTTAGTGCTTTTTTATCCTTTCGTGCAAAATATTTTTGTCCTAACTTTAACTGTTTGAGGTCCACCTTGATGAAATATAGTTTTACTAAGGGATCACGTGACGCACTATTTATCTTTTCATTATTCTGCAGTCGAACGTTATTTATAATTTGATTTATTTGCTTACATTTTATCAGTACTAGATGTTATGGAATGTGTGACTCGCTGCTTATCCGATATTTTACTCTCTTACTCTATCGTGAGTTGAACTCAGATCTGCCGCATAAGAAGTCAGGACGTTCACAGACAATCTGTGAATACTTGCTGTTATGTTTGTCAAATCCCATGCACTTATATATTCCTATAACAGTTCAAATTGATTTTAGATGATGCCTTTAGAGGTCTATTCTCCCATTACTGTATTGTCGTATCTCATTACTCCATGCACGGAGGTGTAATGGTATCTGATCCTTCGTCAGTCATGACAACATCGAGCAGCTTTAGATAGGCTTCTAGCTAGGATAGTCGAGCAGATTGAGATAGGCTTCTAGACTGGATAGTTGAGCAGATTTAGATAGGCTTCTAGCTTGGATAGTCGAGCAGATTTAGATAGGCTTCTAGACTGGATAGTCGAGCAGATTTAGATAGGCTTCTAGACTGGATAGTTGAGCAGATTTAGGTAGGCTTTTAGACTGGATAGTCGAGCAGATTTAGATAGGCTTCTAGACTGGATAGTTGAGCAGATTTAGATAGGCTTCTAGCTTGGATAGTTGAGCAGATTTAGATAGGCTTCTAGACTGGATAGTCCTGCTGGCGTAGTCTTAGGTCATAGTAGAGAAATGAAGACTTAATTCAAGCCGCAAACTTGTGTAATAGAGACAACCGAACTCACTACTGATTGGACATTAATAGTAATCGTGAGAGAGGACAAACTTCTCTATTAGAGTAAATGATGGTTGTCAGTGTGTGCTTGCTGTGTGTTTGATCCATTAGACACTCATTCGTGATGGTCCAGCCACGTCAGTTATGGCATATAGAATTATATATATATCATAGCATTGATACATGCAAGTCTTGCTTGCTGGATAGAATTGCAGTCCTGGTGCTCGGGGTTGTCATGAACAGTAACAAAAGCTATGTATTGCCTAATTTTATGTGCGCTCTAAACGTTTTGCTTATTGAATATTCCTATAAGATCCATGTACATTTTGCTTGAGTAAATGATGTTGAAGTGATGCATACTACTTTATGTAGCGAATATTGGACTTCGTGTAATGTATATTGGACTGTATATATTGTATATTGGTTTACTTACCCGTATTGTATATTGGACTTGTATATTACACTGTATACATGTATTGTATATTGGACGGTATTGCTCATTTTGGATTGTATATTTGTATATTGGACAGTGTATTGTATATTGGACAGCATTATATATATTGGATTGTATATTTGTAAACTGGACTACATTGTATCATACATTGTGTCGTATTTTAGACTATATTGCGTATTGAATAGTATTATGTACAGTATATGGGATTGTATATGTGTATATTGACTGTATATAGCACAGTATTATGTATATGGTACTGTATATTTGTATAAAAACTGTATATTGGACTGTATATTACATATTGGGCAGTATTATGTATATTGGATTGTATATTGCATATTGGACAGTATTAGTGTTTATTATATGGCTTTTAAATTCGCATAGTGTATTGTTTTCGTGTATTATGTATGATGCATATTAGATTGTACATGCATATTCTTATATTGTACTATATATTGTATATTAGACGGTACTGTGATTATTGGATTGTATATTTGTACGGTATATGAGACTGTATATTGTATGTCTAGGCTGATCTCTTGGTTTATGTGTAGCTCGTCTATTTTGTATTCTGCGAGAGCTCACTTCTCATTTCTCTCTCTACAGTGTAATTGGTTTGCGCAGGACTCAGTATTGTGTTATGCATCCGACCAACAAGTGGTTTACTTTATAACCTAGTGGTCAATAGTTCAACGCCGGGTCTTGAATACAGCTGTAGAATTCAAAACGCTGCTTTTCATTAGTACAACAGCTGTTCAAGCTTACCTAGTGCTGTGATTTTACTTTCAGATCAGCGCTGCCGGGAATCAGAGCATCCTTCATCCCATGTCTCGGTCTTCCTCTAAAAATTTTCTCTTGCATTCTTCTTCTTCTTATTATTATTGTTATTTTTAACCCCTAAGAAGGTGATTCTTAGATGTTAAAATACTATTATTATAATTTTTATTATTATTATTACTATTATTATTATTGTTACTGTTATTGCTATTAGACATTAGAAAATAATATCTAGACTATCTAGTTATTTCTAATAGTAGCAGCGTGTTATTAGATTTGCGTAGAGGGCGTCTAGCGTAGTTTCTACGAGGTGTGATTGAATGAAGTGTGTTAGACAGATTTTGTGCTGTAACGTAAGAGAATGATGTTATTATTTATCCAGTCATTCAATTAGGTCTATTCAATTATCTGTTAACTCTTATTAGTCTATGCTCGACACTGAGACGTGTGGGTATGTAAGTACTTTACTATTTCATCTCTCTCTCTCTCTTTCTCTCTCTGGTATCCTACAACTGATTGACTAAAGGTTTATAATCCTATTCTCTGTAACTATGATTATCTTGTAGTTCTTTATGTCCCTAACATTACTTTATGGCAAGGAACTGGACTCTAAATTTCTATTGATTGATTGATATTGATTTTATAAATGAGTTCGCACTCGATCAAAGGCATTATCACGGAGACACGAGTCAGTGCCCTAACTAGCCTAGAATCCTAGACATTAACTGGAGCAGTAAAGATATTCAGGTGGTTTACCAGTGTTTACCTCTCCTTTCACCCATGACAGCTCTATCCTGCGGTGACTGATTCACGGGCTAATATTGTGTTTTTTAAATATTTTATATATACAAACAACGCGAAGTAGAGGTGTACAATTGTGAAAGAAATTTGTGTAATTTTGTTGATTAATTGATACCAAATGCTCTTAGCTATGCTGAGCTAATGTTAACGTTAGTTTCCTCACTCTAAAGCGATGTCAGTGACGGGCTAGCCCAAGATTTGAATCCCCGCAGATACTGATCCGCGGTCGAATATCTTACCGACATCGTCACTAACTCCAGTCAGAAAAAAGACCAAGAGACTGAGCAAGAAATCTACTCATAAAGATAAGAAAGAGATTTAACCTGCAATTATGTCTACTCATGATTTAACCGTTAAGATCTCGATACATGCAAGAATTCTTCGCGAGCTCTCCTGTCTGAGAGTCAAAATTTAATAATTCAATCTGCCGCTAATCTTATTAGAGATTTTAAAGAGATTTCCACGCTATGGGCTGAGAATCTCAGAGGAGAAAAGTTAGAGAAATTTCTCGAGTATGTCGCGTAGTATGAGAGAATATAGGAGTCTCTGTACCCGAGCCTCAGTGTGTGGCAGCAGCAGCAATATCAATAGTACCAATTAGAAAATAACAGCAGAGTACAAAATACATGCTGCAGTAGCATTAGCAAAGACAACAGCAATAGCATCAGTAAAAAGCTGGTAAGTTACCTCACACGAAAGTGATGTCAATGGCGGGCGAGCCCGGGATTTTGAACCCCGCACATACTGATCCGCGGTCGAGCAATAACAACAGCAATAGCATCAGTAGCAACAACAACAACAATATCATCAAAAGCAATAACAACAGCAATAGCATCAATAGCAACAACAACAACAATGCAATTAAAAAAGCAACAACAACAAGAAAATGTGAGAAATATCAACTAATAATTTTAGTAATAAATAGAACAGCATGATCAGCAATAGCTTGTAGGTTTATATTTGTATATCAAACTCTTGCATTGCTACCGGTATGATACTTCATACCGGTATGATATCATACCGGTATGATACCGGTATGCTATTTAGAATGTCTAAATAGCGTAGGGGTAACGTCATGAAGTTTTAAATGACAAATCCTGAGGTGATTTGAATCCTCGTGGGTTCGAATCCCGGCCGCGCTGATCTGAGAGTAAAATCTCGGACATTCACTGGACTGGTTAAACGGAAAATGGTCTAAATTGCCTAACGGATTAAACATGTGGTTTTAAAAGTCATAGATATCAACATAGTTGATTATTCATTATAATGCGTGTTTACTTTTTTTTTCATCAATTATAATTAAATACCTATGTGTTTAACAACTCGTGTTTTATTCTTTAGTTTTATCTTCGTCAGTCAAAGCATTATTTTAATTTTAAATATCATCAGTATGTCGCGCATGTAGCGGCATTGAAAAGGCGCAGATAATAGATTATAATGTATTATAATAGATGATAGATAATAGTTTATAGTATATAATAATAGATGATAGATAATAGATTTAGCGAACAGTCGAGAATTGACTACTCGCAACACATGCGTCTTCCGGCTACACAAGACATTCTGAATCTCTCTTGACTTTGTCATCTGATTAACTGTCGATCTGTTATTAAAATAGAAATACTCGTTGTCTCTTATATCACTCGCTCGTCTGATTATCTGGCGACCTGTTATTAAAATAGAAATACTCTTCTCGTATATCACCCGCTAATTAGCACAAGAGTCACGTGACAAGTAAACGTGCAGCCTAGTAACTAACGTCAATGTTTAAATAAGATATGTTTAATGCTTACAATTTTAAAATTCATCTAATGAATTGTACTGTAAATATTTATAGTTTTAGAGTGTGACTCTGAGAGTAATTAGCTATCATCATGTACTATGACTGTGCTGGAGATTTTGTTAAGATTTGAATATAGGGCTACTTCTTATAATAATTTCTCCTACATAGCCGATATTGCACACTATGCACGTATATATACTATTGACTATGCACAGCTGATTAACTGATTATTGACTATGCACAGCTGATTAACTGATTATTGACTATGCACAGCTGATTAACTGATTATTGACTATGCACAGCTGATTAACTGATTATTGACTATGCACAGCTGATTAACTGATTATTGACTTTGCACAGCTGATTAACTGATTATTGACTTTGCACAGCTGATTGACTGATTATTGACTATGCACAGCTGATTAACTGATTATTGACTATGCACAGCTGATTAACTGATTATTGACTATGCACAGCTGATTAACTGATTATTGACTATGCACAGCTGATTAACTGATTATTGACTATGCACAGCTGATTAACTGATTATTGACTATGCACAGCTGATTAACTGATTATTGACTATGCACAGCTGATTAACTGATTATTGACTTTGCACAGCTGATTAACTGATTATTGACTTTGCACAGCTGATTGACTGATTATTGACTATGCACAGCTGATTAACTGATTATTTACTATGCCACTGATTAACTGATTATGACTATGCACAGCTGATTAACTGATTATTGACTATGCACAGCTGATTAACTGATTATTGACTATGCACAGCTGATTAACTGATTATTGACTATGCACAGCTGATTAACTGATTATTGACTATGCACAGCTGATTAACTGATTATTGACTATGCACAGCTGATTAACTGATTATTGACTATGCACAGCTGATTTACTGATTATTGACTATGCACAGCTGATTAACTGATTATTGACTATGCACAGCTGATTAACTGATTATTGACTATGCACTGCTGATTAACTGATTATTGACTATGCACAGCTGATTAATTGATTATTGACTATGCTCAGAATTCTGCTTACCGTGCTGAGAATGTTGCTGTTACTTCTATAACTTAACGTGGATTTGATTATCTGATATTTAAGGTTCTCTTGCATAGCTCATTCAAGCTTCCCACTACCTCATTGAATACGTCGTTGTTGTTTAAAATCTTTGCTCTTCTTTGCAGTTTTTTCTGCCAGAGCTTCTCTACTAGTGTGTCGCACGTCTGACCAATCAGAGCTCAGTAGTCTTCAATGCTGTTTGAAATCTATCAAGCATTGTGCTCCAAGTTAAGTGTTGACTTCTTCATTGTAAACCCTTGAATTGCTTTCAATTGCTGCCTCAATGGCGGTAGAGAACTCACTCAACTGCCTATAACCTGCTGCCTTCAGTGATGCTGCCTTTTCATTGTTGCCTTGATGCTCAAGAAATAAATCCTGAAAAGGCTTTGTGATGCTCATTTGAGTACAAAGAAAAGCTGGTAAAGCTAATGTTAATGTCAGTTTCCTCACTCGAAAGCGATATCAGTGATGGGCGAGCCCAGGATTAGAACTCTACACATGCTGATCCGTGGTAGAGATGGGCTGTTATATTGGACTAAAAGCTTTCATATTAGACTTATTTTAGACTAAACGCTTTCATAACGATGTAATACAACGTAAAGTTTCACATGAGCGAGTGAGTTGTAATTACACTAGAGTCTCGGATAAAATGAAACTTGAAGCATTTCTAAGGAAGTCTAAAAGTGCAACTTTTATGACGATGTTCTTTAGCATCACTGCTAAAGTGGTAGGCAACAAATTGTTTACTTTTACAGTAACCATCATCACGCCTTTATTTCTCTTAATAACAATAATAACAATTAGAGTGCTACTGTCATCAATGACAACATCGAGCATTATTGAGACAAAATCATGCCGGCGAGCAAAAAGATGGTCCAAAACGGTGCAAATTCCAAAATCCAGATAATAGTCCAAAGTACAGGGTATTAAAGAAAAGGAGGTTTAGGCGCAGGTCGCTGCTCATGGACACTGGATGGAAAAGAGAGATGGAAAAGATAGGTCTTTAACTGCGTATGGAACTGATCATAGGAAAGCAAAGGCCGATGTGCTTCAAATGAAGATTTCCGAAGATTAGATGGAAGAGAATTCCAGATCTGCGGTGCAGCATGCTGGAAAGAACGATTAGATAGCTTAGAGCGCGAAGGTAAGCTAGGTCTCACAAGAGTAATTAATTTAGAAGACCGAGTAACAGCAGCTGCATCGCTTTAATCAAGTGAGAAATACAAGTTTGTCCAGGGATGGTGATGGACTTTAGGTTAACGAAGCTTTTTTGTAAATGATTCCCTCTTTAATCTTTAGCCAGTGCAAAGACTTTAAAATGGGCGTAACATGTGAGTACTTGGAACTACAAAAAATTGCTCGCGCAAGAGAATTCTGAACAAACTGCAATCGATCAATCTCACAGCCAGGGAGATTCAAAAACAGGGAATTGCAGTAGTCTAATTTCGATTGCACAATAGCAGCACCAATTGTAGTAGCTGTCTCACGTGACAAATATGGACGTATTCGACGAAGATCTCGGATATGAAAGAAACATGCTTGTGACGTTTTAGTTATGTGTTCTTTGAAGGTTAGGTGTTTATCAAGGATAACACCGACATTTCTCACAGAAGAAACAGGTGTTATTGTAATATCCGAAGATAACGTAGGAGTTTTCCCATTCAGCTTCAGAAGCTGTCGAGGTGTCCCAACCAACAAGAATTCAGTCTTAGATGGATTAAGTGCCAACAAATTAGCAGACATCCAAGAGGATATAGACTGAAAACTTTGTTGCAGGAGGGTTTCAGCATCAGAGTAAGAGTTAGGGGTGAAACAAGTGTACATTTGAGTGTCATCAGCATATAGTTCATGATAAATAGAATGAGAAGAGATCAGTGAGCTTAAGGGTGTTGTATATAGGTTGAAGGGGATAGGACCAAGAACGGAGCCTTGAGGCACACCATACTTTAAGTGGGAAGGTGAAGAGACGTACTCCATCACTTTCACACTAAAAGAACGATCCGTTAGATAGGAAGAAAACCAATCAAGAACAGTTCCCCGAATACCGAACCAGGAAGAAAGACGTTCCAGAAGAATATTGTGATCAATGGTATCAAAAGCGGCCGAAAGATCAAGCATACATAATCCAGTTAAGCGTTGTGTGCACATGGCATTGGCAATAGAATTGCACACAGATAGAAGCACCGTTTCGGCTGAAAGATGCTTAGTATAAGCAGCTTGATGCTTATTAAATAGATCATTGCAAGAGAGATAAGTAGAAGGCCTCTGAAGAACAATTCTTTCAGTGAGTTTAGATATGTACGACAGATTAGATATAGGCCTGTAATTCGACAATGATTCCTTATCCAGTGTGGGCTTTTTAAGCAATGGAATAATAACTGCAAGCTTAAGAGCGCAAGGAAATATGCCAGTAGAGAGAGAGAGAGAGAGAGATTAACAATCAATGTTAACACAGGAGCAAGTATGTGAATACACTTCTTTAAAAGAGAGGTTGGGATAGGGTCCAAGTCACAATGTTTGGCTAAAATTAATGTAGTAATCTCTTCAATTGTAACTGAACTGAAATTAGAAAGCTCATCCTTGAAATGAGTCTGTACTGGAGTATGAGGAGTAGAGTTAGGAGCTGGAGAGATAGATGCTCTAAGATTGCTTATATCACTAAAGTAACTGGAAAATTGTTCAGGAAGTGACTCAACAGGAGTAGAAGGAAGAGAAGGAGAAATAGATCTATGTAAAAGATCATCAGCAGTTTTCAATAATCTCTTGACATTCACAGCCTTACTGACCAAAGAGGAGTAGTACTCTTTCTGAGCATTAGCAATAGCAGTACGATAAATCTTGTGTTGTAAATTAGAAACAGTTTTCCAAAAATCGGAATGGGTATGACGCCACTTTCTTTCAGCTCTACAGCATGCAGCCTTTAGCTTTCTCAGATCAGAGGTGTACCAAGGGTTAGATTTCTTAAGCTTCTTGGTAGTTAGAGGTGCATGTTTTTCAAGTAGAGATGAAAAAGTAGTTTTACTAATTCATCAAGATCATTAGAAGGAGACTTGATCAAAGTCGAGTTTTCAAGATCAGAACAAAAGAGCTCAAGATCAATATTATTATTACACCTAAATGAAACAGTAGCTGAATTTTGAATAGTATCTGGCTTAACATGATTATAAATGAATACAACAGGAAAATGGTCAGACGGCGAGTGAGATAAAATATTAACATGTAAAGGATCAATAGCAGAGAGACTTGGTGCAATAACAACATCAAGTGTATGATGGTCAATATGAGTAGCAACATTCACATGTTGAACAGCAATACAAGAGGACAGCAAAGTATTAAACTGCTGAGTTAAGGGATCAAGAGGATTATCAAGGTGAATATTGAGGTCACCTGTAATCACAAAGTCTTATTTAGAAGTTGTAAGGAAGGAGAGTAGGGCAGAAAACTCAGATAAAAAGAGAGAGAAAGGTTTGGCATAGGTGGAGGAAGATGGTGGTCGATACACTGCAACAACATGCAGAGTACATGTGCCAAATTTACCAGTGACTGAATTTGCTTCAAATGAAGAATATTTATGACAGTCATTGCTAA